>CM042539.1:7591254-7726254 GCA_023630585.1 Cranoglanis bouderius
AATATATGAATAGTTGGATTGTGTTCATAAAATAAATCTGTATTGAAGGAATCCGTGGAAGTTATTTTACACTTAGTCTCCAAAAAGTTTGAGAAATTTCAACCTGGAAACAGAATAAAGACAATTTCCTTCTTCTAGATGTTAAATGACTGTCATGAGACGCTGTGTGAGTAACAACAATATAGATTTTCTTTTTGCAGCAGCCTGGAATAAGGCCTCAGTGATTAGAGTCAGTGTTTCAGCTACAACAAAAATATTCTATCTGTCTGTATTACATATTAGGTACATAGTCATAATAGTGACGTGTGTATCTGAATACAAGGTTAACTCTTAGAGGTTTCAGAAGCGATTCTGGAGACGCAGCAGGTCTCAGACACATTTAATACCTCATTGGTGCTTGTTGAACATCCCATTCCAGATTTAGTACCCCCTACGTTTGCTGTTATAATAAGCTCCACTCTTCTGGGAAAGCTTTCCACTAGATTTTGGGGCGTGGCTGTGGAGATTTGTGTTCATTCAGCTACACGAGCATTAGTGAGGTTGAGGTCAGACATAGAATCCCAAAGGTGTTCAGCGGGGTTGAGGTCAGGGCTCTGTGCAGGACGGTCCAGTTCTTCCAGTCCAACCTTAACAAACCATGTCTACATGGAGCTCGCTTTGTGCACAGGGGCATCGTCATGCTGGAACAGGTTTGGGCCTCTTAGTTCCAGTGAAGGGAAATTGTAATGCTACAGCATACAAAGGCAATCTATACAATTGTGTGCTTCAAACTTTGTGGTAAGAGTTTGAGGAAGGTCCACATATGGGTGTTATGGTCAGGTGTGCACATGCTTTTGGCCATATAATGTACATATATACATAAACAAACACACAAATAAATTTGGCCAAAAAACTAATAGATAAGATGTATCTATGACACATGCTCCCCTGTTTCTTCACACTGGCCTGTGCTGTGTTTCTTTTATCCAAGATCTTCATGAAGGTCTCAGAGAGGTTTCTAGAAAGAAGTTTTAGACAGGATGACCACAGAGGACAGTTTCCGTGCAAAAACAAACAAAATCAACATTTTCTGGGTCAATTTGGACAAACAAGTCTATACAGTCTCAGTGTAGGATTATGTAAAATATGTCCATGACAACCTTCTTATGTTGTTGTTGTTGTTGTTGTGTTCTAACATTGTTATCTAACTTTGTTGTTTTTTTCTACTGCATCAACCGTGAGAATCTGCGAAATTTCATTATACAAAGAAACATGTGCATATAACAATAAAGTTTCTTGAATTAGAGATATTTGAATACTGCAGACTTTGTATATTAACATAGAATTATGTTATTTGTACTTTTCAATAAAGCTTGTTCGTCTTGAATGGCCTGCGCATGCGCATTACGCCTTAAATTGAGCTACGTTCTTTCTCTCCGAGCGACTGTCGCTTACCGCCTGTTTGTAAGAATAAATTTGTCATTTTAAAGATTTAAATACATATTTACATTTGGACCTGGTAAGGGGAGGCAACAGTCGGATATCTAGAACATGCCCAAAAACAAAGGTAAGATGTTTTTTTGTTTGTTTGTTTGTTTTGTTTATTATGTTCACAAAAAGAACTATGGATTTGTGGCACGAGCGTCGTTTAGCAGACAGGCTAACGTCACAGCGTTAGCATCTTAACGTTTATTTATTTGTTGTTGTTTTTTTTAATGAAAATATTCAATCAGGCGCTTAAATAAGAAAAGAAAAGAATGTGTGAAGAGAAATGTGAGATGTTTAATGTTATTGATATTATTTTGGGTCAGGAAAATAAATCTTTATGTATTCGTATCTAACCAAAATGGCTCGCGCTGTTAGATACGACTAATGCTTGGATGCAGAATAAAAGCAATAAGTCGGGATTAAAATCAGGTTAATGAATTGAGCTGATAAGATGTTGACCCGCTGATTAAGTTCCGCAGGTTGACAGCGTTGAACATTTCCTATTTCAAATGTTTTCATTCTCATTCTTTGCATTCTCTCGTGGTTTCTCTGTACAGCAGCAAACTGCGTCTGAAAATGTGAAAATTCAGCAAAAAAAGATCCTTAACTACTTAATGCGATTCATTTTTATATGTATAGCTGTTTTAACCAAAGATATAACAGCATCTGGATACAGATGCCTAATAATCAACAAGCCAGATGTGACACTGGTGAGGAAGAACTCGTGAGAAGAAGAAGAAGAACCTTCTAGAGGAACAGGTCTCAAAATGGACCCCGTCCACAGAGCCACATGTTCTCACAAAGCAGCTTTACAGAAATCCTGATGTACAGCGTGTCCAAAAAGTCAGAAACCAGATGGGAATAAAACAACATGTACTTAATTTTGTGTTTAATTATTTGCACCGTCTGCTCTACATGTTCTCTCTGACGCTCAGTTTCTCATCCACCGTATGGTGTTTTTCTGAATTTTGCTCCACGTATTCGGCTCGACGACTTCGCTCGACATAGTTCCTTTGGTTCCTTGACACCCTGTACATTTCGATCTGTACCGAACAAGCCAGAGATGACACGACGTGACGGGACATGAGGAAGAGGAACCTCAAAACGGAACCTGATTGTAAACCACCCCAGCATACAGACAGGAGTAGAGGAGCACTGAGTGTTTACAGGACGTTCAGCACGAGCAGATTGTGAACGTAATAAATCGGTCCCTACTGGATTTTGCTATATAATTAACGCAGGATCAGGGAAACGCCGCAATATTTGGAGAAGCGATCTTTCAAAATCGGCGCCGATTTTGCATTCTGCATTCAGCAGAAGTCCTCTTCGATTCATGTGTGTCGAACATGAGTTATGAGTACAGCTAAAAGGTCTCATTTACCAACAAATGTCATTGCGAAACAGCATGCAAAGCTATTTCATGCGATTGCGATTTCAGCAATTCAAGTAGTTTTCCACAAAAAACTCACAAGTCACATCACGAATCACACATTTTTGGCCACAACAATCACAAAAGAACTCCGCAAAATCCTGTACGGGCTGATTAAGAGGCTCCTGGGATGAGCAGCAGAACAGTGTTGTTGATTACAGCAGCAGCAGCAGATCTTTAGGTGCAAGTCTACAGAATTCAGGTTAGAGGAAAAACTGAGAGGAGACTTTGTAAAGCAACATCACTACTGTAGCTAATCTACGTGGCAAGGAGGGGAAATGTTGCTTTAGTTACAAAACAGTCTTCAAGATAATTCATTATTCTCTTTGTAAGATTGTGTGTGTGTGAACTTTCATGCATATCAAAGTGCAGCGAGTGAGATTTACCTGCCTGGGTTGTTGTTGTTGTTGTTTTTTGAGTGATGCTCTCTTTCCGCTTGTCTCTAGGTAAAGGAGGAAAGAACAGGCGACGTGGTAAGAATGAGAACGAGTCAGAGAAGAGGGAGCTGGTGTTTAAGGAGGATGGGCAAGGTAACGTTCATCTCATTAAAGGAAAAATCCGCCCTCAGACACGTTACATATCTTTAGATTGAGATGTTCACGATGCGTTTCTCCAGCAATTCTGATGCTGGTTTTGTTGTTTGTTGCTGCACTTTTTTTCTTTCTTTTTTTTTGTTTCCCTCTCGAGTTGCTCTGACATCACCGGGGGCGACGTAGTGTAGTTACAAACACAGAAGGAAAAAAAAAAAGATTAACACAGAGCGATTTCTCACATGCCATCTCATTCAACTTCATTTTAATGAAGACTCAAAGTCCCAGAATGCAGTGCAGCTGTACGGCGCAGAGTTTTGAGAAGAAGCGCGTACGGCTGAGGAGAGGGGAAAGGAAAAGACTAAAGCCCCGCTGCATCACTCTCCTTGGGCAGAGATGAAGTAGACGAGCGTAGTTGAAAGTCGACTCTGAATTTCTTGACAGAATAAATCTTAGACGTTGATCATCGTTAATTATAAATATTAATCCAGCATTGATTTTTGATTGGTGTGTGCTCCATCATCATGTTTTAACCCCACCCCCTCACCCCCTTTCAGAGTACGCCCAGGTGATAAAGATGCTGGGAAACGGCCGGTTGGAGGCCATGTGCTTTGACGGCGTCAAGCGGCTTTGTCACATCCGAGGAAAACTCAGGAAAAAGGTGCCTCTCTTTCTCTTTCTCTCTCTCTTTCTCACACACACACACACACGCACACACACACGCTGACTCGGCGCTTTCTCAACGCGCCGTCAACAGGTTAGTGTTCAGCTTCCTGTGCTGTACGGAGCTCCGAGTGATCTATCTGACATCACTGGATTAAACTGAACGATGGGTTTTCACATCTCCATAAGGCTGCACTGTTAAACGTTCATTGCGATCACAAGTTTTGGCACCATCGATTAATTAAACATAATTGACCGCGATATTAGTGAGCTTTAGCTTTTTTTTTTTTTTTCTTTTTTTTTTTCTTCTTCTTTCTCTTCTCCTCCAAAAATTGACACGATTGCTTACTGACTCATTTATCTGTTCCATCACCGAATATGTAATAATTTAAATATTAATAAGAAGCTCCAGATGATCACGTCTCTCAAACACCTGAAAACTAGCAGGTCCTCTGTTCTGGTGTGCGTTTATGCAAATGATTAACCTGTAAGCATATAATTTACTCGTATGTGGTCAGATTTAGCGAGCTGACAACATGGATTGTTCCAAAAAAGAAGAGTGATTCCAAAAACATTGTTTAAAGACTGATATCTGTTCAAGGGGAAAAAAAAACAAAAAAACATACCCACTTCTTTTTTTCATCTCCAGGTTTGGATCAACACATCAGATATTATCCTCATAGGCCTGAGGGATTATCAGGTGAGTTTACAGCTCAGGTACAGATGTATAGCATGTAACCATGTGACAGGTTTCTATCCCGGGCATTATATACACTAACTGTCCACTTTATTAGGAACACCTGCACGTTCCTGCAGTTATCTAACCAGCCAATCACGTGGCAGCAGCACGATGCATAACATCATGCAGATTCAGGTCAAGAGCTTCAGTTAATGTTCACATCAAACATCAGAAGAGGAAAAAGTGCGACCTCTGTGACTTTAACCGTGGCATGTTTGTTGGTACCAGGTGGGCTGGTTTGAGTATTTCAGAAGCTGCTGATCTCCTGGGATTTTCACACACAACAGTCTCTAGAGTTTACACAGAATGGTTCGAGAAACAGAAAACACCTAGTGAGTGACAGTTCTGTGGGTGGAAACGTCTTTTATGCATTGTGCTGCTGCCACGTGATTGGCTGACCGGATGACTGCATGAATGAGCAGTGGAATAAAGTGGAAGGTGTGTGTATTACAGTATGGTGGTAGTAGAAAGATTCCTCAGCACACATGCACCGATACTGCGCTGCAAATACAGCATCACAGATTGTGATGTGATACACACGGTATGACCAAAAGTTTGTGGACACCTGAGATGATTGAGTCAGTTAAAGCGCTGTTCCACCAGACAGCGGGTCTCAACTTGGTAAATTACCCATAATCCTCCATATTGTTACAATTTCTACCGCCATGATTACAGCTCCTATTGATGCTTTTTTTTTCTAGAAGGTTTCCAGATGCTGTAGTCTATAAATAAGTCATTTCTGTGTAATTAAGATTAAGCTTGAAGTGTTTATTTATTCTTAGTGTTGTTGCATTCCGCCACGGTCACATCGTTTAAAAAGAGCCTTGATTTAGGGGCTGTGTGAGAAGCGTCTCGGTGTAACCTTGTTGTCCGTTCTGTACATTTTTAATATCTAGTAGTTAGATTTGTGTTGTATTTAAGAGTTTAAATCCAAGGCTTATCACTTCTCTGATAAGTAGCCTAGACGTATATAAACCTCAAGAAATGCACCATCGCTGATTCATCATTCTAAGTTTTTATTTTAGGACACGAAAGCAGATGTTATTCTGAAGTACAACGCTGATGAGGCTCGGAGTCTGAAGGCGTATGGAGAGCTTCCAGAGCACGGTATCTGTCTCCCTGTAATTCACTTCTATCTCACAGACTTGCTGCTTAAATGCTTCGTCACTAACAAGATTTTTTATTTTTTTTTATTTTTCTTCCCCAAGCCAAAATCAATGAGACGGACACGTTCGGACCCGGAGATGACGACGAAATTCAGTTCGACGATATTGGAGATGACGACGAGGACATCGATGATGTAAGTGCAAACACTGAGTCGTTTCCTTAAGAATAAGGTGTCTAGGGCTTCCGAGCGCAACTGAAGGAGATCGCAAGTTCGAATCTTGTTCGAAGGCGTGGAGTCCAAGAGATCGAAATTCGGCGGTGCTTTCTGGGTGGGAGGGGCTTACTCTTTCTCCTCGGTCAATCACAGACACTAGACAATCGCGAGTGAGTGCGAGCTTGCGTATGCAGAAGAGGGCGGATAGCGCTCTCCTCGGAGTGTGTTACACCACCCCCTGTGACGCAGCACGACCAGCGGTTTGTCTTCACGTGTCTCAGAGGAAGCTCGTGTTATCCTTCACCCTGTCTAGTTTATAGTCGCTGTATCATATTGGTGTTGTGTTTCCTATTGAATTTGACTTGATGCATTCAATGTATTGCTGTAGATCTAACGTGGAGCTGCTGCTAAGGAGGAAGTGGACTTTTGCCTGCCGGCGGAGACAGGAAGCCTGGATTCTGACCCTCTCTTGGACCCCCGTGGCTCAGATTTAGGGCTTTTGTCACTAACTACACGACTGCATCACTATCTACAATACATTGTTAGTTTTTAATGTATTTATATTAATTTCACACCAAGTGGAATTTAGTTCAAGAATCTCTGGATTCGCAATAAAAACGAATAATTTTATGTTTTTGTCCTGCAGTCTGTAATTCTTGTAGCGTCCAAATGATCAAGAGAGGAGTAGCTGCTTATAACTTGCCACTGTTTGTTTGTTTGTTTGTTTGTTTGTTTGTTTGTTTGGTCTTTAATTAGCTATTCAGTAGGCCGCTGGACACACATCGAGTCCATCTCTGGGAACACACAGGAACGCGTTTCCTCTATTTTTATTTGTGAATGTTTTTGAAACAAGAAGTCTGATATTTTTTTTTAATACAGAGCTGCTGCATTAAATAAATAAAAGAAACTGGAGATGCACCGTTTTTTTTTGTTTTTTTTTGTCTTCGTGGCTCACGATGATTTCATGCAGATTCTGGTCTAATTTTTCAAATCTACGCACGCATCATTAATCCCGTGCACCTGAAGCTTCCCTTCTTCCGTATAATCGAATTAAATAATAGAAACATTTCTATCGGTGCATGTCTAGTTCAAATTTGTCAGTTTTCTTATTCTGAAGTGAGGCTGAAATGTTTTCTTTCTATAATTTAAGAAAAAATAGACGTCAAAGCTCAGAATATTTTTGTACACAAGAATCAAAAATGAAATGTTTATTAGGTCATTTTTCATGAATTGTGCCTTTCGTAGAAAGCAAATTGTCTGTTAATTTGTGGAATTACGTCGTAAATTCTAGGATGGCGATCAAAAGGAAAACGAATGGTTTTGAAATAAAAGATGACACTAACTGAAATGATTTTGCAATGTTGGTTTCCTTGTTTATCTTTTCAGATGTTAGTTGAGTCACTTCAGTGAATTATGTTGCATCTTTAATCTGTGCTCCTTTTGTACCCTTTATCCTGATTTTTATTGGAATATAATGCATTTATAATGATTGCACATGTACAGACTGCATCAGCATCATCTCCTGTAGATTCAGGTCCAGTCTTATTTGTGTGTTTATTTTACCAGTGGTCATCCCTAGAACTCTAAGAAGGAACCTGAACTGTCTTTAATTATCCAATAAACCATTGGTTTCAAGACCATTGTCTTCTTAGAATTCCCGAGAACCTGTCAGAAGCTTAACGTTTAGCTGAACTGTCTCGGTACTTGGTATGCTTTTTGAGGGAAAAAATGGGGTTTTAAGGGTTCATTTGATAGTTAAAGGCTCTGTCTGAAAGGGAAACACTTTCAGTTGTAGGTTTCTCCACATGATGGACATCTACAGAACTGTTAAGGGTTCTAATCTACAGAGTGTAGTATTTCAGTCAAGCATTAATACTTAAAGTTAAACAGATTAATACTATACAAAATATACTAAAATATTCACACACCTGCTCATCCATGCAATCAGCCAATCATGTGGCAGCAGCGCAAATCATCAGATCATGCCGATACAGGTGAAGAGCTTCACATCACATCAAACATCACACTAGAGAAACAAAATGTGATCTCGGTGACTTCGAGACCTTTTTTTTTTTCATCTGTCCAGGTGATTTGGGTGATCCTGTGCCCATTGTAGCATCAGTGTCCCGTTCTTGGCTGACGGGAACCCGATGTGCTCTTCTGCTGTTGTAGAACCATCCTGCTCAATGTTTGATGTATTTTGTGTTCTGAGATGCTTTTCAGCTTAACGCAGTTGTAAAGAGTGTTTATTTGAGTTACCATAGCCTTCCTGTGAGCTCGAGCCATGCAGACTAGCCATTCTCCTCCGATCAACAAGGCGTATCTGCCCACAGAACCGCTGCTCGCTGGATGTTTTTTGTTTTCCGCACCAGTCTGTATAGAGAATGTTATGTGTGAAAATTCCCTGAGTTTCTAAAATACTCGCACCAGCCAATCTGCCACGGTCAAAGTCACTGAGATCCTGTTTTTTTTTTTTGTTTGTTTGTTTGTTTGTTGTTTTTTTGCATGTTCTTAATATTTGCATGTTTACACTCTGATCTCTTCATGATGTTTTTTTGTGATTTGTCACACTTTTGAAGTGGCATCAACAAACAAGCTTGTTCATCTGACCGTCTTTGGAGATTGGATAAATAGTGAACTAGGGTGTGAGACACGTTTGGCACGTGAGACATGTACAGTCTTTTCTTTCTGTCACAAAATCAGGTTGTGTAAATACGCTTCAGTTTCACATGGTGTGTGTTCTTATTTAAAAAATAATGCATTTGCATGTTTGCCTCCAGGGTTCACTGATCTCTCTCTCTCTCTCTCTCTCTCACTCACACACACACACACACTCACACACACTGCACGTGTCAGTCCATCACGTGTGCGTGCTTCACATACAGTACGTACAGTATGAGTCAGATTAGGCACTCTCAGCGATTCTTCTAGAGAAGGACAGCTTCTCTCAGCACGGTGGACATGGACATGGAAGTAAATTAAGAGATTTCTTCTCTGATGGAGCACTGATTAAGAGGGTAATGGACGTGGATGCTGCGCAGCACGTGTGCGTTGATTTGTGGACAAAGGGGCGTGGTCACTCGATATGAACCTCCCTAAGAGGTATTAGGCTTCGTGCAGTTGATGCAGATGTAATTCATTTACGGTTTAATCATTGTAGGATTTTTAAATCCTTTCTGTCGCCTTTTAGGTGCTACAAATGATGTTATTCGGGGGCCAATACTTTTGCACCAAGACACAAATCAGATCTTCTGCAAATGCAACCTCATCCTATACAACCCTTTGTGTTTTTGGACGCGTCTTTGTGGATAAATGTGCATTTTCTGCCATGCACGCGAAGCAGAAACGTCGGCATTTACACTGTGTAGTGTGCATGTGATAGAACACGGAATGCACGTGCTCAATTTAATTCGTTAAAACGCGTGCACACCCCGGACATTTTTGCACATTTGTCCTTTTTTTGGGCAAATATGTGTATATCAGGAGTATTAAAAGACGAATTGTTGACACTGTTTGTCCAAACCGCACGCGCCACTGTAATCAGCATGGCATGTGACGGTGCCTTCGAATAGCTTTGAATGGAAGCTGATTTTCGTTGGTCCTGATGGAGCAGTTGCCATGGCTACCATATGTCGGCCCAGGTCCGACCATGACGTAACGCATCGCCTTTACGAGAGCGCGCGCTTGGCGTTCACACACACTGTCGGGACGCGCGCACTTTCCTCATTGGCTGCTCTGCAAAAGAGATGGATTAAAAAAAAAAAAAACTGAAAAACGGACACACTTAATCTTTCCATCATTTTATTTCTCACTTCATGTAAATCATATCATGTAAATATTACATTATAGTGAATATTTTGATTATTTTTAGCATTATTTTTTGGAGGAAGAAGTGGAGATGGCTGCAATTGTGGAGAAGTCAGGTAAGTGACTTTAATATCATTAAGTGTACGGACATGAATATCTTTACTGAATGATTTCTTAGGCTTTAGGAATATCCCCAGATCTATGATAGTGAATTAGACTACATGAGGATTGTAACAGAATGACAGAAATATTGATTAGGTCTTTCTGTGCAGGAGAGATGAATCCTGAAATGCACAGAAAACACTGAATATATATATATTTGCACAATTTGTCCATTGCACTCTCAAGAACAGATGCATAGACAGGAATTATGCACCTTTCTTTCACAGAATTCTGATCCAGTTATAATAGTGATGTGTGCTGAAGAAAGGGCTGACATTAATCTGGCATATGCACGATAGACTCACAATCGGTCTCAAACACCAATTAATGTTGTATTTCTTTTTAATGCAATCAAGTAAATTACCTAAATCTATATGACCTTAATATTCCCAGGAATATGAAGAAAATTCAGTCCATTGATTATTCCTCATAAAAGAGGTATGATCTCATTCCAAGATGGAGGAATTGCTTTTTCCAATTATTTCCACCCTAGTCCATGTAGATGCAGTGGTGAAGCCTTACGATAAGGAAAACGAGAATCTGTCTCGTTTTTCTTCTCATCGATCTGCATTCATATGCATAACAATAGGCAATGAACACAACCACAAAGATGAATTTCAATGAGCATGCACATGCATGACTGAATATATTCCAAAGGGGTGTGTTCGTTCTGTTCATCACTGTATGTTTTTAATTCTCATTTTAAAGATTCAACAAAAGACCGAGTGAGATTAGCCCGAGAGAAGAGAGAGGAGAGAGAGAGGACTCAAGGTACGTTGAGTAAAATCTTGCATTTCAAGTTCTTCATGACATTATGACACATTTCTGAGTCAACGTCCTTCCACTACATTTCATATCCTGATATGAGCTATTATCCAGGAAGTGTTGTAACATTACAAAATGTGGCATAGTTTAAGTGGGGGTCAATACTTATGCAAGCCACTGTAAGTGGAAAACAAGACCGTGTGTTAGTGTGTTCGGTAGGGTGACGGTGGGAATGAACTAGACTAGGGGCTGTTTAGGGACCTGACGGTCTGCAGGTAAAAATGATTCTTTAGTCGGTGTATGACTGAGGTCATGTCGGTGTAAAAGCTGAATTATTTAGTATTGTGGTTAAAACACTGACCTGAGACTGTTTTAAGGGAGGCTCTTCATGCATTTCGGTAGGTTTTGAGCATTTGTGGCAACCCTAGGAGGAGCTGAACTTGCGATCTCCTGACCACAGGGCGATTCACTTTTCTGCTGCACTACAAATGATGGAATAATTGGCTGTTGGCGTGTAACACAATGCCACTATCTGTATCCGTGCTCCAAATGTTCATGTTTGTATCTTTTCAGATTTAAATCCAAAGTGGGCGTGGCCTAAACCAGACATTTTTGTTTATTATTATTATTATTATTATTATTATTATTATTATTATTATAATATTATGGAAAAAGCTGAGGTAGAAATGTCAGCATGTGTGTGAATTCAGGCTCTGACAGTTGCTCGACCTCAGCTATATCACGCCAATTCATAATTGCTCTTGAATGTTTATTTAAATCTTGCTCACACAGTTAATATTTTAGTTAATATTTAATATTTTATTTTACCTGCTTGCGAATTTTTTTTTTTTTTTTTATGCTCATGCCCACATGTAAGTAAAAACAGCTTTTCAATCCTATATGCCTATTATCACTATATGGTTAAACTAACACTATTTAAAAAAAATAAAAATAAAAAATCAAACATTATAGTATTTTTTGCTGTAGCGTATTTTTTTATATCCATTAATAGAAATGAAAATTGCACCAGTGCTATCTGGGTGAGTTCCAGGAATGGAAAAAAAAGTAACTGTACTTAAGTAAAAGTGTGAGTAGTGTGTTAAAATCATACTCAATTAAAAGTTGAAGCATGGAGGCAAAAATCTACTTGGGTCAGAAAGTATCAACAGTTAAACATGCTCAATTGTTGAAGAGTAAAAGTCAATCTTTTTAATGGATGAAAAGAGCTGACAAGTTGATCATGCCTGATTTTGCACGACTAGCTAGTTCGCTAAACAGTGAGTCATCAGGAAGATATTATGCTAACTCAACAAACCCCTGAAAAATAGAATTTCCTGCACATTAATCAACGTTTAATAATCCTTTTAATATAGCAAAAACAAGCTAACTTAAAGAGGTTAACTATGTAGCAGATTTAACTAGCTAAATTACAAAACTCGACTAGCTAGCTAATTTAACTAGTGGAAACTAGCTTAAATGAGCAAACTTAACTTACTAATTTAACACAATTAATATACTTCTTTAGAATTGATAGAACATTTTAAAGCTCGTATTTCATTTTTACCTGGGAGGACAAGGATCAAATCCTGAATAAATCAGTAAAAATCCAGCAAAAGACAAAGTATTAAGAAGAGAAGGAAAAAAAAGAAGAAAAATATCATGGTGTCTGATATTTGTAATGAGGATTTTGAAGATCAAGATGAAAGTAAGGAATAAAAAGTATGTTTTTTTTTTTTCAGTATTCATTTTCAATACCAATTGAGTAAAGTCCAAATGTTCCAAAAAAGTACGTCAAACTTCTCTTGAGCTAACAGAGTGTTGGAACAGCGTTGTGTAAAAAACCATGATGGAATGCAGAGATGGGCTGCTGTTATTTCTACTTACCCACGTTCACTGTGTGTGTACAGCGTCTCGGGAGAAGGAGCTGTGGGAGAAGGAGCAACGCTCCCGTAAGCAGTATGAGCGCTCGCTGGAGGAGCGAGGGAGGCGCCTGGAGGAGCAGCGGCAGCGAGAGGAGCGTCGGCGAGCTGCTGTGGAGCAGAAGAGGAGGCAGCGTGGTGAGGAGGAGAAGGTCAGTGCCTCACATGTCCTCTCATCTCTCTTCTTCATTTTACCTTATTTTCTTCATCTGTCTGTCTCATCCTTATCCCCGCTTTAAAGCCTGGGCTCATGGGTCATGTGGTAGATGTCGAGGCAGGGTGGAGATGTTTGTAATGTTAGGTTTAAATGTTTTAATTTTATTGTGGCAGTTGTATACAGTGTTTTACTATCAAATAAGCTTTAGCTGTGCCGTTCGTTTTATCTCTGTACCAATGTTATATTGGTGTATATATATATATATATATATATATATATATATGTGTGTGTGTGTGTGAATTGTTTGCCCAGCAGGGGGCTCACACCCCTCACCTTTCCCATCACCCTGCTCACCAGCACATAAACACAGAGTCACGATACTCTACACACAGAAACCCAACAGTGTCCTGACTAATCTTATAACAGACTTGCGGTGATAAAATTATTCATTTGTTTATACTGAATGAAAATGTCAGATAAGCCGATTTGCATTCTGCCAGCGGAAAGGGTTAATACGACTAATATGACTAATAATAATATGACACACTGCACCTTTAAATACTTGGGGTGTGTGATGACTAACAGAATTTGTTTATTAAGGCAAAATGAACTGAGATGCTAGACACTAATGATGCTCCTGAATGACTCCATCTGTTCTGTTAAAATGCTGATAAGTAAAAGCTACAGAGCTAAGCCACTCTTTTCTGGCTGGGGGTGGAGCTCATTTCTGAGCCAGAATAATTGAAACAGAAGCAGGAAATTAAGAAACTACAGAGTTCTGCTGCTTGGCAATATTGCAAATCATATTTTGTCCATAGTATCTTTAAAATAATGTGATTAGTACAGGTCCTGAAACACATTAAAATATTACAGACTGCACCTTTAAATATTATGGATGTATAATGATTGTTTACAATTAGCATCTCTCGGTGCGTTTTCCTATTAGCGCAAAATGAGCCTGATTTCACCCTTTCTGTTAAAACTTTGCATGCCTCTTAAGTAAGTTCCTTTTTAAGTAAAAGCTCCAGAGCTGCCCCTCACTTTGTCAGATCAAGGCAGAGCTAATTTGAGGGCCAGAAAATTTTTAAAGAGAAACCTAAAATTATGAAAAACAGAGTGATCTACTGCACTGCAATGTTGCAAATCACATATTGTCTAGAGTTTCTTTGAAATAGTGTGAGTAGTCCAGATCTAGAAACACCTCTAAGCATTAGAGACTGCACCTTTAAATAGTCGGGTGTATAACGAGTGACACAGTGACCATCATTTAAACCGCAATGCTAGAGCCTAAAGATGCTTCTCTGTTAAAACTCTCTGTTAAAACTTTGTATGCCTTTAAAATAAAAGCTGAGATGCTGGGATGTTCTAGCTGGGGGCGGAGCTCATTTCTGGGCCAGACAATTTTGACAGGATCTTGAAATAAAAATTGAAAGCTCTCATCAGGCAAATATTGCAAATCACATTTTCTACAAAATATCTTTGAAGTTAAATGATTAGTACAGATCTGGAAACACTTGTAAACATTACAGACTGCACCTTTAAATAGTATAATGCATAAAGCAGCTACAGTATGCCAGTATGTTATAGCATGATGCTAGAAAAGAAGCCAAACCAGCCAGACATATTCTATGTCTCATTTGCTATTTATTATTCAGTAAGAGGAAGTTTACAGATGGGGCGGAGCCTACGGTGGATTTCATTGTGTTTATTGATTGAGAACATTGCATGACCATCCCCCATGTTAATGATCGGTCACTCCGGCATGGCATGATGACCTCACCGTTCCCGAGATCCATTGCACACTGGCAGGTGCATAAATCACAATGAGCACTGACTCACTTTATGATTTAATGCAATGAGGAATTTCTAAAGGTAACAAAGATGTTATTTTATTTGAAAGGCTCTGGCTGCTCTGCTCTGTGTCATACAACATTTAACAAACCAGTGCGACTGAAACTGTCCGTCCATGCTGTTGGATTGACGTCGGATTGATGTGCTTGCTCCAGTACTGGGTTTTAATGCTGTGTGTGTGTAAAGTCTTACTTTAGATGACTCTGTTGTTGGCCAGTACGCTGCCTTCGCATTGATTTCGCTTCCTCTGCAGTGGCGTCCGAATAAATCCATATCTGAAACCTGTGCTGCTTTAAATGTGTACACACGAGCAAGAGAAACAGAAAATAAAGTGGTTTCGTTACAGTGATCCCGTCTCCCCTAGTTAATCTGACTCAGTGGAGAGTGATGGTGAAAATTTATAACTAGAGATGCAGTATATGGGTCAAAGACATGAAGGGATTTCACTCTATACAGTATAACAGCGGCATTAAATATTAAAATCAAACAATATTACTTCTATTGACTAAGATTTTTTTTTTTAAAGTATTTCCTTATAATAATAACTTCTTACAGATAAACAGCGAACAAATTAGGCATTGATTTATAATATTGCAGTTTTATTTATTTAATATTTCTGCTTATAGTAAATTGTTTAAATTATTAATTTTGCTTTATTCATAATTATTTGGCGGACTGAATAACATTTCCACGAGTTAATAATGCAACTGTAATTCATAAAAAATAAAAAATATATAATTGTTTTAGAAAATAAACAGAAAAGAAATTAGGCACTGTAACTATAACAGCAACTGTAACTGCATTTATATATTTTATTTCCCATCACCCTGCTCACCAGCAGCTAAACACAGAGTCATGATACTCTACACACAGAAACCCAACAGTGTCCTGACTAATCTTATAACAGACTTGCGGCAATAAAATAATTCATTTGTTTATACTGATTGACTGATCTTTTGTTATACTAAATGACATTTTAGTGGAAATATTTTACATTATTCTTGAACAAAACGTAATAACTTAATATAATAAAAATGACATAGGAAACCATAGTGAGATGTCCCCACCATCCCCCTATTTGTTTTGTTATTGTTGTAGGTTTGTTTTTGTTTGTTTTTTAAATCATTTTCCATCATGGCTTATATATAATATAATTTAACAAATCTTAATAATGTTAATATACAGTATGTGTAGAATGTATTGTGCATATAATGTATTAATGTGTATATTATTGGAATCTGTGCCACTGGGGCACTTAAAGTGTTAATTTTAGAGAGGAAATGCAGCCAGTGAGTAAATGGAAAACAAGAACAAGCAGGACGAGAGAGACGAGGAGAGAGAGAGAGATTACATATAACACTGATGTGACCTGTGCCATTACCATAGCTACACTGTGTGTGCACGCGTGTGTGTGTGTGTGTGTGTGTGTGTGTGTGGGTGTGTGTGTGTGTGTGTGTGTGTGTGTTTGAACAGCCGGGTGCCTCTGGGGGGATGAAGGGAGGGGGTTTGGGCGGGGTTTCTATGCCGTGCTCATCTCTGTGTAGCTGTGCAGTTTTATATACACTCCATCACCTGAGAGAAAGAGAGAGAGAGAGAGAGAGAGAGTGACGGAGACACACACACACACGCACACGCACACACACGTACACTAACAGGGCAAGGCCCTTCCTTGTTATTATCCAGTAGTCAGTGAGGAAGAGAGGTTGTGCATCTCTGTGAGTGTGTGTGTGTGTGTCTGTGTGTGTGTGTGTGAGCGTGTGTGTGAACGTGAGGGTGGGAGGCGGTTGGCATGGAGCATCAGCCAGCCTCGTCTCCGTCCTCGCGGCGCCGCAGTGACAGCTCAGTCAGAGAGAATCTGGTCTTCCCTGTTTTGGAACGCAACGAGCAGGAGCACCTGGAGGCACTGATGCGGCGCTCAGAGGACCGCGGCCCGCCGCTGGAGCAGAGACCCAAACGCTGGACGTGGGGCGGCCCGCCACGAGCCTGCGAGGGTAAGTCCGAGATCCATTTCCCCAGGGGAGGAGGAGGAGGATGAGAGCATGTAACACAGGGTGTGTAGGCTGCAATGCAGGGGTGGATTTTTTGGTTTTTAAGATGCCCGAGCCGGTGTGGGTGTAACCTAACAAACTGCAGCAGCACAGCGTCTGAAGTGATGCAGTTTGGCAGAAAAAGGTGGCGTCTGTGTGTTTGTGTCACTGATATCTCTGAAGAAGCTCAAGGTTAGACCTGATTAGCAATTCACAGTGACTCGGATGCTGCTGAATAAACTCCGACGTCACTCTTAAAAACATCCCCCTCCTCCTAAATATCACTGACTGCGTTTTGCTGTGGACGAAATCTCCATTTTGTCTCTCGTCACTCCATGAACAGAATGGTATTTAGCTGTCTTGCTTGTAAAGGCGTCCCTTCCGTCATCAGATAAACCCACTCGTGTGCTTTTCCACAAAGCAGCAACAGAGACACAGGAGCACCACTCGGACTCTGTGGTGCATTCATAATGACATTAATAATTCACCCTGTCCGAGAGACTGAAGCGCCACGATCGCCCCGCATGATGCATGAGTCAATCCGGTGTAATTATATAAACATATAAGGAGAGATACATTGATCCAGCTTCATGTTGGGTTGGGTTGCTTCTAGAAAACTAGAAATCTGCTCTGAGATAACCTGAGCTCATCATCAGGATGAACGTTCCTTTTTCCCCCCAGTGCAGATCATATTACCATCCAGCTTGACTCAAAAAACTCATCAAGTGCACTTGCTCTCCAGCATTTTGCTGACAAACCGTATTGATATTTCATCACGCTATTTCATTGTGTCGTCTCCGAAACGTTGTACAGCAATTCGGAGGCCCTTTTAGTCATTTTTCTGTCGAATATATGTATACATGTACATGAATTCAATGACGAGTTCATAAATCCGTGTTCAGGCGTGTCTGTAGGCCTGACTTAAACATCCTGAGTACAACTCTCTGAATAAACTCTCCTGTTAAAATGGCAGGTTGTTGTGTTGTAAAAAAAAAAAAAAAAGAAAGAAAGAAAGAAACCAAGATAAATCATGTCAGATATTTTTCCAACTATAATGTGATATAACAACCAACAAGAACCAAAAAGAAGAACAAAATGTTCATTAACCCGGTTGCACGAGTGTGCACACCCTTTTATAACAGGGTATGTGACTGTGCTCTGAATGAACCAATCACATTCCAGCTCATGTTCAAAAGTAATCATCATATACCTTTCATCAATGACGTGATTCAGATTAACCCCAACTAAAGATCAGCTGTTTTCTGTTGGATTTTCTTGACGTCTTCTTGCTTTCATCAGACTGCTGAAGCCATGGTCCGTACAAAACGTGTGCTTTGGGTCTCGCTGTTGAAAGATATTGATCCAGAGAGGGAGACAAAAGAATTTCCAAAACATTAGCTGTATCATGGAAAACCATGAAAGGGATATCTGGCAAGTCATGGTCACTCCCTGCATGTGACAACAATCCCTTGTATTCTTTATCTGTCTGGGCTCTGGGGTAGGGTGGCTAGACAGGAGCCCTTTCTCACAACAAAACCCCCCAAAACCATTTAAGCCCACCTACTGTAAATCACCAAAAATGTGTTATGGTTTGATAAGCACAAGGTAGAACATATTGGGCATAATTCTAAAAGATACTGTATGTTTGGCACAAAAACAAGACAGCTTATCACCCAAAGAACACCATACCCACGGTGAAGCATGGCGGCGGCGGCATCATACTATGGAGCTGTTTCTCTTCACCTGGGACTGGGGCTGTAGTCAAGATTGACGGAAACATGCATCGCTCCAAATATCAAGCTATTTTGGCACAAAACCTGCAGGCCTGCACGATAACAACCCAAAGCACAAATCCAAGTCGACAAAGGAGCGGCTTCAGAAGAAGAAGATCGTCGTTTAGGAATGGTCCGCTCAGAGCCCAGATCTAAAACCTAACGAAAAACCTGTGGAACGACATGAAGAGGGCTGTGCACAGGAGATATCCTCACCATACCTGGAACATTTTTGCAAGGAAGAGTGGAATAAAACTTCCAAATCAAGATGTTGTTATATTACGTTAAAGGTGGAAAAAGATCTGACATGATTTATCTTGGTTTTGTTTTTTACATCACAAAAACCTGCAGTTTTAACAGGGGTGTGTAGACTTTATATCTTCTTCTTTTCCTTTCGGCTCTTCCCTTCAGGGGTCGCCACAGCGAATCATCTGCCTCCATCTAGCCCTATCCCCTGCATCCTCTTCTCTCAGACCGACTACCTTCATGTCCTCCTTCACTACATCCATAAACCTCCTCTTTGATCTTCCTCTCGGCCTCCTGCCTGGCAGCTCTAACCTCAGCATCCTTTTACCGATATACTAGACTTTATATTTATATATATATATATATATATATATATATATATATATATATATATATATATATATATATATATATATATATATATATATATATATATCTCCACTGTATGTACGGTGATCCATAAGTGCAAAACACAAACAAACCTAGTACTCAACAGCAAAGCTAAAGACAACAACCGTGAAAATGCAATTCAACATTAGAAACACACTGACATTAACTCAAAATGGAAAGGAGCCGTCCTTATTGAAGATCACGTGCACGATGCTGATTGGCTGGGCATTCATATTATGTTAATTTGGTTACTCTGTCGACTTTGCACAGAACTAATTTGAGTATACAAACCCTGAAATGCCGCTTAAAGGAAGTCCTCACTATAATGACTTAAGTAACTCAGTGTTAAGTGATTTCCTCTAGGCTGACTAGTTAACAGACTGAAAAAGTGTATTTTTTCCCCCTTATAGTCATACGCAGTGTCCAATCAGCAACGAGTGTGTGCTGTTCAGTAAGGACCTCCCCTTTCGGAGTTCTTATTGGCGTGTTTTCTGATTGGCCGTTGGGTTCTTTGTTTTGTTGTAGTGTTTTAAAATGTTTGGTTTTAAAAACGTTTGGGTGTTGGCTATGTGATGTCTCTGAGTAATGCTCTAACAAGGTGTTTAGGGATAGCTTTTAAGCTACAATTATGTATCGTAGGTTATGCTCCTAAATGGCATGACTGTCAAATGACTATTTCGCTGTTGCATACATGTTCAATTGCTTTTGACAGTAACTAACTCCATAGTCGCTGATCAGATACTCAGCATGAACTGAAATAACTGAAGTACGTGAATGTGTGAAGTGTGCTTATGTGGACTCATAAACCTGTGCTTTCTCTGCTCTGCATCACCTGCTGCGTAGGTGATCCTAAGATTGCCCCGCCCTCTCCTGCTGCTTCCTCCATCTTAGCCAATGAGCCTGCTTCTCTCCTGCCTGCCAACCAATCCAAAGCCGGTACTAATCTCCAGCTGCTTTGTGTGTCGTCCTCTTTGCCGTTGTGCTACAGTGTATTCTATTTGTGTGTGTGTGTGTGTGTGTGTGTGTGTGTGTGTGTGTGTGGTTACTCACCACATGTTATGTGTCTGATATCATGCACCATTGTGTTCTTTGCCTCATTTGAGGTGTGGTGTTTCGCAGGCCTTTCTGTTCGTGATGTTTATTTCATGCCTATAGATTTTTACACGTTCTCCACTGTAAAGCTTGTAAATGTGAATCATGCGCCACTGGAACATTTCTTGGAAATAAAACTCACCGAATGTAATTAATCATTAGGACAGAACGCACGTAGCCAGAGGCAGATCCGTGTCCTGCTCCCTGCGCACTGGGAAAGGCGGATGTGCAGGATGTGGAACTGAGATCAGCCCGGAGCTGCAGTGCCGGTTCAGTGCTGTGGGGATGGGATAAAGGGGGTGGAGGGTGGATGCTTCATCTGTTGGTTAATTATATTTATGCAAATCCATGTCACAGCAATGACATCACTCCGCCAAACCCCATGAACACTGATGCATATTAGAGCCAGGTGATAATCGAAGATCTTCTGATATCTCAGAAAATGATGCCGGATTTGATATGGCTAATATTAGAACTGCACTTCCATTGTTAATGCTAAACTCTGAACACAGATCTCTGATATGCAGGTCTATCTAAAGCTAGAATTACCAAGCAAACACTAATCACAGCTCCAATCCGGTCTCAAAATTACTTGCCCCGAGCATTTCAGTGGTCTCTGACTTCCCACAATGCCTCTCTCTCTCTCTCTCTCTCTCTCTCTCTCTGCAGTACCAGACTTCATGATTCCGCCAGACTGTCCGGAGTTGGACCTGATCGCCCGCCTTTCCTCCTCTAACTCCTCAGCTGCTTTAGCACAAACAACGGGCAGAGGCAAGTGTGATTCATTCCACTACCAAACATCAGTCATTATTCTGTCCTTTCATCATCCCTGTATGACCTCTGACCCTCCGCTGTCGTGCCTTTGTCCTCGTTTAGCCTCGCCCAGCCCCCACAGGTCCCCGTATAAGGCCTCGTCGAGCAGAGCCGAGCGCAGGAAGACCAGCTCCCCATCTAGACCATTGGAGGAATCCCGAGGGGCTGCCACGACCCCCAAAACCCCCCAGGTCAGCCGCCTCAGTTCCTCAGCTATTTATATTCTTATGCTGTTTACAAATCCATCTTTTGTTGCACAGCTCAGATATTAAGATTCAGATTATTCAGTGGGCAAAACTATAGGATCCAAACCACCAAGGAGACGGTCTCCTAGCAACTGCATTGCTCTGATCTTGGTGTTTCCTGCTTCAGCTCTGCAAGCTGCCACATCCATACGCAGATCAATATTTCAGCTTATTCGTTTATTAGCAGTTCACAGGTACAAATTTATAGCATCCAGGTGAGATTATGCACTAAAGCAGACTAAGGCCTAGGCCTGGGAGTAAACAGTTTTTTTTGGAAGTGCAAATTATTAGGGTGTCCATGTGGGACCATTCATAACAGCAGAAAGCATGGTAACGCATATTTAGGCATTTTAAATTCATATTTGTCGTTCACAGACAGAGAAACAAGCCGGCGTGGTCACTGACTCCTCAGCAAAGCAACTCGAATCTCCCATGACGCCCACCAAGAGCTGGTCTGGCTGCAAGAAGCCCAGCACGCCCAAAAGGTTTGCTTCAGCTTCAAGAAAGTCACTTTTTTCTTTTTTCTTCTCTCATCACATTGGGCTGTATTCAGACTCGAGGACTTACGTCCATGAGTTGTGTTAATATTTACGCAGGGAAAGAGCCCGAGTTCAAATCCTGACGTCCATGGCCTGGAGTTTTGAGAGCAAACTTGGATGTGCTCTCTGGGTGGGAGGGGCATTCTGTCTCTCCCCTGTCAATCACAGCGGCACTAGCCAATCGTGGGCATCTGTGAAGTTATGTAATGTATGTAGAAGAGAGTAAATAGCGCTTTCAGGGATAGAAAATGTGGACTGAAGAAGAAGATTTCATTTTTTTCCTATGCGATGTCAAATGTAAGACGATGTACCATACAAGCAAGAGACAATTTAATAAAGGACATTTTTTTAAAACACTAACATGATTTATGAACGAGCTCGAGCTCTACTCATGCACACAACTTAATAAAACCAGGATACTAAACCAAGCTTGATGTTTACTTAAGTCTCACACAACTGTCTGTAGTTACATCTGAGGTCTGAATACCAACGTGCATAAATTTTGGTACTATTATGCGTAACTCTGAATATGGCTCAATTTTTGCTTGTGCAGTATTTACATGAAAATCTCTCAAAGGTTAAAAACGTTTTCCTCTGTGCTCTAATTAAGGTCCAAGTCATGTAAGAGCCGTATCCAGTCTCCGTGTTCTCCCGGGCAATACCCCAGCTCACCTATGAGGCACAAAGCCGTGACCCCGGGTGCAGACGGCAACAAGAGGCTGGATGGAGAGGAAAAAGGACTGGAGAGTAAAAACTCCAGCACCCTGGATAGGAAAACAACGAAGACTGAAAAGATTTCCAAGCCTACAAGCAGAGAACTCGGACATAATGCAGGTAAGATGTTGACTGATGGAGTAATGACAGAGTCAGGGCTGATCTTTTGTTACATTTTGCTTTCGGTTGTGGCAGGATGTTCAACATTTAGGATGTTTATTAATTGACACAAATGATTAAATAATCTTCAGCCTGTGTTATGCCTCTTAGGTGACTGGAACTAAGCAGACTAAGCGCTAAGCTAACTTTTAACTTGCAGTGTGTGAACATATTCAGTATTCTTGGATTAGTTTACTCTCTAATCCATGAGGTGCGTCTCAATCCGCTCCCTAGTTCAGCAGTCAGGGCACCGATCAGGGAGTCGGCCGTTTTAAGGGCTGTCTTAATCGCAAAATCTTTCCAGAGCACTAGAACGTTGGCACCCTCAAAAAATCCCACAAGCCCAATTCACGACCTAGGGAGCTAGGGAGCTGATTGAGACACACACCATGTCTTGCACTTCTTGCACGCTTCTAGATCTCCGTGGTCGTTTAATAAAACGAGATTCTGCTCAGGTTTATCTGAAGGTTTTGTTCACTGCACCTATTGAAGTATTTTTTCGTGTTTCTTGTTCTTATCCGTGGAGATTTTTGTGGCTGGTGTTGCATGCTAAATGCATTGACGTGTGTGATGTTTCATTACCATATCAGAGTCTCCAGTGACTCCGACTGGAAAAGCTGGAACCACTGATGCTGAGGAGGCCTCCAGAGTGCTGGCTGAGAAACGACGGCTGGCCAGAGTGCAGAAGGAGCAAGAGGAGAAACAGCGACAGGAGGAAGAGAGGTGTAAACAATATAGCGCATACCGCAATACACCACAGCAATACACTACAGCAATACACCACAGTGCTACTGAATGCTCCATCCTGATTGGTCAGAAAGTGTTGACAGCAGCTCAGTCGACTCAGCTCACGGGTTTATGTTTATTTACATTAATGCGCTCGTTCTAATACGTTATTGTTTCTATAGTAACAGCTCATTCACAGGGACGTATATGGAGGATGCTCCACATAAACAGATTTTAAAAACTGTATGTCATAAAAAGACAGTTTTATAGAAAGACAGTGTGGGGCTCATTTCCGGGCCGCAAACAGAAGCCTGAAATGTACAAATCTGCATGTTCCCAGCGAGAAAATATCGCAATTCGTACTTTTCCGAAGGTATTTCTGAATCTATAGGCTTATTCCAGGTTTAAAAACCCAACCCCCCATAAACATTACCAACTGCACCTTTGATTGCCGTCTCGGTTAGGCTTAAGGCCGTGGAGCTTGAGAGGAAGCAGGCGGAGGAGCGGGAGCGACAGGAGCAGGCGGCTCAGCAGGCAGAGAAGGAGCGGCAGAGGCAAGAAGAAGAACGCAGGAAGAAAGAGGAAGACGACAAGCGGCAGAAGGAAAGACGTTTGAAAGAGCTCCAGGACCAGCTGGACAGAGAGGTCACCCATAACTAATCTCATTTATTCGTAAATGTCCTCATTGCCTCTAAAAATGGATTTTGCAGCAGTGTGTGGGTGTGGTTGGGATGGTGACGTCAGTGTGTGTGTGTGTGTGTGTGTGTGTGTGTGTGTGTGTGTGTGTGTGTGTGTCGGTGTGTTATAGAGGGAGGAGGCTTTCCAGAGGGTGCAGAGAGAGGCGGAGAGGAAGCAGCAGGAAAGAGAGCAGCTGAAATTGCAGGAAGAGCAAGAGAGACTGCAGAGGAAGAAGGTTTTTACCTCTTCAACACATATAAATAATTCCACAAACCGTTCTGTATACACTGCCATTCAAAAGGTCTTGAACACAAGGAGTTATATTGTACACTAATTACAGTTTACCCAATTAAAATAAACATGTTTGTTTACATCAAATACCTCATTGAAACATCATTGTTCCTTTAATAACGACAAACACAGGGACGCTCCACATAAACAGATTAAAAACATGTGCGAAGTTTTCCATAAGGAGATTTATTAAGGTTTATTTAAATCTGTGTAAGGAGTCTCCAGTATCAGGACTTTTTAATAGTGAAGTTTGTAATTTCCGGCGTCTCAGTAACATGAGAACCTGCATTTTTTAAATTTTTATTATTATTAACTTGAAGAAACAGAGAGAGAAAAAAGTAAGCCTGGTTTAAAGCTGAAGTGGTAACAGGAACTAACCTGTTTCGTGAATGTTTCACAATATTATATGTAACTATAACCAGATAAAAAGTACACTGTGTCATTCTTTTAAAAAAATTAATAAATAAAACAGTTTCAGGAGGTGTTGTTATAGGAAAATAATGAGGTAACAGTAACTTTTTTTTTTCATACCACCCTGTTGTTGATTATTTTCCCAGAACATCACTGCCAAAGTGTTTTATTCCTTACTTTATTCAGTACCTGGATGGGAGACATCCTGGGGAAAACTAAGGTTGCTGCTGGAAGTGGTATTAGAGAGGCCAGCAGGTGGTGCTCTCCCTGTAGTCTGTGTGGGTCCTAATGCCCCAGTATAGTGACGGGACGCTATACTGTAAAAAGGGCACCGTCTTTTGGATGAGACGTTAAACCGAAGTCCTGACTCTTTGTGGTCATTAAAAATCCCGGATATAACCCTGGTGTCCTGGCGAAATTCCCCCATTGGCCCTTATCTATCATGGCCCCCTATTAATCTCCATCCCTAAATTGGCTACATCACCCTCCTCTCTCCACCAATAGCTGGTGTGTGGTGGGCGTTCTGGCACACTATGGCTGCCGTCGCATCATCCAGGTGGATGCTACACACTGGTGGTGTTTGAGGAGATTCCCCCCCCCCCCCCACTATGTACTATGTAAAGCACTTTAAGTGTCTAGAAAAGCGCTATATAAATGCAACAAATTATTATTATTAATTATTATTATTATTACTTAATAACCGATTTTTCTGTTTTAAACCCTCTCGTCTTATAGCGCATTGAGGAGATCATGAAAAGGACAAGAAAAACTGACACAGAGCCAAAGGTATTCACACACACACACACACACACACACACACACACACACACTCAGACACACACACACACACACACACACACACACTCAGACACACACACATTCAAAACCTCAGAAGTAAGCACATGAGAAGTGAAATGGAGTCACTGAAACGCCAATTTTTACACTTTGTGTTTGAACAGAAGGATGAGACGTACATCGAGTCCAACTCCTCCGTGTCTGAGTCGGTCTCTGTTTTGGGGTCTGCAGGTGAGAGCGCACAGATTTTGGGAAGGCTGAAAGTCTTGAAAGGAAATTGAACCAGAACCTATTATTCTACGCTTAAATTACACAGATATAGTGATAGCGTTAGAATTAGCAAGGACTGTCATGACATCACTTTCAAGCACAGGTTGAAAGCCAGGTTACACTGAAAAAACAAGTTCTGAGAATGTAAAGAGGTTATAAGAATGATCACAAGTGCCTTCGCTGTCATATCTTTCTTTTTAACGAGGTCTCATGAGCCTTAAAGCTTCGGTATAAACATGCTAGCATCATTAATGTTTTAAGCTACATGATAGGCCATTCAATCTGCTTGAAAACCAAGTTATATTCCTATAAACACATAAAAATCAACTCATACTGATTTTTGAGGATGGACAGGAGTGCATTCGCTGTTCTGTTCTGTTTTGTTTTCTTTTTGTAATGATTTCTTGAGATTTTAAGCTATACAATAGTTATGAATAAAATAAACATGGTACTAATAAGATCTGTACTTTATTGTTCTTTAATATGAATTCATAGTTAAATCTTATTCAAACTTAGCTCTTTATCAGCCTAATAATTGAAGATGTACTGTATCTTTATTGAAGACTTTATGATTCAGGCTTGGCACAGTGAACTGCCTTGACTTGCAAATATTTACACAGTCATGTTAAAGGTTCGATACACTTTTGCATATGAAATCAGAGCTTTTCTCAACTTCATCAGAACTGGTAGGATTTAGGATTTAAAGTCGCCCGAATCCTGATTTCAAAATGATAAACGTAGGACTTCCGCATCAAAATAAATCATTAAACCCGTGTAACAACAGGAGACAAGGAGCATTTTGCTAGCCTGCGTTTGCATACTGGAACATGATCGGCTCGTATGTTTTATGATGCAGTAACACATTCCTGTCCCAAGTACTGCCACAATACTAACTCGGGTTTTCCGATGAAATCCGTTCCTTAATAGAAGACGGCAAAACTTATCACAATTTGAGAAAAGGTAAACAGTACTGAATTTCAGTTTCAGTATATTTCAAATGCTGTAACCAAAAGATTTGTTTATGAATGAGAACGACACTTTAAAAAGTGATCCTGTTAAGCAAACAATACTAGATAGGACTGGAGAAATCAGTATAAAATCATATAGAGATAAAATAAATAGAATTGTGAAATGTGGCAGGAATGAGTCAGTGAAATCAAACATACCCAGAAATGATCACTGTTTTAGTGTTTGAGGTATAAAGTAACACGGTGTCAGTTTTTTTAGATGCTGGACAGATCAATGGTCCCTCTATCAGGTCCTCAGAAAGCTCCACTTTTGCCGGGTTTAAGAGTGGATTCCCATCATCCATCACAGCTGGCTCGCCTGTGATAAACTTACAGCCTCTGGAAGCTAAGGGGAGTGTGGCTGATGATCTTTCAGATGGCGTCCAGTCCATGGATGTCAGGTAGGCCGTCACCGTGGTAACAAGTATGAAGCTGCAGTAGTGTAGCTGCAAATGCGCTTGTACAAATATGTCATCGTTTCCATAGTAACAGCTCATATACAGGGACTTGTCCAGCGTAAAATAAGTAAAATAAATGGAGTAAAAACATGTTTTTGTTTAACAGTGAAAATGAATGTATAAATACTGAACTGTAACTGACGTGTAACTGCTCAAAATTATGATGTCATTCATTTATAAGTTTAATCACTGTAATTATGATATAAGAGGAATAAACCACTTCAGGATGTGCTGTTATTGGGAAATATTCAATGTCAGAGTGGTAACAGTAACTCTGCTTCATCACACCATCCCATCCTTGATTATTTTCCTAGAACAGCACAACACCCAAGTCTCTTATTCCTTCCTCATGATATATTCACTGCTTCTTTCAGCCCAGTCTCTAGAGAAGAGCTGATGCAGGAATACTCTCCTATCAGCGAGAGCTCGGAGAACCTCATGAGGAACCCCCAGGCGCTGGATCTCCTGCATCTCACTGGACAGGCTGCATATCCTAAAGCCGGGGACTGCAACAAAAACCTGATCCAGAGCTTCAGCAGCGCCGCGGCAGACTCAGCGCTCATCCAGAGTCTCGGGCCGAGCATGGATAAGCTCACTGTCTAGTGCAGCAGGTGATCACAAAACTGGACGGGTTTTCAGAGTCAGTGGCTTAAGTCCAATAGTGTCACGTCCACCATGGGACAATTCCTCCCCAGACCACCAGAGGGCACCCTCACCCATTCTTTAAACTTTTGTTGTCTGCTCTATTTCCTCCCTTGATTATGCGCACATATTTTGTGTTTCCCATTTAGGCACCGTATTTAAGTTCTGTGTTTTCCCTCCTTAGATGTGGAGCATTGTGGGTATTTGTGCATAGTTGGTATGGTTGTCATGTATGTTATGTTATATTCGCACCGTGAGTAGTTCTTATTTTCATGTTGAATTTTCTTTTCATTGCCTTGCCATAGTATAGTTCCTTATTTTAGTGGTGAGGGTGCCCTCTGGTGGTCTGGGGAGGAATTGTTCATGGTGGACATGACAAAGAGCTATATCAGTATTTACACAGGGAAAGTTTCTCTATTCAGACTCCGATTCAGATTATGCAAATCACCTGCGTGTAGTTCACGCCTCCTGGGTTGCCAGATTTTTTCTGGAATAGAAACATTCAAGGTGAGTTTTTTCAACAGCGACAAGACCACCGCCTTTAAGCACAGACACTTGCCTTTGAGCCTGAAAACAATCAGGGATGCGGACTAAAGAAGGAAGTAGCTTTTTTTTGTTTTACAAATAAATAAATAAATATTATAAATAAATATAAAACCAATGCTATATGAATAATGGCAAGTATTGCAATAAAGCTTGATTCGGAGTCTCGTATATTTCTAACATACTGCTGCATGAATATTCTTAGTTGTATCACATTAATCACTTCAACATTTGGTTTATTTTAACTTCGATCCACATTATTTGATGATTTATAAAATAGCACTTGATCCAGCACATCCTATTATTTGGCGTTTTATTTTATAGATTGTGCGCTGACAGTTTATGAAGCCATGAGATACTAAATCGAGGCGCTGGACTTAATTCTGTTCCTTACTTGAGCCGATATCAGAGCCAGAATCACGGTCGGAAATTGTGCATAAGTGAATACAGAACTTCGGTCTTAAACCCTTACTATATGTCCTTTTTTGTTTTAGGGTATACTTCACATCTTGGCTGTGTTGAAGAATGATTTGGGATTTGGCCTTTGTCTGTCGTGCCTCTGTTCCAGCTCGTACAAGCTTCTCCCACGAGAAACCCGTCTGCATCCTGGGGAAAAAGGAAGGAGCGCTGAATCAAGTAGTTATAATACGTAGAATAATAATAATATTAATGATAATAATAATTTTAAAAAAGCTTTGCCTTTTCTTCATAGGTATACCATTTCAACATATTTCACTGTAGTAATTGCTGGGGAAAGCAACTGTATTGCAACTCTTGCAGCCATAGTGATCTTTATATTCCTGTAAACACACCGTAGAGTGGTACACGAGCCTTGTAGCAACTTTATACAGTTTTGCTGCGAGAGCACAAATGACCAGCAAACTGACTGTGTGTATATGTGTGTCGAGTGTGATGTGTCATGTATCAGGGTTTCCCAGCTCTTCAGTAAGCAAAGTCAATGCGAGCGTAAAACTGTTATAACACTACAGTATGATTTTTTCCCCATAACTCCAAAAAAAAAAAAAAAAAAGAAGGAAAGACTTTGCTAAGGTGTAAACTATGCAGGAAGTGTAAATCTGAAACAGTGTGTACACCAGTGATACAATATTAACACAATGCTACAGCTAAACAGTAAACATACCGACTTCAAAGCTCTCCAATACGCTAAATATGTGTGCTATCTTGTTAAACGGCTCTGTTTATTACAGTCTTGCGTACTCAGGAGGTGTGTTTCGAGCTTTGCATATGAGCGCAGTCATATGGATTCCTGATGTTCCTGTTCGCTGGTGGTCCTAAGTGACGTGTACGATACTCTCGTGTAAGACTCCTGAGGAACCTGAATGGTTGGGGATGAATAAGATGGCATTTCAGGGTTGAGGGTTCTGGGGCATGTTGAGGAAAGGGTCAGTTTCGTTTTCATTCTCATTCTCACGTAAATCCGTTGCTTCATGGTGATAAATGGTGCATGAGTCAAATGCTCTGGAATTGCAGAAAAACCTGGGATATTGAAATAACAATAAAATTATTGAGCCACACCCCTCGTCAGTGCCTCTTCAATCAAATGTATTTCAGAAATACACACACGTCACTGACATTGGTGCTGAGAATGGACCAGTGGACATTGATGGGTCAGAAATACACTGTGCAGATGTGTTACAGGCAATTATTGTAGGTCTACAATGTGCCTCTGAGTAAAGTCCTGTTTATTTGCATCTTTTTTATCCAGGAACTAATTATACAGGAACTGTAATATGCAAAAAAACAAAAAAGAAAGAAATGCAAAAAAAAAGAACATCTATGTTAAAAACAGAACTAAGGACATACATTTCAACAAAAAATAGAAAATAAAGGAATAGTAGTACAACAATGAAATAATAGTAGACAAAGCTTACAGTGACAACATATTTTAGTGTTCTATTGATTTCAGTTCTGTCAAGTAATTAATTAATGGCAGAAATAAATGTATTTATATTTATTTTTAAAGACTCGGTATAAAAACCAAACTAATGAACATTTCACACAAGGTTTATATTTTACGTTTGGCTTTGAAGGCTTTCTCGTGAAGGAGATATAAATAAAAATTTATCTGGGTGAAATTACAGTTCTGTGCAAAATATTTCGGCAGTTGTGAAGAAATGCTGTAAAGTAAGAACGCTTTCAAAAAATAGACATGCTAATAGTTTATATTTATCAATTAACAAAATGCAAAGTGAGTGAACAGAAGAAAAATCTACATCAAATCAATATTTGGTGTGACCACCCTTTGCCTTCAAAACAGCATCAATTCTTCTAGGTGCACTTGCACACAGTCATGGATTTTGTAGGCATATAGTCTGGTGTATGATTAAACAATTATATCAAACAGGTGCTAATGATCATCAATTCAATATGTAGGTTGAAACACAATCATTAACTGAAACAGAAACAGCTGTGTAGGAGGAATAAAACTGGGTGAGGAACAGCCAAACTCAGCTAACAAGGCGAGGTTGCTGAAGACAGTTTACTGTCAAAAGTCATACACCATGGCAAGACTGAGCACAGCAACAAGGCAGAAGGTAGTTATACTGCATCAGCAAGGTCTCTCCCAGGCAGAAATTTCTAGACAGACAGGGGTTTCCAGATGTGCTATTCAAGCTCTTTTGAAGAAGCACAAAGAAACGGGCAGTGTTGAGGACCATAGAAGCAGCGGTCGGCCAAGGAAACTTACTGCCACAGATGAAAGACACATCAGGCTTACTTCCCTTCACAATCAGAAGATGTCCAGCAGTGCCATCAGCTCAGACCTGGCAGAAACCAGTGGGACCCTGGTACACCCATCTACTGTCCGGAGAAGTCTGGTCAGAAGTGGCCTTCATGGAAGACTTGCGGCCAAAAAGCCAGCCCTCCGACATGGAAACAAGGCCAAGTGACTCAACTATGCACGAAAACACAGGAACTGGGGGGCAGAAAAATGGCAGTTAGATACATTTTATTAGCAATGCGAAACTTGTAAGGAAGAAGCTGGGCCTTGTTACATGGAATTACTTCTTGATAAAATGTTCAACTAATTATTATTATTATTATTAGTAGTAGTAGTAGCAGTAGTAGCAGTAGTAGTAGTAGTAGTAGTTTCCCCCCCTCATTTGTGGGGTTCATATTATTCATACTGTTTCAATAAAAAAAAATATTTAGAAAGATTATAAATACAAGGATAAATATAATGTAAATAAATGCAACTGTTGCTGATCTCCAGTTTCATTAGAGATCCAAATGAAAAACTTGTAAGGAGTAAGAAAAACTTAGAATTACACAACTATTTATGTATTATTATTATTATTATTATTATTATTATTATTATCATGATAATGATGATGGAAGGTTTGTTGTTGCTGTTATCGATTTTGTTGCATCGGTATTAAGAGATAAACAAGAAAACAAGTGAAAGAAAGAAAGAAAAACAAAGAAAGAACGAAAGAAAGAAAGAAAAAAATCTGCGTTGACATTTTTAGAGTTATGTTTTATTGAGAATACGTAAATGTTCACAAGAACAGAAGCAGACAAGCAGCAGAACATTTACAGTAAAAAACAAAACAAAACAAAAAATTCAGTAATGTGATATACAAAAACATACATATATTCACTCCCTCCTCTGAACATGTCCAAACCATCTCAACCTGGCCTCTCTAACTTTGCCTCCAAAACATCTCACATGTGCTGTCCCCCTGATGTACTCATTCCTGATCCTATCCATCCTCATCACTCCCAAAGAGAACCTCAACATCTTCGGCTCTGCTTCCTCTAACTCTTCCTCCTGTCTTTTCCTCAGTGCAACTGTCTCCAAACCATACAACATCGCTGGTCTCACTACTGTCCTGTACACCTTTTCTTTCATTCTTGCTGGTACTCTTTTATCACACAACAGACCTGACACTTTTCTCCACCCATTCCAACCTGCCTGCACACGCTTCTTCACCTCTTTTCCACACTCCCCGTTGCTCTGGACTGTTGACCCTAAGTACTTCAAATCCTGCACCTTCTTTATCTCTTCTCCCTGTAACCTCACTGTTCCACTTGGATCCATCTCATTCACACACATGTATTCTGTCTTGCTGCGAATAACCTTCATTCCTCTTCTCTCCAGAGCAAACCTCCACCTCTCTAGACTTTCCTCCACCTGCTCCCTGCTCTCATTACAGATCACAATGTCATCCGCAAACATCATAGTCCATGGAGATTCCTGTCTGACCTCATCTGTCAGCCTGTCCATCACCACCGAAAACAAGAAGGGGCTCAGAGCCGATCATTGATGCAGTCCCACCTTCACGGTGAACTCCTCTGTCACACCTACCGCACACCTTACCATTGTCCTACTGCTCTCATACATATCCTGCACCACTCTAACATACTTCTCTGCCACTCCAGACCTCCTCATACAATACCACAGCTCCTCTCTTGGCACCCTGTCATATGCTTTCTCTAAATCTACAAAGACACAATGCAGCTCTTTCTGACCCTCTCTGTACTTCTCCATCAACATTCTCAAAGCAAATATTGCATCTGTACTGCTCTTTCTTGGCATGAAACCATACTGCTGCTCACAAAAACTAGAACAAATAAACAAAAAAAAACACGTCATAAAATAACAAAGTTGTAGAAATGTTGCAAAAAATGACGGAAAAAAATACATATATGTAAACTGACAAGCATGGCTTAAGGGGTACCGGGAGATAATATAAAACCTATGTATATATTTTAAATCTGCTTCGACTTTCCAACTATGAAAGCCCAGTGACGTACTTCCGGTTCACGCTTCATGGAGTGCGTTGGAAAGGAGACAGCACGCGCCTTTTACTCATCATTATTGCACTTTTACACTTTATTACAGACAGAAACGCGTTCATTTCCACTCACGACATTTTCATGTACCATGTGCTGAAATCTGGTATTTTGGTGGACGTTCCGTCTTCTACTTCTAGCATTTTGAGCGGTGAGAAGTGGACAGGGTAAGGAGCTAATGCTAACGTTAATGCTAAAGCTAGCAGGCAGGCCTACTGTCGTAGCTAGGTTAAGAAATTCTCATTTGCTGTTTTAGCTCACTGAAGTTTATTTTGTGAGCACGTCTTGGGGGGTTGATTTGATTATGCTACTAAAAGCTAATAGCTAACAAACTACATTAGATTTTTTTTAATTTTTTTTTTTTTTTAGCTAACTCTGCTAGCTGGAAACGTTTCTGAGGCTAAGCTAGACCGTAATAACAAAATAAGTAGCATTTTCTTACCTATTTAATCATTTTTATTTATTCATGCCATATTGAAATCAAGGCAAGTAGCAATATTATGTAAGATTTTTAAAATTTAAATGATAATTTTGCACAATAATTAGACACTGAGTGCATCCCAAATTGCTCCCTTTTGACACTGCACTATTTAGGGTGTAGGGGACATTATAAGGGAATATATAATGCAATTATTAAAATAAAAATAAAAGAAGTGCTTCTTTAGTTATTTAGCTAGCTAGCATCTTGTAGCCTATATTAGCCATGCATGTTTGTGTAGTATTGTTGGAGCTGTATAACTTTAGGTTGATATGACGATATAATCATTATATCGATCAATATTGTTATAAATTACGTCTCAATAAGATCAATAAGTTTTTAAATGTATTTAAAAAAAATTTGACTCGCTGTAAGGGGGTGATGTTAAAATGTCTATTTTTTACTTTAAATGCACAATAGTCAATATTTTTCATTCCTTACTAATGCAAATAACGTGGGAAATTATGTGGAAATGATCAAAAATAATAGTTTAAGCCATTGTCTCAGAGTATTATGTATCTGGGGGGAAAAATACAGGTGCATCTCAATAAATTAGAATGTCGTGGAAAAGTTCATTTATTTCAGTAATTCAACTCAAATTGTGAAACTCGTGTATTAAATAAATTCAATGCCACAGACTGAAATAGTTTAAGTCTTTGGTTCTTTTAATTGTGATGATTTTGGCTCACATTTAACAAAAACCCACCAATTCACTATCTCAACAAATTAGAAGATGGTGACATGCCAATCAGCTAATCAACTCAAAACACCTGCAAAGGTTTCCTGAGCCTTCAAAATGGTCTCTCAGTTTGGTTCACTAGGTAAGCCACAAACATTCATTGCCAAAGAAGCTGGCTGTTCACAGAGTGCTGTATCCAAGCATGTTAACAGAAAGTTGAGTGGAAGGAAAAATTGTGGAAGAAAAAGATGCACAACCAACCGAGAGAACCGCAGCCTTATGAGGATTGTCAAGCAAAATCGATTCAAGAATTTGAGTGAACTTCACAAGGAATGGACTGAGGCTGGGGTCAAGGCATCAAGAGCCACCACACACAGACATGTCAAGGAATTTGGCTACAGTTGTCGTATTCCTCTTGTTAAGCCACTCCTGAACCACAGACAACATCAGAGGCATCTTACCTGGGCTAAGGAGAAGAAGAACTGGACTGTTGCCCAGTGGTCCAAAGTCCTCTTTTCAGATGGGAGCAAGTTTTGTATTTCATTTGGAAACCAAGGTCCTAGAGTCTGGAGGAAGGGTGGAGAAGCTCATAGCCCAAGTTGCTTGAAGTCCAGTGTTCAGTTTCCACAGTCTGTGATGATTTGGGGTGCAATGTCATCTGCTGGTGTTGGTCCATTGTGTTTTTTGAAAACCAAAGTCACTGCATCCATTTACCAAGAAATTTTGGAGCACTTCATGCTTCCTTCTGCTGACCAGCTTTTTGAAGATGCTGATTTCATTTTCCAGCAGGATGTGGCACCTGCCCACACTGCCAAAAGCACCAAAAGTTGGTTAAATGACCATGGTGTTGGTGTGCTTGACTGGCCAGCAAACTCACCAGACCTGAACCCCATAGAGAATCTATGGAGTATTGTCAAGAGGAAAATGAGAAACAAGAGACCAAAAAATGCAGATGAGCTGAAGGCCACTGTCAAAGAAACCTGGGCTTCCATACCACCTCAGCAGTGCCACAAACTGATCACCTCCATGCCGCACTGAATTGAGGCAGTAATTACAGCAAAAGGAGCCCCTACCAAGTATTGAGTACATGTACAGTAAATGAACATACTTTCCAGAAGGCCAACAATTCACTAAAAATGTTTTTTTTTTTTATTGGTCTTATGAAGTATTCTAATTTGTTGAGATAGTGAATTGGTGGGTTTTTGTTAAACGTGAGCCAAAATCATCACAATTAAAAGAACCAAAGACTTAAACTACTTCAGTCTGTGTGCACTGAATTTATTTAATACACGAGTTTCACAATTTGAGTTGAATTACTGAAATAAATGAACTTTTCCACGACATTCTAATTTATTGAGATGCACCTGTAGTTTAGAAACCTGCCTTCAGGTCTGGAGTGTGTGTGTGTGTGTGTGTGTGTGTGTTAGTATTAGGATTGACTTCCTGTCAATCATTTTATAGACACGCCCCCAACATCCCTTCACATCCTCATAAATCGTAATAAGTTTATAGAGTCGTAACTCGTCTTTCTAGGATTGTAATGCCCGAGTGTGCTTGATTGTGACAGTTATGATAGTTTTTGCTAATGGCGACTGGTATGGTAGTTGAACCGGCATAATTTTGGGGGGTTCAGCTTTGTGTACATGGATGGAAATGGGACGGGTTCAATGGATTAAAAAAAAAAAAAAAAAAAAAAAAAAAACATTCGTCTCTTGATCAGAAGCCCCCCCACCACCACCACAAAGCGTACCTAAAACGCCTTTAAATTTTGTACAAATTTCATGTTTCAGATTTGTTTCTTTACCCACACTAAGCTTTTTTTGTTTGTTTGTTTTTGTTTTTTACTTGCATAAATTCTTACAATTTCTGTGATCCACTTTAAATCCGCTTTCTCTTAAATTGGGCATGGCTGAAAGAATTTGAGATTCTTCCACATGAAAAAAAAAAGCATCTTGTTGTATTTGCTGTATGTAAATAAAACGTTTGAATGAAGTTCGAACTTGATATTCTTTCTAGTTTCGCCAAGGGAAAAGTATTGGCACCCCAATACTGGCAAGCAGTAAACTTACCGTGTCCTGTGCTCGATAGTTTGTGTGGCTGACAAACCGCAGCACATTTTAAAACTTAAAATAAACTATTTGTGAATATCGAGTCATTCCTTTTCTTTTTTTTCTTTTCTTTTCTTTTTTTTTTGTACCTCCAACGTTCACTGTTACAAATATGCGATGAGAAACACACAGGTACTGAACCAACATTTAATAGATAAATTAATAATAAGTTAACAGATTTTTAGCTTGCTGCTTCATTTAACACGGCAGATTCGGGCCTCACTCTTAGCTCACGCTGCTGTGAGTGATTTCCTTTTCTTATTTTGTCAAGCCCTTTTTTTTTTTTTTGTCATGGTTTGTGTTTTAGAGCAACTTCTTTTATATCGCCTGGTCGTGTGGCTCACATTCTTTTGTTTTTAAGGTGACAATGTCACGGCAACATTCAAGATCCCCTCTACATTCAAGGTATTTGGGTTAAATTAGTTTGACCTAATTAAAAATTAATCACATTGTAGTGTAATCTTGTGGGGCTTTTTTGGTTTGTTTTTTTTTTTTTTTTGGCTGATCATTTTAATTACTAATAACTTCATTCATACAGAACCTCGACGATGCTCGGAAGGCGAGATGAATATTACGCTGAGCCGTACCACGCGCAGGTGCGTTCTGATCCGTGGAGAGGTTCAGAAAATGTCGACAACAGAGCCGCGGAAGGAGGCCTACGCTGGGATAACGGGTCCTCTCAAGAAGAGGAGCAGGTTGACCACTGGGCCAAGTTCATCGAGGCTATAGGTCGTGCCGGAAAGCGGAAAGCTTCGTCCATGTCGAGGTACCACGCGCAGGACACCATCCAGAGTTTTGAAGAGGACTCGGGACACTCTCCGAGACGGCTGCCTAGGGAGAGGTTGTCTACCCCGGAAGCTTCGCACTATGGCGTGGAAACACATCAGAGGATTCATTCTCCAGGCCAGAGGAGGAACGAGCACGATGCTGCTCATGTAGACAGGCGCTATTCAAGAAATTCCAGTCCTAGGCATTCACAAGGAAAGAGACACGACAGAATGGACCATGGATATCATGATGAAGAACACGAAGATAGATATGAAAGAAGCTCCTATAGCGAGAGGTACAAGAACACTGATCTACTGAAGCGAAGGAAAGGAGTGGAGAAAACATGGATTCAGTTATGAAGTCATTAGCTTTAAGATTTAGAATACTTGAACGTATACAAATAAATTATTAATTACATAACTCTGTTTTAAAATGTATTAGTTTATTCATTTTTGAATGCTGTTCCTGATCACCAGGCAGCGCTGTGCAAACTGTAAAAGATATATCTATTTTTTAGACAGTTCATGGCTAGCATTTATGGGCACTTATGGGTAAAGCATAGCTTTTTTTGTTTTTTGTTTTTTTGTCGTTTTACTATTATTTTAATGTTGAACATATTGTACTTGCTTTTCCAACACAGGTCACTGAAGTCAAAATATACGGAGCATTTTAAGGGATGCCAAGATTTGGATCCACCGGAGGAATATACTGTGTCGCACAAGGGCTTCAGTCCACATTGTGCCACTGTTATAGTGGAGCATGATCATGGAATCCCAAAACATGATGCAAGGATTCACAATCCAGGTAGGGACCGAGAACGTCCGAGGAGCCGCGATCTGGCTAGGGAGCGAGGGCATCCAAGGAACCGCGATCCAAGTAGGGACAGGGAGTGTCCAAGGAGCCATGATCCGGTTAGGGACCGAGAGCAACCAAGAAGCGGTGGTCCTGTCAGAGACCGAGCGCATCCAAGGAGCCGTGATCCGGTTAGCCAGCGAGAGCTTCCAAGGAGCCTTGATCCAGGTAGGGACAGAGAGCATCCAAGGGGCAGTGGTCCTGTTAGGCACCAGGAGCATCCAAGGAACCATGATCCAGGTAGGGACCGAGAGCATCCAAGGAGTCGTGATCCTCAGAGGACCAGTGATCTACCAAGAGACAGAGATTATCCAAAAAGCAGTGAACTACAAAGGGGCAGAGATCCCACCAGGGGAAGAGAATCTTCAAGAAGCCAGGAACTCCGTAAACATGGAAGGGATTATAACCATCATGCGGGAACATCCCGTGATAGCCCCAGTGGTTCTTCAAACTATCACATTAGGGAAGACGCAAGATTCCATACCTCTTCGGCTGAAAGAAGAAGTCCCTTGCTAGGCATGCGACACCACAAGGAGCAACCTAGGATGGGATCACATTCAAGAGAGCCCCATGGACAAAGGGCAGTGAATGATAGAGACTTCAGAATGGATGACAGCAATAAGGCAAGAGCCTCTGTTCATGACTGGGAGGAAGAGACGCAAACTAGAGGGAATCATGGTGGTGTGCTGGGACAAGAAGACGTTCTGAAAAGAAATCCTCAACATAGGAACCCTAACCACCCTAGAGCTAGAATGGATTTTGCCAGTCACGAGACTCTCAAGATCAAAGTGGATATGAGTCGTCCTGTGGGCCAGAGCAGGTATAGTATCGCCGCAGCAGTACTCTAGGGTATGGTTAAAAGTTCATGCCTCTTTTCCAGATACGCAGCATGAAGCTACATCTTAAAGAAGACTGAACCCGTTGTACAGAAGTGCCCATTTTTGGAATTTGGACCATTATGCACCATCACAAGAATGGAACTTTCTCTAAATAGGATGCAGGAAGCTAATGGAAACTGGTCAGATAACTCATCAGACCTTCAAGCTTTGCGCTAAATCTCTTTTCCCCCAAATAAATTCCCCAGTGTACGTACGTCCTCTGATGGTTTGCGCACTGGATCACTTCAGACTCTTCCATAAGCACATGACAAGATGAAGCGTCACATTATTCTGGATGAGAAAGGGTCTCGCGGGTACCCATTATGGCCGAGCCGAAGGTGGTCATAGACAGTGACCTCACACCTGGGACTCCCAACTGAAGTTCTCTTGTGAGGTGTACCAGGTATTTAATCTGGTGGATGATGTTGGAGTCAGTATATTGTGTATCCTGTCTTTCTGCTACCACCTTATTTGTGAGGTGTGCTGAGTTTCACAAGGGTATTAGCAAAACCTGCTATACATACTTATGAAATACGGAAATTGTTGAGGGAATATAAAATTCAAGAGCTTTACTGTGGCATGCCTACTGGCCACAATATTGAAGGATTTCAGGAGGTCAGGGGAAGAAAATCAAGTGAGACAATTCAACCATTTAGCCAAGGTTACGGACAAGAATTTGGTCAAGGGTGGCAGAAGAATGAAAGCTTTGTAACAAACTTTGTATTGCCTAGGATTCATGCCAGCAACAGTGAAGAGGAGGATGTACAAGTTGCTTGAAGATGAGGAATGATAAAAAACCAAGTGTGAGGTCGTTAAATTGCAACCAAAGGTTATAGCATTCTGCAGACCATTGTCGGATATTCTTACTCAATGTCCGAGGGAAGGAGTCTTCACTCTTTTACGATACGTGTACATCACAGTAGTCCAAATTGAGGAGCCTGATCAATGAAATGGATTTGAGGAGACCTTTACTTTGATGGTTTTGGGCAAGAGTTGATTGATGGCCTCTTTTGTAGAGGGAGGTGAAGATGTTGCGTCCGCCAAAATACCAGTATCCACAGCTCTAAACATTTACGTGCTACCTTTTTCAGAGCTATACTGTTTGAAGGTAAGTCCACAGAATTATTTTTAATTATCGGTCCTTGATTTTGTGAAAATTTACGCTGGATATATGTTGGATCCTGATGGAGATGTGGACCCTCCTGGCTGATATTGCACCTCAAAACTAAGAGCTTTTGAACTACCAGCTGGTGCTTGCCTTCATTTCAAGGCAGATCGATGTTTTTAACGTCAAGGCAAAGAAGAAACTTATTTCCTGAATGAATGAAACACTTCCTGGATGATACCTACTGTAAGTGGATCTATTTTTCTGACTTTTCTGACGTATGCAGCAACACGTAAAGAAAATGGGTTTGTGTCTGTTACTTTGATGGGTTTTTTTTGCAACCATTTCATCATCAGTAAACTGCCTGAACTGGACTTGAAAGATTGCAAGTGGATCTACTTCGCCATCAAAAATTGACCATTTCCCAGACTGGAAATGGACTTTTGGAAGAACATGGGTTCTCAAGGTTCAGTTCTCGTCAGTGCTGTCTCTCGCCAATGTAAAGACTTGTGAGTGGACACTCGCATCACAAGATGGATGAAATCAAATTCAACTCCTCACAGAGAAGATGGCAAAGAAGCAAGCTCACGTTGGGTGTGATCTATTAAAAGAAATCTGATCTATTAAAAGAGATCCATCGAGCTCTAGGAAGACTGAGAACGATGGCTCACCAATGTGCGGTGGTATTTCGCCGACTTTATTAGACATCCGTTTGTTTATTTAACTCTGACCAGCGCAAGGGTTCTTCTTGAGACAAGTATTCCAAATCTTCAATCTCAGAACCTAGGAACAAGAACATGTGTCCTCAAACTGGAAGTCATTAAATCATGAAGCCTACCTGAACTAGACAAGTCTTTCTCCAGCAATAAACCAGACAGAAGAACTTTCTTATGATCACTGAACAAACTTGTGCTGTCACTAACTACTCCTTATATCATCCAGGAACATTTTTCTACCCATCCTCATAAATCTGGAAAATTATACATTGAATATCCTCAACTAACAAGAAGCTCATCAAAGTTCACACCAAATTTGGAGGACAAAGGAACAAAATGGAGAGTGAAAAAGAGGCATGAACTTTTCACCATCCATTTATGATTCAGTGGTGTACTTAAAAGCAGCAAAGTTTTAAAGAGAACCTAAACCTGTTAAAGGCTTGTGCAAAATAATAACATAATATCAAGTTTTAAATTTAAGCTTGAATTCAGAAACAAACAGGCTGACTAACTTTTAAAATTGATTAGTACTGCAAGAATCTTGCATAGCCAACCTCTGCTTTTTAGATACACCCTGTAAAGAAAGAAAGAATTTGTAATAATTTCTAGCTTACATGCACTTGCTGAAACGTTTCACATCACACTCCGGTTCAAACACTTAATTGAGCCTTATAAATGTAAATAAAAAAATTTTAAAACATAATTTCCCCCGAGGGTGGTTTAGGTTTTTTCTGTGTGTTCTGGTAGTTGGCAGATTTGGTGGCTGTTGCAGGAAATCCAACACGCTGAACAGTAGAGGTGTAGATTAGAAGTCCAGTTACATTTAATGACCAGTAATCTGGTTTCAAAGTTGAGTGGCATTATTAACTGACAAATTTATTGGCACATTTTGTTGCCAACGGACTTATTTCCAAGCCACAGAGTGCACAAATCCCAATTGAGTACCTATTTGGGAATTAAATGACTTAAAAGTGGTTTATTTTAAGAAACGGCGAGTAAGGATTAGTTCTGTTTGAGACTATTGACCTTTCACTAAGCCTTTCACTAATTGGTTACTGGTGGTACATCTGACAAGCTTTCAAGCCTGGAGTTTTTATTGTGTTGTACCATGTTTATCGTAATTGCACAACGCGGTACATCTAGACTTTCAAAGAGGACCAAACAAAAAAGGTCTTCAATAGGCATTTTTGATGCAACATCCATCACATAACATTCGACAGTGTGCAAATGTTGAAAGGATGAAGAGCAAAGCTACAGCTTACAGACCCCATACAAAGTCAACAGCTTTGTCAAGTAGAAATCTTTGTAGATGACATGTAAATTGAAGACTAGCTCTGTTCCTGTATGACAAGCAGGTAATTACAGGATTTTAAGGCATTTAAGCCCTGTTTCAGACTCTATAATGCGCCCTCTTCTACTTTCTCCTGTATTATTATTATTATTATTTTTTCTTAGGGGAATCCCAGACACTATCTTAAGGGTCTGCCCATTACTGTATTAGCTTATTAGATGACCCCTTGGAGGGGCGTGAGATTGAGTCAATGTAGACACAGACTTGTCCAGAAATCATTGCAAAATCATTTGCAGCAGTTAGTCATTTAAAGTTGTGTTAAAGCTATCCTGCGTAACATTTAATCCAGACCTCTCCTTACACATTTTAGGATTATAAAAGAGGTGACGTTACACTTCCAAGTAGCGTATGGACGACTTATAAAAGTCCTGAAAGCTTGTCAGAGGTCCCTGTGCCTACAGTTGCTAAGTTATGATTTGGTCGTTTGCTATTTTTGCTTTTTTATCGAAGAGTTTAGTGAAGGTCAGTTGGATAATTCATAGTTCCCAGTTTCGTAGAACCTGCCATGCCTTTGAATATTGTGATTGCTTTCTTCATCCTCTGCCTTCCCCAATCCTTTATGCAGCCACTTAGGCTATTCCTCTGAAAGGCAGTTGTCACTCGATTTGGTCAATGTGGGTCGACAACGTCTCGACTTCCTGCCCATGCTGGAGCATTCTGGGACATTTAGGGAGACGCCGATGCACTCTGGGACCTTCGCTCAAGAAATTATCTCTCTGGTGCATCAAGTCAAAGGTCGGTTGTAGTTAGGTTAATTGAGTTGCTTACAGCTAATTAGCATTAGACCATTTGGATTAACGTTCTTTGTTCTTTATCAGAAAATTATTTTCAGGGTCAAGGCGTCACACTTAACGAACGGTTCTCTAATGAGCAAGAGTATTCTTTGGTGGATGAGTTTGCAGAAGAAGAGCAGGAGATGGAGGGCCTCAGTCCTGCCGTAAACAGGTAGCTGTCGCATGCATGATACAAATCTGTTGCTGTATTTTGCACGATATTCTCATCACACTAAGGATGCATCAATCTGCCAGTGAGCATGGGTACTGGGGCGATTTTGAAAAGCTAGGTTTCTCTTTTCCATTTAGCAACTTTGGAGAGCAGATTCAATAATTCGGGTTTATGATTGGTGAAAATGATATTTTAGTCTGGAGGGAAAAGAAAAACAGATCTGAAATGATGATTTTTAAAATTTACCTGAGTTAGTATGTGGACTAGACCTGTGGGCTATCTTTTCTCGAAATTTCATCAAAATTGCCAAATGTTTGCAGTTCACGGGATCTCAGCTTAGTTAATAGGGACTGAATATTGACTCGCTGTGTCCTGCTGATGTAGCTTGTGATTCAGTTACATTAAAAACACCAATTTGACATACTCTCCAAAAAAAAGTGAGCTTTAAATGAGTTAATTCTACACTTTAAAGGCGTGTTGAATTTGAATTATACTTGCACGAGGTAGCAACACTTCTGCCAATGAATTCAGAGCAGTTTGGTGAAAGATAATTTAATCTGCTTTTCTGAAGAGATGTAAGCCTCCACGTGTAACAACACCAAAGTTTCGTATCGTACGACAGTACAACTTGGCTTATCCTCTAATGCATAAATCAGTTGTTCCCTTGCGTTTTTAAATGACTGTTTTCTTAGCTAAACAAATGCCAAACACTCCATCCCATTATAGCGTTAGACTTGTTTAGTGACTTTTAAACAGTTATGAGGTGAACAGTCGTTGTGTAAAGTCTCTAGTATTATGTCATTATCTCAGTACCAGGTCAGTATTTGATATTGACCAGTTTTCGGTGACGTTTAACCCAATTCTGTACTGTACTGTCTCCAATGAAGCCCCGTTACTTCACCAATAAAGACAAAAATTAACGTTTTCTTTGTTGTATTTATGAATCCCGCAGGCCACTTGGTTCCACGTCTTTAGACACTCACATTTTCTGCAAGATTGGGCCAATACAGGTAAATCACATAGCATTACATAGTCTCATCTGCATAAATAACATGATCTGACTTGGTTTAAAGTCCTCAGTCACTTATCAAAATTAACCTTGTTTAGTCACAGAGGAAGCCGCATGTTCCTGCTCCTGGTGATCTCAGGCATGACCTGGAGAGGAAAAGACAGGAGAGACTGGAAGGTGTGAAGATCACTATCGCCGGAGGAAATTTCTCTCAGATACTGCCTCAGAGGTAACGAGTTTGCTTTATGACCTTTATTAATGGATATGTTAATCACTTTTTTAAATATTTATTTTTTATTTTTTTTATTATAAACTAAGTACTATATACTCATGTTGATTCTTAGTCAGGAGAACGAGTCTGCATATATGGGTGATGAAGACCCGCGTAAGGCAGGCTGGTCCAAGGAGGTGCCTCAGCAAACAGAACTCTGGGTGAGTGGATTTGTTATTCTTGTTCATACTGGGCATGTAGAAAATGTTTTGAGTTCTGTGTTCTGATCACCGTTGTGCGTCCCTGCTGCAGGACGACCCTCCTCCAAAAAGGCCCGTCCAGAATTTCACCGTCAGGCGGAAATCGACCCGGAATCGACCCGGTCAGCGCACGAAAAGGAATGCAAACAACGGTAAAGAATATATATTCACACCATTTTACATCAAGTACAAACCTTTCACCATGAGCGCATTGTCGAATTCACACTCAGGAATGCTGTAAAGCTATATTTCACTCTATAATATTCAACATGTCTTCCAGGTGCCCAATGGTGAGGACCAGGACAGACCTGAAGCTCCAGTATCGTACATGAGTGCTTCTCAAACTTGCGTACATGCGAGAGTTATATTTGCTTCTCACTTACCGTTCATCACTAGATTGTAATAAGTGTCATTTACGTGAAATTTTTCACTGCTAGTCGGTCACAGATCCTCATAAATTGCTCATTTATAAAAGTGGCATTTTCACGGTTCAGTCGTCAGCATATAAAGAGAGCACTGTAGCGATTTACGTTGCCCAGTTAAAGAACGTTACACGCTCGGTTAGTCATTTTCATGTGCAGCACGAACATGGGAAGATTTCATGGATGTTGTTTGTGTTTGCTTTTAGAGCCACCAGCAATCACCATCTACCATCACACCGGCCCTGTAACATTTAAGCCCTCTCCTTAACAAACAGCTGTTACCAGAATAAAAGTCATCCATTTTTCACAACCTAATCATATTCACGAAAATGTCCAGAGTATATTTTGTTTATATTAAAGCATTTAATTTACATTAAAAGCCTAAGTCCACTTAGATTATGTTTAGGTACATTCTGTGCCTTTCTTGTTCCCCCTCATTGTGTTTTGATCAGTTTTAAGAGAAACAGCTATGTGTATATTCAGAAGAACCTTCATCTATTGTTGTACATATAGATTTTTATGAAATAAATACACAACAATGGTTTTGTCTTTCTTAACTGTTTTTGTTCTCTCATTTGGCACCCAAGTATGACCAAAATAAAAATGTATTAATCTCCAGTAAGCACTTTATCTTGGTCATGGTCGTAGTGGATCCCAAGCCTATCCCAGGAACACACTCTGGGTGGGATGGAAGGCCATCACACAGCATCACACACACACTCATTCACAGCTAGGGGTAATTTTTCATAACCAATCCACCTACTGGCATGGAGAACCTGGAGGAACCCCACATGACCATGCACACTCTACACAGGCCCGCGCTCAGGATTGAACCAGGTGATCCCAAAGCTGAGAAGCTGCTGTCCATGACTTAAAACCAAATTGGTAGTATTTCAAACAGCATGGAAGGAGAGCCTCCTGAACTATTGGAAATCTTAGTGCTGCTAGATCAGTCTACCTCTCTACCTTAATTGAAGATAACAAAAATAATCCTAGATTCTTATTTAATTCTATAGCAAAATTAACTAGGAATAAAACCGACACAGAAACAGGCACACAATCATTATATAGCAGCGATGATTTCATGAGTTTTTTTTATTGGCAAAATTGAAAATATTAGACAAGAAATTCAGACTATTAATTTAAAACCAGACAGTCTAACTGACCCTGTAGACAATAATATAGCAATATCAGATCAAATTGCTTTACTCCCCTTAGAGAGACCAAACTAATTTAATTAATTTCTTCAAAATCATCAACCTGTATACTAGATCCCTTACCTACATGTTTTTTCAAACAAAAAAACTATGTACCTAAATCATTTAAACTAGCAGTTATCAAACCCCTAATTAAAAAACCTAACCTTGACCCCTGTCAATTGTCCAGCTATAGGCCAATATCAAATCTCCCCTTTATCTCCAAGATCTTAGAAAAGGTTGTAGCAAAGCAGCTATGCTCATACCTAAATAGGAATAACATTCATGAAATATATCAGTCAGGATTTAGGCCTCATCATAGCACAGAGACAGCACTGGTTAAAGTGGTAAATGACCTACTGATGGCCTCTGATCAGGGTTGTGTCTCCATGCTTGTGTTGCTTGACCTTAGTGCAGCTTTTGATAAAATTGATCATACTATTCTCCTTGGTAGACTAGAAAACATTGCCATTAAGGGAGCGGCCCTCTCCTGGCTCAGGTCTTATTTGACTGATCGTCATCAGTTCGTAGATGTAAATGGTGAATTCTCTATGCATACTGAGGTAAAGTTTGGTGTTCCGCAAGGTTCTGTTTTAGGTCCACTGCTTTTTTCTTTATACATGTTACCTCTGGGTCAAATGATTCGTAAACATGGAATTAGCTTCCACTGTTATGCTGATGACACACAGTTGCATGTTTCAGCAAAGCCAGATGACAGACACCAGTTTAATAAAGTCGAAGAATGTGTAAAGAACATTAGACAGTGGATGCTTATTAACTTCCTCTTACTAAATTCTGACAAGACAGAAGTACTTATACTAGGACCACATGCAGCTATAAGTAAGTTTTCTGATTATATAGTAACTCTGGATGGCCTTTCTGTTTCATCATGTGCAGCAGTAAAAGACCTTGGTGTGATTATTGACTTCAGTCTTTCCTTTGACGCCCACATAGGTAATATTACTAGGATAGCCTTCTTTCACCTCAGAAGTATTGCTAAGATAAGAAATATATTGTCCCTACATGATGCAGAAAAAATAGTTCATGCTTTCGCCACCTCTAGGTTGGACTGTTGTAATGCCTTACTGTCTGGATGTTCCAGTAGGAGCATAAACAAACTCCAGTTAGTCCAGAATGCAGCTGCAAGAGTCCTCACTAGAACTAGAAGATATGACCACATCACTCCTATCTTATCCACACTGCATTGGCTCCCAGTGAAATTTCGCATTGATTATGAAATACTACTATTGACTTATAAAGCACTAAATGGCTTCACACCACAGTACCTAAGCAAACTTTTGGTCTTTTATGATCCGCCACGCCTACTTCAATCAAAAGGTGCAGGCTATTTGTCGGTACCTCGAATAGTGAAGGCTACAGCAGGGGGAAGAGCTTTCTCTTACAAAGCCCCACAGTTATGGAACAGCCTTACAATTAGTGTTCGAGACTCAGACACAGTCTCAGTGTTTAAGTCCAGGCTGAAAACATATTTGTTTAGTCAAGCTTTTTGTGAATAGTTTTTCCTTAGGTAAAGGAGCAGATCTAGAGGTCTCACGGGCATAGTGTGTTGTGGTGAACTGGGATATCTGGATGCTGTCACCCCCCCATCTTCACGCGTCCACCCAGGTTTGTTGGTGGTGGGGTGGCTGGCTGCCTTGTCCCAGGGAGCCCTCATGTCTGTGTTACCTTCTTTCTCTCCCTTTTAGTTGTGCTGTCATAGCTAGTCTTGCCGGAGTACCTGCTTTCACTTATGCAAAGTACACTGTCCTTAACCAGTATGGGACAATAAGCATACCTAATTATCTCTCTCTCTCTCTCCCTTTCCCCTTCTGTCGAGCTTCACATGATACTCCTGATATGCCAGTGATCCCGACCCCTTCTGCTCTCTGGACCTGCCCGATCCATCCTGATGCCCTACTTCTGGTTGGAGATCTCATCAATTGGAAGTCACATGCTGCTGCTGAGGATGGCCCCACACGGTGCAGCCTAAAGATCATTGAGATTACAGTGGTGAAGTTCAACAAAACAGACTTCATATAAAAACTGTAACGAATTTTTCATGGTCTCACAACTTCTATTTGACTGTGTTGTACTGGTACATTTATAGAAGAGATTTATTTATTTATAATCGCACTATCCGGTGTTATCCAGATGAGGATGGGTTCCCTTTTGATTCTGGTTCCTCTCAAGGTTTCTTCCTCATATCATCTCAGGGAGTTTTTCCTTGCCACCGTCGCCACTGGCTTGCTCATTGGGGATAAATTCATAAATTTAAAATCTATGTCCTGAATTTATATACTTCTGTAAAGCTGCTTTGGCACAATGTCCATTGTTAAAAGCGCTATACAAATAAACTGAACTTGAACTTGTACTGATCAGGGGAGCCAGTCAGATTGCAACTTTCAAAGTGCTGATGTTTGTTTAAAAGAGATCAGAAAGTACATGGGCGGAGCTTCTAAGACTTTTTGAAGACCAAGGACTGATTTGTGTTGACAGGAGTGAGTTTGTGAGAGACGCTGGGTCAGGATATGAAGAAGGAACCATTCCTCTGTAGCGATAAATTGGCACAAAAAAAAGAAGCATGCACTATAAATCATGAATGTCACTGCAAAAAACCCCAACAGGTTTAAGATATTCACTTTGGAGTCCAACCAAACAGTTCCAAAGCAGTGGAATAGATTGGACAGTCTAGAAAAGAAAACAAAGTCCACAAACATCTCATCAGTGCTGAAATGAACTGTGATGCATATCAGTTCGTAAAACCTGACCATGATTTCAACTACAGAAAATGTCTTCATGTAAAGGCACAAGAAGATCATCCAAAATACAAAGTTCTCTTCAGTGCTTCCTCGCCAGATGATACACACTCCTCAACTCCTCAGCTGGTTCACAACTTTGTGAAGGCTTACAGATGAGACTCATTACACGACAGCGGTTTAAAGGTCACCTCCGCGTTCTCCTCCATGACGCGGTCATATTGGCACATCGGAGGCCTGCAGAAGACGGAAGAGCGTGTGAGGATATTACATTGACACATGCTACCCTGATCTACACACTGTTCCTTAGTAACATACAGCAGTGTAAAACATTTTAAAAAGGTATGCACAATACCAATGTGATTGGCTCTTCCAAACTACCAGAGACAAAATATAATATGGTGGATAAAAATTGATGAAAAAGAGTGAGCAACACACCAGCCAGCAGGAAAAGCGTTGCTTATTTGATATGAATTTTCAAATGTATACGAATTTTGTTTGATAACATGAGGAAATGTTCAACATTATCTAATGGAGACTCGCTAGTTAGTTAGATATCTCTAGATTCACAGCAGTCCATACAGGATTTCGCAGAGTTAAAAATGCTTGATTTTGCTGTGGCTTTTTTCAAAAGTTGCGATGTAACAGTTTTTTTTTTTCCAGAAAACTACTTGAATTGGTGCAATCGCAATCGCAATCGTACAAAATAGTTCTGCGCGGTCTTTTGCAGTGATGTTTGTTGGTAAATGAGACCTTTTAGCTGTACTCATGTTCGACGCACGTGAATCGATGAGGGCTTTGGCTGAATGCGCGCTGTGATGACGTCTCATGATGCGTCTCGGCCCAAATCTGTGGAATATCTGCGGTAATTTAGAAAAATTGCAAGCTCCTGTGAATATCGTGGAGTTTGTTTTTGATTGCGAAAATCCTGGAGGGACTGATTCACAGGTCTTTTAAAGAATTGTGAAGCTGTGATGCTCAAAATACCACGAGGATTTCATTCTGCCAGCTGGATTGCAAGATTAAGGAATAAAACACTTGGGGGGTATGCTGTTGTAAGAAAATAATCCACAGTGGGGTAGTGTGAGGCAACCCAATGTAAAGGGGAGTTACCGATATTACTCGGAATTTGATTATTTTTCCAATAACAGAACATTCCTAAGTATTTTTTCCTTGTGTTTTAAACCACAGCAGTTTGCCAATTTTTACACGTTTAAAATGTAAAATTTAGTAAAGTATGAATAGCCTTTATGTCTATTTATAGTTACATATAAAACTATGGAAAGTCCACAAAACAAGTTAGTTCCTGGTATCACTTATTGCTTGAGTGCAGTTGCCTGCTTTTGGCGTTCACCTCTCTGGCAGATCCAGTGGTGTAATCGTAATGCGGAGGAGACGAATCTTATATCGAGGTCCGATCACGTTCCCAGTGACGATCCGGAAGGAGATCTACTGAACTGGATACAAGTCCTCGTCAAACTGGGCGAGCAGTCGCATGGAGGTGTGTTGCTCAAAGCGCAGCAGCTTACTAAGAAACAGCAAACACTTTTCTCTTGAACTGCAGGAAGAATCTCACCAGCTTATAAATAAATACGGATTTAGGGCTACTTACTGGTCGATCCTGGTCTCGGTTACATTTTTGCCACTGTGAAGACGAAGGATAACTAACCCCCATCGCAGGTACTGATTCCACGTAACAGTGTCCACTGTGTAGCTCGTCTCTGTCAAAAGCAGAATGAAAACTTGCTCCTTCATGATTAAACTGGGATTTTATCAAGAGATCAGGAGGGATCACAGTTCTGTAAACTCACTCCTGTATGGCGGCTCTGCTGTGGTAGAGAAATAGACTTTCGTCTGTCCCAGTTTCAACAGTTTGTCCCTCCACTGGCTCAAGTCGTATCCTAGAGGAAAAACCTTAAACTTCATTAATTATCATATATCATATATATCATTAAGTCCCTTTTATTGTTATTGCATACATATGGATGGGTGAAAAATAAAATTAAACCACAACCACCATCATCATCAAAACACTGACTGAGAGAAGATCGGTTTCAAGAACGGTGTTCATCTCTCCCGTACAGCTCCACTGACTTGTAGCATAAACACCAAGGAGCATTGAAGCTGTTCTGGTGGCTTACAGTGATCCTACACTTCATTTTGGATTTTCCTTTAATCTGTCACCCATCTCTATATTGACTGTGGTGTTGTGAGAGACATTTGCGTTACCCAGAACAGGGCAGGATGCTGGTTTAAAGGCCTCACACTGCAAGCACTGGCCGTCGATGAAGTCGGTGTAGGAGGAGCAGGGATAAGCAGTGAGGTGACAGGTGCGGTTTAGAGAGCACAGATGGAGAAAAACAGAGCGCTGGTGGTCACAAACAAAGTAGGACTTTCCTAAGGAGGAGAGAAAGCAATAGCATGTTTATACATTCTGCAAGTTCTATCTTTAAATACTATTTTAATACTCATGTGACCTGACCTGAGAAGATGGTCTTGGGGCACCCAGGCTGGTCTAGTTCTCCATTGGCATAGAAATCGATATGACCGTTAGCTCCTCTGAGGCCAAATGCTGTCAAGACAAATGCATAAGGAACATGTTTTCACTAGGGATACATCAATACCATTACAATACAATCGCCTAGACAATGCTAGATGAGTGAAATTATTGATCTTGATGATCAGGTGCTATTTATATGGTTATAGACAACGAGCAATATAACATGAAGTGAAACAAAACCTGCTCTTCACTGCACCCCTCCTCGATCCAAGCTAACTAATGTAGCTAGCTAATGCACTTTATTTCAAATCAACTAGTTAACATTAAAGAATGAGTCTAAGTGTTTGAAAACAAACGTGCGCTCTTTATGAACACTATTTAACCCAGAGAAACATAAACAGAGCTAAATAAAATATTACATGATGCCCCGACAGATTATTAGAATCGGTGTTGGTACTGACAAGTACAAAAAAAAAAAAAAAAAAAAAAAAACATGTACTTGTGTATCATACAGTCTGAAAAAAAGATACTGCTGTATCCTTAGTTTTCACACAGCAGCAAATGGAATATTATTTCCCAGAACTACTCAAAGATTGAGAGCACAAAGAGAGAGAGAGAGAGAGAGAGAGAGAGAGTGAGAGAGAGAAAAGATGGATGGAAAAAGCATGTTTTGTACTCAACCTGTAGTTTAGGTGCTTACAGTTCATGTCTGCGTGTAAGACATCTACAAACTGAGCGTCAGTCGGCACACCTGCAAACATCGGGCCGGCGGGGTCCAGACCTGATCAAATGGAGTGTTCAGTCAGCAGTGGATAAAGAAAGACATTTAGAGGTAGAAATTACAATTTGGACACGTCAATTGTTTTTCAGATTTTTACATAAATTGTGATAAAATGTCTACTCTTAAAGGTGTAGAAAAATGCCAGAACGTATCAGTGCTATGTTTATTACACTGTTTTTGCCCATTTGTGACCACCACATTATCTAAAAAATGAGCAACAGTGATGAAGACTTGAAGCCCGGCCACTCTGCATGACAATCATGTCATTTCATATATCACTGAAGGGAAATGCTGAATTTCTTGTGTACGGTAATGACATACACTCTACAGGCACGTTAGATAGGTTGGAGAATTCTATTAAACGTTATTTAAAGGATTAGCATCGACCTGTGATTCGTCCCACTCGGCCTCCCAGCATAGCTCCTATAAACCCAGCCACATGTGCACCCAGACTCACTCCTGTGAGGTGGATCGAGTCGAGACACGCTCCCTCATCCTGAATAAAACACACACACACACACACACACACACACACACACACACACATATACACACACATACACACACATACACACACACACACATAATCACACACCTTACCACCACCTTGCTTACTGATATACATACAGTATATTTACATTATAGGTACAGTGGCATCTAAAAGTCTGAACTGTACATTTAAGTTTCCATTTATGGATTTATCAAACACAAATATATATTTTTGGCATTATTTTTCAACAAGATCACATTACTCAATAAGTCACACATAGTACCTGTCCTTATTAATGGAAATATAAAACTGGATATATAAAGTTTTGGGTTAGAGTCCTATTACTTCAGTGGCTTGCATAAGTATACAATCCCAAACTTTGAACATCCCATCAAATCCATTGGTAAAAAGTGTAAAGAATGTGGCACAACAGTGATTCTGCCAAGAGGAGGCTGTCTACCAAAAGTCAGGGCTGGGTAAAAAAGGGGATTAGTCATAGAAGCACTCAAGAGGCCAAGGGTAAGTCTCAACATGATGCTGCCGCCACCATGCTTCACAGTGTGGATGGTGCTCTCAGGGTGAAGAGCGGTGTTGGGGTTCCATGAAATGTAGCACTTCTGCTAAAGCCAAAAAGTCTAATTTTGTTGTCATTAAACCAGAAAACCTTTTTGCACGAGTCTTTGAGTTTCATAGTAAATTTTAAAAAATGTAAATAATTTCACAAACTCTTACGATGTCCCCCCCAAATTCAATATCATGGGCTATTTTGTAGATTCAAGTCATATAATCAAACTTGAGTTCCAGGTTATAACACTACAAAATGTGGAAAAGTTCAAGTATACTTTAAATACTTATGCAAAACACTGTATGTTTCAGTTTAAAAAATACATCTACTGTGCAAACAGTATTTTATATTTTTTATATGACATTTTATATGAAGATTTGTTTTTTTTTTTGTTTGTTTAAATAGTATTCTTTAATTGTAAACATCATCACTGAATTTTCTGTTAGTTTTAAATCAGATGAAATAAAACAGGTTGTTGATAGTGGACTCAGACTTGTGGACTGTCCTGTGACTCACGGTCATCCAGTGTATGAAGGTGGTGATGTTGGCGGCGGTGTGGCGTGTGTTTGCCACGGCGGTGAAGTAGTTGAGATTGGCAGCTCCACGGTTCCAGTCCACTACCAGGACGTTCATGTCAGCCTGCTCGGCCAGCAGCCTCGTGATGTGGTTGATCCAGATGGGGGGCGCGCCGGTGGGCCGGTAGCCGTGAATGACGAAGGTGGTGGGTCGGGTCACGTGGAACAGCGACACTTTGGTGGTTGGAAGTTGTGGTGAGGAAGCTCATGGCCGCAGTCCAGGTTGGCACGAGTGTACAGGAGCAGACGCACATACAGGCTGGTTCCAATGAACGCCTCATGGAAGTCCACGTCGGAAAAGTTGTCGCACTCTTTGTCTTCGCCTGGTTGGAGTGGACACACTGAAGTTTACTGTCAGAGAAATGAGTCTCTGTTTGGAATTTATGTTCAGGTGTAATTGCTGAGTCGCTGAGTATAAACAAGTAGATCTCTTGATTATAGCTATGTCTTACAGTATGGTTTTTCATAAAACCTGTGCATCACAATCACCCATTAGTGATTCTCTTTTTTCATATTTAAACTTAAATATTAGGTTTTTTTTTTAACAAATGTTTTACCGTACACTTATTTTTCAAAACAAATTTTAATTTCACTGGCATACCAATACTTTTTGCATAACCACATCCACCCATCCATTTTCTATACCACTGATCCTCTACAGGGTCACGGGGAGCCTGGAGCCTATCCCAGAGGACTCGGGACATGAGGTGGGGGACACCCTGGACAGGGTGCCAATCTATCACAGGGCACAATTACACACACATTCCCACACTACAGACAATCTGGAAATGCCAATCAGCCTACAGCGCATGTCTTTGGACTATGGGAAGAAACCGGAGTACCAGGAGGAAACCCCCGAAGCACGGGGAGAACGTGGTATTTCTGTCACAGATTTAACTAAATTGTTTAACTATTCAATTCAATTCAATTCAGTTTTATTTGTATAGCGCTAAATGAGCAAGCCAGTGGCGACGGTGGCGAGGAAAAACTCCCTGAGACGACATGAGGAAGAAACCTTGAGAGGAACCAGACTCAAAAATGGAACCCATCCTTATCTGGATGGGTTAATATCTATATATTATAATTATATAGTGTAATTATAAGTAATTCCCTTCTATAACTGTATGCTACATGATATAAAGTGCAACTGTGTAGTCAGGAAATTCACCACAGTCTCAACATGAAGTCTATTCTGCTGAAGTCATGAACTGTCCACCGAGGGAGACCCGAGCGCAAAGTCTGTTTGTGAATTGTTTGTGGAGGCTGTCCATATGGGCCCATCCTCAGCAACAGTGAGTGACCTCCAGTGACGAGAACTCCAGAAGCAGGGCACCAGGAAGGACCAGGCCAGCCCGGAGAGCTGAACAGGTCAGGCCCACTGCCACCCCAGGAGCAACATGTGTAGAGCTTGTGATGTGATGATTTGACGTGGGGATCATCCAAAATCTTCGCAGGCGTTGGCGTCATCTGGAATCTAACTGGGCTAGGCTACAATTGTTTTGTTTCCCTTCTTTTCATGGTCCATTTTAAAAAAAATATTATTATTATTATTTTCAGTTTAGCTGATTGATCCACAACATCGTAAACAACAGGGATTTAACCCCGCCACCCAGTTTCTTTATACCTGCCATTTGATCATCACGTCATTCTCCTTGCTACTGTTTTGAAAGGAATGAGCAATGCTAACACTCAGGTGCTGTGCTGCAAACCCCAGTATTTAGCAGTGATCTAAGCTCTGTAATTATCATTCATGTAAGAGGCACAGTTGGATCATGGTGCTATAAAAAGCAGATCATTCCACCTCTCTCTCTTTCTCTCTCTCTCTCTCTCTGTCTCTCTCTCTCTCTCTCTCTCTCTCTCTCCATGCTGACCACAGTCCCTCCTGCCTGACCTCCGAGATGTGTAAGGTGATTACGGGGGTAGTAATGTTGTCTTCTGACTAAAGAATTCCTGACCCCCGATTAGGAAGAACCAAAGAAAACCCAGAACCCCTGGTTCAGCATGTGACATCATATCAACATGGCTGCACACGATATTAACAGTAAATAAAGCAGCATTTCTGTACTTTTAAATGAGATGATGCCTTAAATCAGTAACCATACAGGTACAGCTAGGGTTAAGTCTATAATATTGATCCTATAGTTTACTGTTTTGAGAAGGTAAACATGTCATGAATGTTGAAGCTCACAATTGCTCTTATTGTTAATATTAGCCGGCTAGCTTCAGATGCACTAACTAACTACATCAGAAATTACATCAGATGCAGTAAACTAACCGATCAGACTACCAACTAGTCTCGTCTCTCACCTCTGCCAAGCAAGAAGAAGCCCAACAGGACCATAAACCGCCAGAGAGCCATCGTTACTGGACAAAAAGCTGAAAAGAACGACACTGCAATGAGCTAAATATGTCTAAGACACAACGTGAGGGATCATAGTGAAGCGCAGATAAGGGAGGTTGGAGTTGAGGGGAGGGATAAAGCTGATTGGAGGACATCAGAGCGTTCTTAATCCTGGTGTTGCTTGTGTGGTTACTCAATAGGTTAACCCTGTATTTTTTGTCAAATATATTGTAGGCCTTGCATTTCCTCCAATGGATCTCCTCCTACATTGGAGGCTGAGCAAGATTTATATCAAAATAAATAAAAAGAACAATTTCTAAAATGATATGAACACAGTTCACTGAGTAAAAATCTCTGCATAGTCAGTAGCAGGCCTGAGTAATGTCCTATATTTCCCAGTCTACCTTCTTCCCCTGATTATTAAGATGGTTCATGTTTTGAACAACAGATTATTCTAAACATCTCATGAAGTTTGTGCTGCACACGTCCAGTGTGAAACGCCACACTGATTAAACATATCACAGGTTTACCACGGCTGGTGTTTTATAAAAACTTTTATTAATATAAATGACACTTCATGCCATTGTTCATGATGCAAAAAAAGATCAGTTTATTCTTATTTCTTTTTATTTCTTTGGTTGTTCTTGTTTGTGTTCATTGGTTTCTTGTTGTTTTGTTGGTGTTATAAAGGTGTTCTGCCAGGAGGGGTCTGCAAACTGAAAAACAAAATACATACAGTTAGATGTTAAAATCGAGCAGCATAGAAATAAATCAGTATTTCCTTATGGCCAAGAGACTTGTACAGAAAACTCTAAAACACTTAAACAAGCTAAGAATTACACACAACTGTAAATACAAAATTCACACAAAAAACACCACGCAAAGATAAATATATAAGGTAAGCAAACGTATAGTTAATAAATATAAAGGTGGAAATGTATGCATGTGTGTGTGTGTGTCCATATATATATACAGTGCTGTGCAGAAGTTTTAGGCACCCTATTTTTTTTTTTTAGTACAAACTTTGTTATAGATTTTTTAAATTTTATGACTTCTACATTATCAAGTCAGTACAAAAAACATTTTAGATTCCCAAACATTAGTTTTCTGGCACAAAATGAAATGTTACAGAAAAATGTTTGTATGTCATTAAAGAAAGCAGCATATTACGTAAGAGACACTTTTCAGACAAAAAACACAATGAAGGCTGCTGGGTTTCACTACAAAAATAAGAAGCGAGTGAGAAAGTCAAAGTCTCCAGAAGAACTGTGTCTGGTTCTGCAAGATGCTCAATAAAACTTACCAGCTCATTTCCTTATAAAACTGAACTAATTGTACCGGAGACAACTATTTTTATTTTCGTTTTTATTTTAATTTTTTTGTCACACCAAATATTGACTTTGTTTCATTTACTACCTCATTTTGAAGGCATCTTTGCTCTACAGCATTTCTTTGCACGTGCCTAAAACTTTTGCACAGCACTGTACGTGGAAATGTAATGCAAAAAGTCCTGGTCGATTAACGCTGATTAACTGTATATGTGCAGACATCTTACCACGTTACTTTCCCTCTCCTGCATTTCATTAGAACCGAAGCCTCCTTGTTCCAACAGCGTCTCTGCAATGCACCTTCATGCAAACAGCTCTGTTAAACAAACACACAATCATTTAGTTCAGTAGAAATAAGAACGAAAGAGCCTCATGCTCTTGTCCTCTCTTGCAGTACACAGTAATGAATGAGACATGTGTTCTCCACAGCGCTGTCGCTGTCTAACCTGGACATCGTCTGTAAGCCACTTGTGGTTGATGATGTCCTCCAAGGTCGCCCGATTGTTAGGGTCTTTTTCCAGGCACCACAAGATCAGAGCTTGGCATTCTGTGTGTGCAGCGATAAGAAAGAAATTAAAATGAAAAGAAAAAGAAACAAATAATGTTTATGTTTAAATTGATTTTGCCGTCCAAGTTTTACGGCTTCATTGTTCAGGTCTAAATGTGGTGCTTCTGCATTTTCTCACCTCTAGACAGGTAATGATGTAGCGGTACGTGCGCATCAGTTAGTTCATACGTGTTGTTAAAGGGCATTTCTCTGCAGACCAAATAGTATAGGAGGACACCCAGGCTCCAAACGGTAGCAGGACGTCCCATGTACACTTTGTCTTGTGCCCACTCGGGAGGAAAGAAACCCTCAGTTCCTGAGTGAAAAAGAAAATAAGCACAGCAACGGTCACGAAAATGGTTCTCCGCTGCGTTCTCTTGGATTCTGTCCCATATGTATTATACAACTACCTGCAAATCTCGTGTAGGGGGAGTCTTTTAACAGATCTCCACAGCCGAAGTCAATCAACTTGACCTGCATCGTCTCGGTGTTGATGAGAAGGTTCTCCGGCTTGATGTCGCGGTGGAGAACTCCGTGCTCACAGCAATGGCGAGCAGCCTGAACCACCTGCCGCATGATGTTCCGAGCCAGCGGTTCAGACAGTCGACCATTGTTCTGCTTGCAGTAGTTGTACAGGTCCATGCAGGGACTGGGTCGTTCGAGAACCAAGACAATGAATTCGGACATCTCAAACCATTCCAGCAGTTGCACAATGTTCTCACATCGAGGTGGCATGGAGACCATGTGCATCAAAGCTACCTCCAGAGGCAGGATCTCTGTTTCTCCAGGCTAAAATGACAACGAAGAATCGGGTTGGGTTAGCATGGGTTTGGTGTGAGATATGTCCGAAACATGATTGGGAGATGGAATGTTTTGACTGGACTCTAGTGCTTCTCTGTAAAGTAGGTGTAAAGGAGGTTGACTTACAATGGTGATGAATCTTTCGTTGGCCTTGGTCACAAATTTAATAGCGACCTGTTCACATATACAAAACATAATTAGTAAGTTCTATAAGTTCGTTACTAATTAGTATAATTGATACAATTCCACGGTCACTACATGAGGTCTCAACAAATGGAGGCTCACAGGAACTTTTCAATCTCTAATGCTTTACATTTCCTATATTGTGTCGATTAATGACAATTAACTGTACACGTGCAGACGTCTAACCTTTCTCCCGTCCGCCTTACGAACTCCAGCATAGACGTAGCCGAAGCCTCCTTCTCCCAGTAGCTCTCCCACGTCATACCGTGACTCCAACATCTCTGTTACACACACACAAACCATCATTCCGTTCAATTCAAATAAGGATGAAAGAGCGTCTGTATATTCCTCTGAAATGTTCACAATAGTTTTTGTGCAGAAGGTGGATTCTAACATACCCATTGTCATGGTCAGCCGCTTAGGAGAAGGCTGTTGGACTTCAAGACTCTCAGGGAGCTGGAATGGTGGAAAGCCTGGAAATTTCTCCTCATCTCTCTCATCCTGCTCTGGATCAAAGAGAAACTCCAGAGGAGGCAGCACCTCGTTGCGCTGACGCACTTCGTCTGCATGCACCCGCCGAAGATTTTGCAGCCACTCGGGTTCCTCTGCCTTCTTTTGGTGAAGCTTCTCAGTGATCTTCAAGGCAGACAGGGAAAGTAAATTAGTGATGGGACAATACTACGAATTTAAAACCTGGGAAATCTCGATCATCATATTTACCAGAATAATTTGCTCCGTCAAGGCCGCTGTGATGCCGGAGGGGGAGGCGGCGACCGCTCTGGCGACGGATTCGCAGTAATCCAGAGCTACAGAGGAAAGTCCTTCCCTGGCTAGCAAGTTAGCGTGAAAGAGCTTGTATTTCTACGACAGACAGAGTCGTTCATTCTCAGTACAATGATTCCTGCTTAAATTTGGCATGGAAAATATGTTTGTTTTTTTAAAAGAAAATTTCTGACCTGCAAGTATGGCTGAGCGACCCCTGAGGTCATGAACAGCACATATTCATAAACCTCAGATCGCTCGATGGCTTCCCTGGCGGCCGATTCCTTGACCGGCAAGCTGGTGCAAAAGAGAATTCTGTCTTAGTCGCAAGTGAAGGAAAATAATCACACCAATGCATGCACACGCACATGCGCAGTAAATACCTGTCACATCCAATCAGCTCGAAGCTGGAGGTAGTAACTGATCCCAGCTCCAGCCGTGCCATCACGCAGCAAATATGCGCCGCAAAGATCTGTCTTCTGCAGGCTGCCGAGGAAAAGCCAAACATCAGGCTTCATGAAACAATCCAGAGAAAGTTACAAGAGAAAAATTTCGTTACTGTGGAGCTCGTTCGTACCAAGATCGGCGGCCATTTTGATGATGGCTTGCCTCTGTTCATCGCCTGGGGCGGCGGAGCATAAAAGACGTGCCAGGGGAAGGCACCAGTTGTCCTTTTTCTCCCCGCACACAAGCTGTAGCAGGAATTGTCACGTTAACAACAATGCAGAAATACACAATTACAATACACAACACAGATGAGATAATATACACACTTTTGGTGCCTTGCTCCTCAGGCAGCTGTAGCCCTTGAAAAGCCGTGTAGCGATTTCAGTCATCAGGGCTTTCTGTAAAAGAAATATCTTGAACTTTCATGTCTACCATCGGGTTTATTTCTATTTATTCATTCGTGCACAGAGAATTTTGCTCAAACAATCAGATAACGAACTGCAACACTTACTCCATCACAACTACAGAGCAGCTCCATGACCTGCCAGAACAAATAGGCTTCCTTTTGCTCGGGTTCATCCAGACGCAGTAGGATCTCCTGAGATTTCATCTGGATGAAAGCCACCAGGTCCTCCTTCGCCATCTTACTGCTGGAAGAGATGTAGCGGGACACAATATTACTTCTGAAACAGCCTGCAGATTTAATGTGTTAATGTTCTACGAGAAGAGAAACAGGCTCTTACCTCAGCAGAGGGCCAGGAAATCTTAGATTTCGCCCATCAGACATGTAGTGATCACCATGGTTCAGGACACAGTGATTCCCTGGAGGCACAACATTAGTTATGGCTAAGAACCTGACTCGTTCTTTATATGCTCATATCTGAGATGGTCTGGGCTACAAATACAATCAAGGTCATTTTTAACTAGTTAGAAGTAACGTTTTCTGTGTGTGTGTGTGTGTGTGTGTGTGTGTGTGTGTGTGTGTGTGCGTGTGTGTGTGTGTGTGTGTGTGTGTGTGTGTGTGTGTGTCTGTGTGTGTGTGTGTGTGTGTGTGTGTGTGTGTGTGTGTGTGTGTGTGTGTGTGTGTGTGTTCTACCTGTCCAGTATGGCTTAACTCCATGTCCTTCTCCAGGATAGGGTAGATGGTATGGTAAATGGATCATCTCCATCACGCCCAAAGGTTTCACAAACCTACAGAACACTAGAATTGGAAATGTGCAGGTTTAATCATTTATACCGTTCCAGTTTATTTTACTAATCCCATTTCCATAAAAGTTGGGATTTTTTTCTAAAATGCAATAAAAACAAAAATGTGTGATTTGTCAAGTCTCTTGAAACTTTAATTAACTGACAAAAGTACAAAGAAAAGATATATCCCAATGTTTTCACTGACCAACTTCATTGTATTTTGTAAATATAAACAAACTGCCTGCTTTTTTGAATTTCAGAAAAACCTTTCAGGAAATGAGATTTTTAGTGAAAAAATGAAAGGCGTTTGTGTTTTTATATCCGTCTCTCCCAGTCTGACTCTGACCCACGACCAGACCCACGCCATGGAAATCAGTCTGATGGTCACTTCGACTGAATAACAGTTAAAAGGATAGTAAACAATGTAGAAGTAATATAAAACAAATTAAAATTATGTTTATCGACTATTTTAAACCATAAGAAGGATCTCAAATCCTTTTTTTTCACTCTGTAGCCCTTTTCTTCATTCTGTCCAGTTCAACACACTTCTACATCCATTTTTAATATCTCTTCTGCTCAACACGTGTGTAATCCACGTACCTGTCGCTGGAAGCAGGTTCACTTTCAAAAGAGATCAGTCCTTCAAAGATATCCAAATATCTCTGTGCAAGATTCAAACGAAACGATATGAAACACGAAACGATAAAGGCAGCAGAAATCAAGCAGAAAATGAGCAAGCCTGTTCTAAGGGGTTGTAAGCGATGACCAGCTGTGACCGCAGAAAATTCCGAAATCCGGTTCTAGAAACCAAATAGTTCTAGGCTTCTATGCATCACCTAAATGATGCGGTTCATATGTAATTTTTAAATGATGCAGGACTGTTCATATGTAGCTTTTTAATGTTTCTAATATATATGTTTGTAATGTGTCATTAAATGGGTATCTGGATATCCTGTGCATGCTAACACAATATTATTTGCATGCATTCATCTTTTGGTAACGTGCTTGTAATTCAAGTGCCCTGGTGTTTCACTAAGATTCATTTCCTTACACTAAAGCACATTTATGAAACATGAACTCATTATTCGCAGCCCTTTGTTTCTTCTGACAGTAACTGACGTAAAGCAGGACTGTTACAGAACGAGTTCAGTGTTTTATGTGTGTAATGTGTTTCAGCATCGACATTCACACATTTACAAATCATCACTTAATCACCCTTTAATAAAAAAAATACAACAAAAATTCCTCCGCAGAGGGGATCGCAACCACTCCAACATAAACGTTTTCCCCCCACTTTTAATTTCACTCAATTCAAACATATTTCGCAACACTTTTTAAAAATGGTTTATAATATGCACCTATTAAAAAAGCTATTAAAGCAATTCTTCGATAAAGACATCAGGAACAATTTCTCATTTAGATTTCAATATTTATTTCAGCACCGTAGTTCAAGTGCATGGTGTTTTTTCTTCAAGTATAAGAAAGTGTTCGGTTGCATAATATTTCTACATGATATTATATTTACATAAAACTTTTATCTACTTTTCTGAAGTGGGGTTCATGGGGAAAAAAAGTCTAAAAACCTCTGATATAAGCAATTGTTATGTGCATGTATTTATATTTAAATATACCTACAGTATGTCAGTTTTTTTTTCTTTAGTTTATTTATAATGTAGTGTAGTCTTTTAAAAAAAAAAACATTTTAAAAAAACTTTCTCTTTTTTAATTCAAACATCACAAATATCCAGGATCTGTTGCTTAGTCCAGACTTCCAGCCTTTATTCTAGTAACTACACACATTTCCTATTAGTGCAATTTCTGAACAATGTGCTTCAGTATAAAGAATTAAATAATAACCCAGGACTTTAAGGAGTTAAGATTTTCAGGTGTGAGGTCACTTCCTCATGAAGCTGGTAATGAGGTCCATGGGAATGGGGAAGACCACGGTGGAGTTCCTCTCTGTGGCGATCTCAGCCAGCGTCTGCAGGTAGCGCAGCTGGAGGGCAGCCGGAGACTCGGACATGACGTCCGCCGCCTCCTTCAGCGCGCACGAGGCCTTCATCTCTCCCTCAGCAGCTATCACCTGTACAAGACGAACAGGAAGTAGTTTATAGCATGCTTACTCGTTTTATAAAACCAAGGATTCAATACACAGCAAAAGGACGCCATTAATTCTGGGGCTGATCGTAGCTTCTAAATATTCCTATATGTTCTAAATATATGTATTAGTTTCTTAATATTGAAAAAAAAAAGCATGGTAGAACGTGAAGACGTGTCTAACGGATAATCAGCCGGATCGGTCAGCATCCTCTACCGTCAGTCATCAGCCAATCAGAGAGCTGCGTGAACCCTGACCTTGGCGCGAGCCTCTCTGGTGGCCTCAGCCTCAGCAGCCATGGCTCTCTGTAACGTCTGGGGCAGTTTGACGTCCTTCATCTCCACTCGCTCAAGTTTAATCCCCCAGTTCTTAGACGCAGAATAGAGCACTTCCTGTCAGACAAAGCGATGTATGATATGAAGGTTTAAACATTTTGTTTAATTATGCATGTGCATGATATAATTTAGGTTCAAATGTTATAAGATTAAACATGGAATATGGGCACATCCTATAATATGACAAAAGGGTAGCAACATTGAAATGGAAAGAAATTTAACTATAAATGGATTTTTTTTAAAAGTATGACATGCTCTTTAATAAATAAAAAAAATCTAGATAAATGTAGATAAAGTGCTGTGGTGTAAAAGGAATAAAATACTTTGGGATGTGCTGTTATAGGAAAACAATCAACTTCAGGGTGGTAACAGTATCACTGCTTCATCACACCAGCTGGTCATTGATTATTTTCCTATAACAGCACATCATCATGTGTAATGCAGTTTTTATAAATTGTGTTTTAAATGCGACATGAATGTGATTATTTACTTTAAGAATAGTAATAGAAAGAAGATTTTTTTTTTTTTTTTTTTTTGGGATCTCCCACCTCCATCTGTTCCGCCATCTCCTCACGGTCTCGCAAAATGTCCGCCAAGCTCTTGGTGCCCAGCATGTTCCTCAGAGTGGTTTGCGCCAGCATCTGCGTAGCCAGATTAGCGTCCTCCACTTTAATAATAGACATCGTAGGATTAAAGACTCTGTAATACACCACGCCGTCCACCAGTATGGTCACCGAGTCTTTGGTCAGCACCTGTAGCGAGGAGCGGAAAATCAAAACGTTATTACTGTATATTAGGGTCATTGCTTGAACTTAACTTTAGTGGCGTTTAAAACTAACTAAAAGATACTCAACTCCTGAGGAGGAATGTTGAAGGACACCGTCCTCAGGTCAACCTTGCGAAAAGTGTCCACACATGGAAGGATCCAGAATATACCTTTTAAAATATTGATGAATTAACGACAAATAAGTTTACAAACTTCTATGTTAGAGATGTGGCGTATGATAGAATCTGAACTCACCGGGTCCCTTCGCTCCGCCGAGGAGTCGCCCTAAGCGGAAAATAACTGCTCGCTCATATTCCTTGACGATCTTTTAATCAAACAGAATTCACAGAATAATCGATTATAAGGAATAAATACATGTCCTTGTGAATTCATGATAGACTAAATATTCTCAACTGTAGCTGCAGTGATATGATTTGCCAGCCAAGACTTTTCTGTTTATAGAAAAACTACTATTTAATTTCAGACTCATTACACTGTTCATGGTAACACTTTAGAATAACAGTACATGAATAATCCTGCACTAATACCTGAATTAATACTTACTTAAATATGAACTAGTGATGAGTTAAGGTATGTACTAATCACCAACTAATGAAGAGCCGACCTTAACTACGACGTGAGGCTTATGAATTCATAACAACCACCTTAAGTACATGTTAGTACATGTTAGTTAGTTAGTTAATGTATGTACTTAAGGTGGTTGTTATGAATTCATAAGACTCACATTGTAGTTAAGGTCGGCTCTTCATTAGTTCGTGATTAGTACATACCTTAACTCATCACTAGTTCATATTTTAGTAAGTATTAATTCAGGTATTAGTACATGATTATTCATGTACTGTTATTGTAAAGTGTTACCCTGTTCATTAAGAACATATACAGTATATTATTAGATATAGATCTGAAAATAAAATCAAGACAGTTCTCTAAATTAAAAAAAGAACAAACAAATGATGTGTTCTTACCTTTAAGCAGCACCATACAGAAATTGGGAAGGTCATGAGAATGAGAAGAAAAGACAGAGCCGTGAGGAGAAGCCCACAGAAACCCGAGCTCTTCGACCGACCCACATCTGCTGAAGGAATTGTAATTAAGTAAATTGTAAGTAAAAATCCTTAAATCATGAGAAAAGCAAGGTTTTTTTATTATGCCCTTCCTGTCTGGGATTCTTCATTCACATCACCGAAGACCTCGACATTCACTTTGCTGCGAGTCCTTTCAGTCATATTGCACACTAAAGCTAGTTAGAGTTAATGTGAGCGAAATTCCCACTTTGCTTAATAAACCTCTTTTCGCAGTCCCACCCTTTTCCCCACACACCCAAGTCAACAAGGGATCCAGGTGCTAAGCAACAATCTCACCAAATCATTGTTTCAAATGTTTACTTAAATCACACGATTCTTCAAATATGCCTTTAATGCCAAATTGTTTAATGTAAACTAATTAAATGTCTATATTTATGTTTTTGGATTGATTACAGTATATAAACAATATATAGAGCATATTTAAGTAAAGGTCAGTAGAAATAAATGACCCAAAAAGGTGATGTTGCATCATTGCCACATGACGACACTGTCACCTAACTGTGTTAAAGAGAAGTGTTTGGGGAAAAAATAACATCTGCACCTGAGTCCTACATAATAACGAGCTTTTCGTAATAAGAGAGATGATCATTAGTCTGTAACAAGTTAAGTCTAATTAGGCCCTTGGCCACTGTGCATAGAGTTTATCTTCATCATTTACATTAAACTGTTTAAGTTTTACCAAATGCTTCGTTTCTAAAATCAGATTTTGTTATATTCGCATGACTGTGAGAAAACATTCTTCATGCCAACTTGCTGTCTATCAAAAGAGTGTCATTAAAAAAAAAATACACAATTTCTATTTGCACACGTGGAAGAAAAATTTGCTTTTAGATACATTTCCCACATCTAGTGCATGAGTTTTTTTTCACGTGTGATATTTTTCACGTTGAAAGGCTTCACTGGGGTTTTTTTTTATTTCCACTTGATTGTATATTATTGACATTATCAATGTGTGGTTTCTTGGGAATAGCACTGAATATATTGTAAACAATTTGATATGGAAGATTTTGTGTGTGTGTGTGTGTGTGTGTGTGTGTGTGTGTGTGGGTGTGTGTGTGTGTGTGTGTGTGTGTGTGTGTGTGTGTGTGTGTGTGTGTGTGTGTGTGTGTGTTCATTCAGAGGCCATTTTATCATGCCTATCCACAATATAGGTCACTTTGTTAGTTATATACTGTTTCTATACACGATATATCAACCCCTGGTTGATTCCATGATTGTGTTGCCATTTGTGTCCCACTGACAGTATTTTTTAAAAATATGTCCATAAAGTAAAGGTAGAAAACTTATTTTATTTTATTTTTTTAGCATTTTGCCTGTCCCAGCCCACTATAATTGCACATTACCTTTAAATAAAATATCACAATCTTTGCATTTTTGCATTATTGTGTTAACCCGTCATGCTTGAAACATCCGTTTCCAAGACTAATCCATTACACATTATGAAAAATATACATTTTAATGTCCCACAACATTCACTCAACACATTCACCCCTATGAAATATTTTGGATAATTCCAAAACTCATATGTCCAACAGGAAATTGCATCATTTCCTGAAATCTCTCTTTATAGATTTATTTCTACCACAGTGATGTTGAATTCTCAGGTTTATATTAATGAGCTCATTCTAATGTGTTATCATTTCATGTTATCACTTATATGCTGGATGCTCCATATAAACTAAGACTAATAATAAACAGGATTAAAAACTTGCTCTTATGCTTGTTGCTCTGGTGAAATTGTCTGGTGAAATTTTTTTTAATGTTTGTGGAAGGAGTCTCCAGTGTCAGTGGGAAAGTCTCTCCAAACCCTGGTGAGGCAACAACTCTTCATAGCTGTTATAAGCGAAAACAGGAACTAACTTGTTTCGTGAACGTTGCACAACATTAAATGTAACTACATGGATAAAACTTTTACAGATAAAACCGCTGTTGCAAAATCGGTTCATGTCGGGCCGTATAACACCAACCCATCATTGATTATTTTTCTATAACAGCACGCCTTGTCGTGTTCCCTTACAGAACATGTACCAGTCCTCTAGCTGCTTTGTCTTCTGACCCTCTTCTCTCCTATAACTGTTCTATAACTAGTCCTGATTCTTCCCATCTCTTGAAAAACGCAAACTGTTTAGTCCATGCTCTATGTTTCATTATCCTCTTTGCTATAAGATCTCGCCATTTATTTCTGGGTTCTTGTGCAGTCGGCATTGTACACTAGGGGGCAGTGTTACTCAGTAATCCATCTGTGTTAGTAACGATGCTTTTAATGTAAAACACTCTTTAAAATAAACCCTCTATCAAGACCTTCTTATGTAACTACACAAGACGACTGATGATAGATATTGATTAATGATTGTGATACTAACTTTTTAGAGAAGTGATTTATGTAGTTATTTATTTAACTCACCTATGGTACCTCATTGATACACATTTGCCATAACTATGTTACAACCACTTATCTTTTTCACTATTATCACTTATTCATCACCACACATTGCCTTCTCATTCTATTTTTTATTTTTATTCTATCTATCTATCTATCTATCTATCTATCTATCTATCTATCTATCTATCTATCTATCTATCTATCTATCTATCTATCTATCTATCTATCTATCTATCTAATACTTGAAGAGTTTACACCAAAATATACCTCCCACATTTCACGGAAGATGGTTATTTTTATTTCTAATTCAATGATCCTGATTAGAAAAATAAACCATGAAAGCCATAATTGATCTTTATCCCCTATCAGGAAATGATGTTAACTGATAATCAGCTTCTTGTTAGATGTCTGTTCACAAACCACAAAGCCTTGGGACTAAAAGTCTCAAGCATTCAGAGAATGAGCTACAGTGTGTGTGTGTGTGTGTGTGTGTGTGTGTGTGTGTGTGTGTGTGTGTGTGTGTGTGTGTGTGTGTGTGTGTGTGTGTGTGTGTGTGTGTGTGAGGACGACTCACGCTCGCTCCTTCAGTTATTATTTTTGTTTGTATGAGGAAGCATTTTGATCCTTATGGGCATGGTCTATTCTAGGATGACTCCTCCCCCATCCACAGGACCCCAGAGTTCACCGATAAGGATGAACATGGTGCAAATGATGTGCTACGGCCTTCACAGTCACCAGATCTCAACCCAGTTGAACACTTCCTGGGAGATTTTGGAGCAACGTGAGATCTCCACCACCACTGTGGAAATATCTTATATTTATATATACTGTATGTATGTACAGTTCCAGACACTTGTTGTTCTTTGGTGTCACGCTGGTGCCCGTTAGCTTGGGTTTGTGTCTGTGTCTGTGTGGTGTTTCATATGTTCTCCCTGTGTCTGTCTGCTTGTGTCAGACAATATCTTGCAAAATTAGTCTTCGGGTAAAAATGCAAGTGTAAAAAATGCAGCATAATAGTGGAGATGTCCATGTGCTTTTGCAGGCATGCAGAATGTATCTACAATGTGACATTCACATGCAATATCTGTTGTGATAAACAGAGACGAGTGATTGACGGCTTGATCAGGTTGATGTTTTTAGCAGTTGAGATCAGTTCTCATCATGATGTGAACGTAGCGATCGTATGCATCCACACCCTGAGCCAGATCCTACCCATGTGAAACGTGCACGGAAGACACTGGGGAGAGGTGTGTCCGAGGGTTGGCAGTTCCAGTGTATTTTGGTAGAGGACTCCAGGCAAAGGTGTGTTGACAGGCTGCGGAATGATGAGCTTGGGGTGTGGTGCAAAGAATGTTCTAACGTTTTTTTTTTGTTTGTTTTTTTTGCACCTCAACTCTTAAATGTGGATCACAGCAACATGAACGCGAGGCATTCCTTTCTGACTCACTGTTTTGCATGTTGTCTTGTTGTGGGTTCTGCATTCCAGGTGTCTAAGGCTTGTATTCTGCACCAACAATGTGTGTGTGGTGGGTTCTGGAGTCGTGCCATCTGAAGAGAAAGCATGCCAGCTCTCATGCCAGTTGCTGCACCTTTTATGGCACATACTTCATGCTAACATGTAGATCCTGGCATTAATATCTGATTTAGGCATCATGGGAAATATTTTATTTGTGTAGATGCTGAGGTAAATGTGCACTAGTAATGGATAGGAGAACTTCTCCAAGCCTTGGGTTATTATTATTATTATTATTATTATTATTATTATTATTAGTAGTAGTAGTAGTAGTAGTAGTAGTAGTAGTAGTAGTAGTAGTAGTATTATGTCAGGGTGGCAGTGGATCCGGAGCCTATTCCAGGAACACTGGGATTGAGGTGGAACTACACCGTGAATGGGATGCCAGTCATTCTCAGGGTACCATACACACATTCACACACACATCTACACCTAGGAACAATTTAGAGTAGCCAATCCACCTACTGGCATGTTGCATGTTTTTGGGAGGTGGAAAGAAACCTGAGAACCCAGAGGAAACCCACACGGACATGGGAAGACTCTGAAGCTCCACACAGACAGGACTTAACATGAGCTTGGGGTCGAACCAGGGTCGAACATTGGTTACAAATTCAGACCCATACACCAATAAGTCAGGAACCAATGAGGGTACCATGAAGCACTATCTCTACCCTTTTAACCAACGTTAATGCCATTTTTAACCTGTCAGGAAAAATTAAATGCTAACAAATACAAAATCATGTACAGTATATGTAGTTGAACTCCCATTAGTTCCTGACTTTTTGGACCCCCAAAAAATTAATAAGAACCAATAATAAATGAGTTAATTTTTGATTGTTTGAGAAATTAAGATTTCAGACTGCAATCAGTGTCGAATATTGCCTTAAGCACCCTGTAATTCGAGTACTGCTCTGCATCAACAGGCCAATGTTACGCCCTCTAATTGTATAACGCACTGCTATTCCCATTTTTTTTTTTTGGCACAGCCTCTTAGCAGAGTGAAATGCAGCACATCCCATTAAATACTACCTCATCCTAAAAACATAACACAAATGGGGGTTGGGGGGGGGGATCTTTGTCGCTTTAAATCAGATTTTTCACTTTCCAGTCGTGAGACTTTAAGCATGTTAACATTAAGTGAAACTTCTGTGGAAAAAGTGTTACTTTATAGTTTCTGAGATAGATTAACATCTACATCTATTTTGTGTGTTTTTATTATTGGAATTTGGATGAAAACTTTTAAAACATATTTTAAAATGTAATTTAACACACCACTGATATTTCTATCTGTCTTATAAATCCTGAAGCCCTGACTTATATGAATAATAAAAGTGTATATACATAATTAAAGTTTTAAGTTAACATTTAGAATGAAAAATACTTACGTTCATCACTTACATTCGAACTACTGATGGAATGTGTATTGCTTGGTCTGGTGTTTTAAGTCCTTTAGACCCGTTTTTTCCCCTAAATCATACGAAATTATATATATTTTCCTACATTTAAAACCTTGGCACATAAGATTCAATTCAACTCAGTGTTATTTGTATAGCGCTTTTAACATGGACATTGTCACAAAGACACATGAAACAGGTTTCTTTTTTTTTTTTTATATACTTTGATTTATAATTATTGCAACATGGCTAGAACTTTTTCTAACTTGTATTTGTATCATTTGTATTCTCTGTCAACCAATCAGCAAATTTTCTCTTCATTTACACATTTTGATAAAGAAAATTCTGTGAATCGTGTGACGTACATTATAAAAAGGACAGATGACAACACCTTCCCCTCAGGTTTCAGAGGTTAGGGTTAAACCTCTAACGCTGAAACCTCTAAAACTCTCCATTCACATTCAGCAGGAGGCTCTAATGAAGAAAACAAAGATCCACAATTCAATCCACAATTAATCAACAGTGTTGATTAATTTCCTATAACAGCAGTTCAGGACAGTAGTTCCAGCTGCAAGGCAACTCACAGGTTTACATTAATGCGCTCATTTCTATAGCAACGTTTCTATAGTAACAACCGTGTGTTATTGTTGATATGGGGAAGTTCTCTTTAAGGGGACATTTAGGCAAATTTCGCATTTGTAGAAGGAGTCTCCAGTGTTACTAACAAGAAATGTAACTATAAATGGATTAAAAAAAAAATACACTGCATCATTCAAGAAAGAAATCAATTTAATCGTCGGCAAATTGCTGTCATATAAGATATAACTTTCTGGTGCGAACTGTAACCTTTTAGTTATTTTCCTATAACTGTACATCCCATTGTGTTTTGTTCCTTATTCGAATTGTACGCTGACTCAGACTTTTCATCCAGGGTCGAAGATGAAGCAAATGGGATCAGTTCGTGTAAAAGCATCCACATGCCACAGGAAGGTCAGAGGTCATCTGCGTCGACACGTTCCTAGCTGACAGCGCCGAACTGTTCAGTGCCATGACGTGCAAATATACAATAACATTTCATACAATAACAATGAATGAAAATGCACGAGCAGATTCCAAAGCACGCCTAACAGCTAACCGCACCTAACACCATTAACAATATTTATTTTGAGAGAAGACAGGCGTTATAACTATTCTTACTTTCTATTCCATACATGGTGAAGGAATTCAGGGAAAACAAAAAAAGTGAAATGTTACACAGGTTCACACAGTAGTTCATTCTGTATGTGGTGGTTAAATAGAATTGTACACAGTAAAATTCCCAGTGTTGAATTAACACCTTAGTGTTCTTTCAGTGTTCATTTGTGTCCAATCGGACATGAGCAAACGCTGTAGGTGTTAATTCAACACTGTGGATTTTACTGTGTATAACAATATACAACATTTCTCTTTTACTGTAATTGTGCTGCTATTATCACTGGCAGAAAGACTCACAGTATTATTTGTGGTTTAACTGATAACTGTAAATAATGAACATCACTGTTTTGTGTTGATTTTGCCGTATGATTTGGATCATTGTCCTTTTCCAGGATAAACCCATGTTTCATTTATAACATCCTAAAACTTTGTTTACTGAATGTTTGTAAAATTGTGGTCCTTTTTTTCCCCATTCAAATAACAAACAGGTGATGCAAACCTTTGCCCTTGACTGTATATGAATCAAATCTTACTGAGCTCTATTAGCAAATCAGAGGTAATCCAGTTCATTATCTAGTTAAAAGGACAGGTTTGTGGTTTGTTCCTGCAGGGCAGGAATGTGTCGCGCTGGATAAAGGGCTGTTCAGTAAAAAAGAGTAAAAGGATTTGCTAAAGGATTACCTAAAATAAATAAACTATTCATTAGGGCAAACTAATTTAAAATTTTTTTTGGGTGTGTGAACATTTTCTCTACAAAGCTTCACTACTGCAATGATTAAATTAAGCATTAATTAACGTGGACAGCTCTTATTGGGGTAATGAAGCATTTTCACTTCTTTAAAATGGTCATTTAGACCACAGCGCTGTTAAATTCTCAAATCAGATTGGTTAGACGGTGTTGATTAATGTTCTATTACAGCAGCTCTGACAGTAGTAATTACAAATCACAAATTACAGGCTTGTAATAATGCGCTCGTTCTAATAGATTATCGTTTCTATAGCAACAGCCCATTCACAGCGCTACATAATCTAACAATAATAATAAATTATTATTTTTTTAAAAACCTAATTTAACAAAGAAAAGCGTATAATCATTGATATGGTGGACGTTTTCTGTATAAGATGTTTATTTAACATTTATGGAAGGAGTCTCCAGTGTCAGAACTTTGCAACGATCAATAAGTTTGTCTTATTATAATTAAGTAGTAAGTAATAAGTGAGTCTTATTTACTTCAAGAGAAAAAGAAGAGATGCTGGTGAGGGAGCGACTGCTTATAAAGTAGCTGCTATAGCGTTAGTGAGAACATGAACTCATTTGTTTCATAGACGTTCCACGGTATTAAATGTAACTGGATGAAATGTAAGACATGTTGTTCATTAATAAATAAAAAAATATATATATAATCATTACCAAATCGCCGAAGTATAAAACTAAGACTTCAGGACGTGCTGTTATAGGAAAGTAAACAACTTTGGGGTGGTAACAGTAGTTCCATCGTTGATTATTTTCCTAGAACACCATGACACAGAGTGTTTAATTCCTTACTTTAAGGTAACAAGGTTTCCACAGACTTCTTTGCTCTTGTTGTCATGTCCAACGTACGATTATTCCAATGACATAAATAAATAAATCATCACGTTACAAATGATATGATTTCACATTCCTTTTAATTCATTCTTAATTTCCGATAACATCACAACAAGGCTGAGAGAGTCGAGAGTTTATATTTCATGACTTTAATTATTTCGATTCTTTCCTTTTAAATGGGGCAAGAATTATTTCTTTCACTTCCCCCTGAGCCTCTGTAGTCGTGATTGCGTCTCTATCTGTAATTAGGACTGTGACATGTGATGAGTTCTCCCGCTGAAGAGGAGAGGACTGATTAATTTAATAGGCTCTGTAATTAGCAGCCTGCTTTTAAATCTGTGCCGTATCTAATTAAATATTGGGCTCAGTGGCAAACACAGAGTCTCATATTTTCAGTGTTTCTGCAGCTGCTATCTTTTTTCAGATAGAATTTTCATAGCCTGGAAGTTGCTGTCTGTTTAAATCTGGTTCACATGCTTGTTTGCCTTAATTAAATTGATTAATTGTTTCAAACGAAGAGTCGGCCTGTGCAGTTTTATCTCGTCGTTTGTAATGTAAACAAGACGAGAAATTAGCGAGGTGTGACCATTTAATCTTTCAGCGTAGCCTTTATGATTTGGGGTCGAACTTCAAGCAATAGACTTATTTACATTGTCTGAAATAAGAAATGCTTTGTGACTTTATAGATTTATTTCTTAGTAAACAAGCTAGATCTAAATGGAAAATGGATTTTATTGGCATGCCTTTTTAAACTGTTAATCTGAGCATAACATTTTTATATAAAGATTTTATTGCAGAGCTTTTGTCACTTATGGGACACTTTCAATCAGTATAAACGAATGAATTATTTTAGATTAGTTATAAGATTAGTCAGGACACTATTGGGTTTCTGTGTGTAGAGTATCGAGACTGTGTTTAGCTGCTGGTGAGCAGGGTGATGGGTGAGGGATGTGAGCCCCCTGCTGGGCAAACAATTGACACCTCTCCACTATAACATTGGTACAGAGATAAAATGGACAGCACAACTAAAGCTTATTTGATTGTAAAAACACCTTATACAACTGCCACAATAAAATTTAAAATTTGCAGGCTAGGTAAAATTTTTTATTTTTTTTAATACTTATGAAAAACTGCAAATACTTAAAGCCCCGAGTGTCTACTTTCATATCAGCCATTAACCACTACTACTATGGAGTGTGACCTCACAAATAAATTCAATGCTGGTAAAAGTGTCTCTACACATGCCAAAGATTTCTATACAGTACTGTATGTTAATGCAAACACTCACAACGCTCAACATTTCTACTTTATTCATTTGTGACCAATTTGAATGGAATATTTAACACAAATTCAGATCCACACTTGAACATCTTCACAATCATCCCTTTATTTAACGATTATACCCGTGACTGCCCCCCAAAAAATATACAACAAACATACAACAAACCCATTGAACCGTACTTTACAAGCAGACACGTTTCTTTGGGTATGTACTGTATGGGCGATGAATTTCATCCACATTATACAACACACATTTTGAAATTTCACAGATTTTCCACTTTTATATACACAGTTTTAGTGATAAATTATGTGTCAATATTACAAGCAAAAACTGCGTATATAAGAATGAGCAGGATGTCAGAATTTCAAACACATCATATAAAAATATCCACATCTGCTAAGGCTTTCAGTAGGTGACTCACAGTCGGATAAACACGCTATGCTAATGTTACGCTGGCTGAAAAGCTCAGGGGGATAATGACGGCTGTGTCAACTTGTTTTAACACCAATGCGGTTCTTTTAAAGCCCCAGGGAACCTAAATGTGTAATCTAATGCGCCTAATGTGGGTTTATACAGAGAAACATGATGTATGTGTATGAAGTGTGAATCACTGATGACTCGTAATGTCTACATGAACTTTGTAATCATTCCTTTCCCTTTGGATGCAGAGTGGGCGGATCCAAGCTAATCTTGGGGAAACCTACGCAAGGTTCAGCCGTACTAATTACAAACCTGATGGTACTTGTCCCTTCCACAAAGTCGTTAGCAATACCATGCAATCCTTTTATTTGACTTTTTGATGAAAGCTAATCTAGCATGCGAAATATAATCTAGTTAGCAAAAGCGGAGCTAGTGAACAAACACAAAGCTAGAAGGCATAGCTTAAAGTTCTGACTCCATAACTGGATTAATTTGTACATTCCTGAACTGTACTTTAGTGGCATAGCAAGCTTGAAGACTCGCTGTCAATCAAATGTGCTCATTAGGATATTATGCCATGCCTATTTAACAGTTCTCAGATCAGTCTTATCAGCCAATTTTAGCTGGTTTTGAACAGTGTGTTATCATATTTCTGTAGTTTTTTTTTTTTTTTTAAATAATATTTTTACGGTACCATGCATATATTTTAAATATTTTACACTGAACTCAAGTCACATGACCTAGACTTCACATTCAATTCGATATCGTTCCTGGAAGGAGTCTCCACTGTCAGTGTAAGATTTCCACCACAGGAAAAGTCTTCAGGACAGTTCACGAAGTTTACGCTTTTCAGTTTTCTGGCTGTATGTACTGTATGGTATTTATTTATTTTTTTTGCTTTATTAAAAAAAAAAAAAAAAAAGAAAACTGTTTATAGCTTCTGTAATGTAAGTTAGAACAGGAGCTAACTCGTTTTGTGCTAGCTCGATTGTTAAATGTAACAATTACATACAAAAAACATATTGTTCTTTGATAAATAAAACAATCATAATTATTGACAAATTGCTATGGTATAAGAGGAATAAAACAGTTTGTGACATGCTGTTATCGGAAAATAATCGACTATGGGGTGGCAAGAGTAACTCCAATTAGCGTTGGGCAATCATCACACATCACCACAGTTGATTATTTTCCCAGAATAGCACACCCTCTTGTGTTTGTGTCTCACTACAATTAATATACTACAATTAATTGCTAATGTTTAATATTGAAACGGCATTAATTCTGAATTCAAAACATGGGATCTGATATTTATAGTTAACAAGCCTCTGTGTTATTCCCTGGGACTTTAAAATTAGAAAATAAAGCTTATATATAAGCAGTTTTAATCTGGCACAGAGGAATTTTCGAGCTGGCATGACTCTATTTCTTTCTAGCTGCCACTTAAAACTAATCTCTTTATGTGGATCCTGTAACGGCTTTCACCCGTCTTAATTACAGTAATTGAATTGCTCTCAGTGTTTGCTGCCAATTAGCTGAAGATTTCCTTCTGCAAACGAGTGCGCGTTCTGATGGCTCTCTCTGAGGGAGGGAAGGAAACGGAGAGCAGGATGAGAGAGGATATGCAGGAATGAAGGCATGATTACAGATTTGGCTCGTTAGTTGAAGAGGAAACCTAGATTAATGAAATAATTGGCGAGATTCATTTCAGGGCACAGCAGCAAAAGCCGTCATAGAAAAATATCACAGGAATCAAGTGTATCACGACGTTAACACTGAGATTTGCATTAGAAGACCACGTACAAGGATGTAGACGCTGTAGTAGCATTTGCGTAAACCGTAGAATGTAGTTGTATTTTACACCTCCATTGCGCTGTCTGATTTCGGCGTCTTGGAGATCCAGAGTGTCGACTGGTTCACGCTCGTTTTCGTCCGTGGTCTTTTGTCCAATGTGGATAAAAGAGAAAAGTAAATATTTAACAAATACCTGTTATTTGTTAAATAACATTTTTTCTTTAATTTGTGGCTCAATTGCTGTAATGTAATTACATGTGAAATGTTCACTTGTGTTGTTCAGTGGTGTAGCAATCGGACAATTTGTTTCGACGTACTGATTTAATAGGCAACGATTTACATGATTAATATTATTGGTAATAATATATAATAATGTAATATATATTACATTATTATATAGTATAATAATAATCATATATTATTATTATATTACATAATATATATATATATATATATATATATATATATAACTTTTCACGTGATCAGATATTAATCACTCAGTGACACGTGAAAAACACATGATCACGTGTGAAATGTTTGATTTTTCCATAAGTGATTATAAACATATATATATACGCTTCAGTTCCTAGAAATAATATGCGACTCCGTTTTTAAATTAAATCTGAGAAATAAATCCAGCTGTCACTTTAATAGTCTCAGATTATTACACTGAGTCTCGAGAGTGACAGGAATTGTAAAACAGAAGCCTCACATCTGCTTCGGAGCTGAAGGCGTTTACCCCGAGGAGTTGAACGCACTCCAGAAAGCCTTTTACTGCACAGAGTCAGGCTTGCTGAGTGATTGGAAATCTGTTAAAAACACATCACTCTGTGGGAGTCGCTGGTTAATAAATATAATGAATTACATAAATAAAACCCCTAATGTCCTGCCAAGCATGGGGGGGGGGCTTTTGGGGTTACAGGGGGTTCATGGACTAAGCTTTATACATTATTAAGTGGGAGAGAAGAGGATTCCAGAAATGTCTAACAGTCCGAATGTCTGAATGTCCGATTCAGTTTAAAGAGTCGACTCCAAATATTCCAGCATGGTATGCTCTGAAGTAAACACATATTGTATGACATCATGTGAATAATAAGGGATAAATAAAACTGTCCTACATGTGAAAATAAATGATGGGTTTAAAAGTCGTGTGAAAATAAATTAATCATGTGTAAAAAACAAAAACAAATGAATCACGTGAAAATAAATGAATCATGTAGAAATCACGTAATTAAATGAATTGTGTAGAAATCATGTGTAAATAAATGAATTGCGTAGAAATCACGTAAAAATATAATAATCGAGTAAAAAAATCACGTGAAAACAAATGATTCATGTAGAAATCACTTGTGAACATAAATGAATTATGTAGAAATCACTTGTGAACATAAATGAATCATGTAGAAATCACGTGAAAATAAATGCATCGCCGAAATCATGTGAAAATCAATGAATCGTGTAAAAATCATGTAAACATAAATGAATCATGTGGAAATCATGTGGAAATAAGTGAATCATGTAGAAATTGCGTAAATAAATGAATCGTAGAAATCACGTAAACATAAATTAATTGTAGAAATCACTTGTGAAAATAAATGAATCGTAGAAATCACATGAAAACAAATGAATCGTAGAAATCACATGAAAAAAATCGTAGAAATCACGTGAAAATAAATGAATCGTAGAAATCACATGAAAACAAATGAATCGTAGAAATCACATGAAAAAAATCGTAGAAATCACGTGAAAATAAATGAATTGTGTAAAAAATCACGTAAAAATAAATGAATCGTAGAAATCACATAATTAAATTAATAATGTAGAAATCACGTGTAAAAAACAAATTAATCATTTAAAAATCATGTGAAAACAAATTAATCATAGAAATCACGTGAAAATGAATTAATCGTAGAAATCACGTGAAAACAAATGAATCATGTAGAAATCACGTAAAAATAAAGAAATCTTGTATTCAAATCATGTAAATGTAAATGAATCATAGAAATCACGTAAATAAATGAATCATGTAGAAATCATGTGAAAATAAATGAATCTGTAGGAATCGTGTAAATAAATGAATCATGTAGAAATCACATGTAGAAAGATCACGTGAAAATAAAAACAAATGCACTACATCTGTAAAGTCCGCTACATATGAAAACGTCTGAAACATAATGTGTGAGAATAAATGAATCGTCTATAATCACATCCAAAAGTGAAACCACAACATGTGAACTTGTAAGAAATCACACTTGTGAAAATGTGTAAATGTCTAAAACCACAGCTGAAGTTTGTGGGAATTTTCTGTGAGGCTGATTGATCGGGAAGTGGCACATTCATGTGCGCTTAGCATCGTGTTGCTGCCTTTACTGCTTCACTAATCGGCAGATGTGCTGCGATATTTGGATAACACTTTGAGAGTGTAATTACGGCGAGGCTGTGCTGTTTGTAATGTGAGTACGTTATTTGTAATCACCTCTTGCTAAGCATCTGGACGCAGCATGTCCCTGAGGCCACGAAGATGAGCAGGAGCAGAGGAATGGTCGGGATGATCACATAAATCAGCAGCATACCTACAAAAAATTATATATTCATATTCTCGGATAACTATCTGAGACAGGGTGGTTTTGACGCTAATGTTAAACGTTGATGAGTGATATTACTTGAGTGTCCTGCCACGGTGACATAAAGGCTTTCCTCCTCATAGACATCAGGAGTTGTCGTCTCTTCTTGATGTTCTGGTGAAAGATCAGCCAGCACAACCTGGTGTAAATGAATATGCATGTACGTGAAGTCATATGATCAAAGATTCGACCTCGGCTTACCTGCATCACGACTCACAGGTCTGTCTCCATGCTCCTTCACCAGGTGGCTATCTGTATTAACAACATTTATACCACAGTGCTGTTAAATTCTTGAATCTGATTAGTCAGAAGGTGTTGATTAATTTTCATGAAGTTTTCCACCACAAAATAGTCTTCAAGACTTCAAGGTTTCTCCGTAACACGACTGACTTTTACAGACTTCAAGAAAGAAAAAAAAAACACTAGTGAAGGAACAGCTGTTTAGACCTGCTATAACATAAGTGATAACAGGAACTAACTTGTCTCACGGATGTTCCACAACAATAAATGTAACTATAAATGGATAAAAAGTAGTTGTTGTTCATTAACAAATAAACATTGTAATCATTGGCAAATTGCTGTCATTTTAGAGTAAAAAACACTTCAAGACATGAAAATAATTAACTTTAAGATGAACAGTAACTCTTACTTTCCATCATACCACCGTGTCGCGGATTATTTTCCTAAAAGAGCACACCCCCAAGTGTTTTATTTCTTACTTAACACAGAAATGATTCACATGCAAGTGGGTTATATTTGCTACATCAAGCAACATTAATGCATTCAGCAACCAGGGCATGGTTTTAGTATTTTTAGTGGTGCTTCAGTATGAGTATTTCAGTATATGTTATCTAAATATGTGTTTTCAACATACATAGCACAAAAGTTTTCATCTCTCCTAGCTTTTTGTGAAAAAAAACCCTAAATTTTAAAAACAAGAATTAACACAGGACACTAAAGCCCCATTTACAAGGAGTTTTTGGTTTTTGTCAAAAAACGCACCACTGCCATTGAATAAACCAAAACAATGCTTTGATGGACAGCATAGAACACATACTGGTGAACAAATAATTATCTAGTGTCCATTAGAAAGTCCATTAGAAAATGGATGGATGAGAATCCAGAGCAAGAACTCTCAGAGTGTGTGTACGGAATATACCTAAATTTCACCTAATATTGATTTCCACCTGAAAACATGCTCGGGCTATGTTCACACTCGGTGGATTTTTTTTTGCCAGCACACGGAGCTTCAAACAGATGATAAAGGCAAAACATTTATATTTTTTTTGCAACGCTCCGCAGATTTTTTTTTAACTTCCTGACCAATCAGGTCACAACATGAGGAGAAAGTATTGGTGAAGACATGAGTCTTGTTAGTTAGCGTTTATGAGCAGATTTACAAATCAAAAATATTTTGCCAATAGTCCAACATTGCAATGTAACTAAAAATAACAACTAGACAAGCAGCACATTCAGCAATTCTCTTGATTTTCTGCCTCCAAAGCTGCCTCTGACAGCAAAGGCAAACAAGCTCCTCATCACCAGAGTTACAGTCAGGTCCATAAGTATTTGGGCAGTGACACAATTTTTGTAATTTTGCCTACCTCCTCCAAAGTGTTCTTGACTTAGCTAGATGTTGTGAAGGGGCTTTTCTTCAACAAGGAAAGAATTCTGTGATCATCCATTTTAGTTGTCTTCTGTAGTCTTCCAGGCCTTTTGGTGTTGCTGAGCTCGCCAGTGCTTTCCTTCTTTTTAAGAATGTATCAAATTGTTGATTTGGCCACTCCTAAAATTTCTGCTATCTCTCTGATAGGTCTGTTTTGTTTTTTCAGCCTAATGACGGCCTCCTTCACTTGCATTAACACCTCTTTGGACCGCATATTGAGAGTTCCCATGAACACCTACCAAATGCAGATTCAACACTTGGAATCAACTCCAGACCTTACTTTGTCCAGATCTCCTTAATTTGTCATGAAATAACGAGGAAACAGGCCACACCTGGCCATGAAACTGCTTATCAGTCAATTGTCCAATTACTTATGATTGAGTCTGTGAATATGGGGGGACTGTAATTCCTAAACGCTGCAATTCAATATTTTTGATAAACCCATTGAATTAAAGCTGAAGGTCTACACTTCAATCACATATTGATTGCTTCATTTCAGATCCATTGTCATGGTGTACAGAGACAAAATTATCAAAATTGTGTCACTGTCGAAATACTTATGGACCTGATTGTTCACCAATCTTTATTTCATCTGCATTACTGAGAATAACACGGTAATATCGATACGTTTAATGCTGTGGAACGTCCGCAAAACAAGTTAGCTCCTGTTATCACTTATGTTACAGCAGCTATAAACAGTAATTCCTTCACCAGCTTGCTCGTCATGTTACAGGGAAAAAAAAAACGGAAAGCACAAAGCCCTCTGTCCTTTGGTACTGACACTTTGGTAACTCCTTCCATAAATGTTCAATAAATGTAAATTTCCTTACAAGAATATTTCTCCATATCACTGATTACACATCTTTCTTTGTTAAATAACAACACATTTTTTTAATGAATTCATCATTAGGCTTAGTTTACACAGATCGTCCGCCATACGAGTCACTGTCAATGAGCTGTTACTATGGAAACAACAACAATGACACTCTGTCAAAAAATGTAACTTATGCATCTCTGGTTCCAAGTCCTTGATATGTTCTTCAGCATGTGTTGTTTCACTATATGTTTTCCAGACATGTGCTGTCGTGTACGTGCTGCTGTACCTGGTTCGTACTTGCAGATGAAATTGTGCTTCATGTTGCACCTGTCATCATTCCACTGATAAAGGTATGGTCCTCCTAGACCAGCCGGAGCAGTGGGCTGATGGTACATCACTACACACGCCTCCCCTCCGCAGGACGGCTCGTCGAAGTACCAGTTCCTATTAGAGACCAAGAGCGTGATAAGGAATGATACACAATGTTCTCAGCTCAACACAGACATACAGTAACAAACATCTAATCCACACACCTGAACTGAGATACACTTCCGTCCGTCCATCTGTACAGATCTGGGCAGGAAGTGTAGCTCGCGTATTCCCCTGGACTCCCTCTGTCTACACGAGTCAGACCAATCCAGAAATCTCCATCGGCAATACCCAGACCTGAACTGGTCCTACTGAGATTCTGCAGAAGCTGTTCGATGTGCCGTTGTTCAGTGAGGTTCTCCAGGCTCAGGAGCGAGCCACCGTCCACCTCACACACTTGCTGGGCTTCCCAGAAGGCGACGCGGCTCGACACGTCGCTGAAGTACGCGATTTTATAGCATGGCTTCTCAGGGCCACCATGACACACAGTCTGGCCTAGAGAGAGTGCAGAGTGGCTAATGCTTTAATATGAAGAATTAAATTATCTTCTTTACAATTTTCCACTTGTTTTATATGAGACATGGCTGTTTGTTTTTTTTTACACATAGTGACGCTTCAGCTAAATTATAAAAATATGCACAAATCATCATACTAACTGAGCAGTTTGATTTATTTTTTTTAACCAATCCACCCATGTAACTCATTTACAGTATTATAAAAAGCCGATTCATTCATTACGTCATCTTTAGTAACCACTTCAGGGTCGGATCCAGAGTCTATCAGAGGAAAACTGGCATTCACACCTAAGGACAATTTAGAATCACCAATCCACCTTCAGGCATGTTTGTGGGAGGTGGAAGGAAACCAGACAACCCGGAGGAAACCCACATCGGGAGAACATGCACAGGCAGTAATAAAAAGGCAGATATAATGTAGAAATAATCAGAAATATTGGTTCATGGCAAACTTTCTCATAGCAGAACCATTAGCTGATTTGGCCTGGCCAGGATTGTTGGAGTCATAATGTGCAGCTAATCTAACCTCCATCCATCCATCCATATTCCATACCGCTTATCCTACACAGGGCCTCGGGGAGCCTGGAGCCTATCCCTGGGAACTTTGGGCACAAGGTGGGGGACACCCTGGACAGGATGCCAACCCATCACAGGGCACAATCACACACCCATTCACACACTACGGACAATTTTGAAATGCCCATCAGCCTACAACACATGTCTTTGGACTGGGGGAGGAAACCAGGGTATCCGGAGGAAACCCCCGAAGCACAGGGAGAACATGCAAACTCCACACACACAGGGCGGTGGTGGGATTCGAACCCCTAACCCCGGAAGTGCGAGGCAAACGTGCTAACCAAATAATCAGTGCTTCTTTAAATTTTTTACATCATTTCCTTTTGTATTTCATTCAGGCTTCATTGCAAACATAATAATAACAATAAGAATTAAAATAACAATAACAAAAAGCAACAAAATCTTTACAAGCAGCAAAAAAGGATCTTTATTTTTATTGTTCTTATACGCTAGATTTATTGGAGAAATTTCATAGTGTTTCATTTCCAAACCTATTGGAATACCAGAGAAGCCATATTTGGGAGAAATCATAAGCCATCTCGTAAAATGCTGAGCATGGTGGTGTGCTCACGGAAGAGAAAGATAACAGTGATTAATCCATAGACTCTTAAAAGTCCAATAACAACATTAGTTCACTGCCCGGGAGGTACTTTAAATAATTGCCTGGTCCAGATCTGCACTATCATCAGTTTAAAGCCAGTAATGTGCTGGAGATACCTGGGCAAATTTGGACTCAGCAAAAGAAAATCCCACAATAAATTTCTCTTCTTTTACTCTGTTTCTCTCAGTACAAACACACGTTTGAAAGCTAAACTGCACCTGACCTCTCATCCTCATACAGCATTGTTCTGGACTCATATTAATGACACGGTTTTGCTCTTTTACTCTCAAACACCCACTGGTCCAGTCCAGAAAATGAAGCTTAATGGATTCATTGTAGGTTTTAAGCACTGAGATTATTCACACACCCACGCTCGTTTGGATTTATTTGAGTCATTTGGGGGGGAAATCAGAGCGTTTTTCTTATCACAAAATGATATATTCACCGTATAAGATAAAACTGCAATTAAAATTAGTAAGGTTAGTAAACAAAATGTTTAGTGAATGAAGCAAAGAATAATTTAGCCTATATTGCACATGTATCCCATTTATCATGGACCATTAATACAGAGTACATTTTATACATATTTAATGACTTCTTAACCTGTATTTATACCCCGCGTGGGCTTTTTGTCTAAAGAGATAGATAGATAGACAGATAGATAGATAGACAGATAAAGTCAGACAGAGTTATTAGAAAATTACGCATTCTCTGTAGAATTCATTTACACAGCTTAACCCTTTTGTGCATAAATAATTTACATATATTCAGATTCTTTATATTTTTATCTTTAACTTAAAACTGCATGATATACGAATTTTGATTCTGTCTAAATAAGTTAATATTAAAACGTAAAATTGTCCATCCAAATTTTAAAATAGTTAAAATAGGCTAAAACTGTACACATTAAATCATAAATATAAATAAATAAATGTTCCAATTTCCAAAATTTATAACATTAAGGTCTAAAATATGTAATGAAGACAATTTAAAAAAAAAAAAAAAAAAAAAAAAGAAAATATTTCTGAACATGCAAATTTTACCCAATTGCAAAATTTCACACTGCTGCATGATGCAAAGAGGTCATCAAAATCAACACAAAAAACAGTTGTTTATAAACAAACAAACAAACAAACAAACTAGTTTTGTTTTGATTTTTTAATCTAAGGCATTCAGTCAAGTCTGGCACAAAACTTTTTACTATAATTTTTTTTATGTAGAAATTTAGTAAAGATTGAGAGGAATAAATAGTCTAGAGAGCTAGAGAAGTTTACATTCATTTAAAGTAATGATTCAAGTGATTTGGAGGTGTATATAAGAGCCTTAAATTTACATTATGCATGAAAGGCTTCCGGTGCAAGTAAATTCACTATACATTTTTAAAAATATAATATAATAATAATAATAATAATAATAATAATAATAATAATAATAATAATAGTAGTAGTAGTAGTAGTAGTAGTAGTAGTAGTAGTAGTAGTAGCAGTAGTAATAGTAAAACATGTATTATTAATGTGTTATTATAAGAATTATTATCTCTACAACAAGTTTCCCTCAGTTGGAAACTTTATACAGAAATACACAGAAGGTAAATACCTGAATGAAGATAATGTAGTATGTTTGTTTATTGGTTAAGAGGCAGGTAGTTCAGTTACAATTCAAATTTCCATAAACTCACCGCTCACCACTCGGGCACCGCGGCAGCTCGCGACCCAAACTGTCAAACCGTAAAGGATCCCGAGCGCCGTGGTCTCCGCGCGCATCCTCGCGGTTTAACGGTTTGCTTCAAAGTCGAACGCCGACGCGGAAGTGCTCTCTGTTAGTCACTCCTGGCGTTCAGTGGCACTCACGGTTGTCACTTTTGATTTTTTTCATGGAGCTCTCTAAACGGCGCAGTGCTGCATTTTGGTGATCGAGAGAGCGCGCGCGCGTGTAAGAGAGAGAGAGAGAGAGAGAGAGAGAGAGATGACGGGGGACACGAGCGCGCGCGTCATTCTCACACGCGGATTGCTGATTTGAAGCGAGCGCGTGGTGTCCCATATTCCTAACGTTTTTTTGTTTTTGTTTTTTTACCTCAGCGTTTCATTTAGCTTTAGAAGCTAACAGGATTGGCACCTTATTTTCACACATCTCCTCCGAAAAATCATAACCGTAAAACCGTTAATGTGAGGTAAAAGTATAGCTTTTAGGCTATACTAGACTACCCGCCGTCTTAAATTTCATACATATTTAGCTTTTGTTAAAAAAAAAATTTAAAAAAAGATCTCAGTCACTTCATTAAAACACAGACTTATTATTTATTTATTTATTATTTTTTTTAAGTATGACATGGTTTTCTTCCCTTTCTTTGACCAGATAATGTATGCTAAAGTGGTTTAGCTGCCTAGTTGTTAGCTGTGTGCTAGATCAGGAATAAACATTGTCATGTTGTTAAAGCAAAATAAATCAACGCTGGGGTGGTGTCATTCAGCAGGACATCAGGCAGAACTACTGTTAACACCCCAAAATAGATTATTTTCCTGTAACAGAACGTCCCAAAATGTTTTATTCTTACACCGCATTTACGACAACAAGAAGTCCATTTATGTTGTGGATGACAACATACCGCAAAACAAATTACTTCCTGTTATCACTTATGCTATAATCGCAGTAAACAGTCGTTCCCTTACCAGCCTCACTTTTTTCTCACTTTTAAAGACAGGAAGAAAAAAATGCAGCTTTTTATGTTACTGAGAGAAAGTAAACAGCACAAACTCCTGAAGTCCTGAAGACTTTCCCATGGTGCATAACTTAAAGTCACAGCTTCACCTCTGACTTCTGACTGTGATTTGCAAAATGAAGGAGTATTTCCAACCTTCCTTAAAGTTTATACACTATATTGACGAAATATTGTGGACACCTGACCTGTGGTTCTTCCACTTTGGAAGCACACAGTTGTATATATGCTGTATATAAGTCTTTATATGCTGTTTCCCAATTTCCCTTCACTGGAACTAAGGGGTTCAAACCTGTTCCAGCATGACAGTGCCCCTGTGCACAACGCGGGCTCCAAGACATGGTTTTTAACAAGGTTGGAGTGGAACACCTTTGGGATGAACTGCACCCCAGGCCTCCTCACCCGACATCAGTGTCTGACCTCACTGATGGTACTTGGGAGAAAAAAAGATCATCATGTGCTATAGTGTATCTTATTCAGCTAAAAACAAACAAAAAATGTCCTGAGCTGAATATGCAAGGACATGATTCAAATTGTCAGCTCACACTTTCTGAACGATGAACTGATTTCAGAACTGATTATGTTGCCACAGAGACATGCCGGCTTTGTGCTCAGATTGATCTGAGCGTCTGGAGCCACGCTGATCTTGGCGCTGTTAACCATGCTGTAATATGCACAGACACAAAAATGCTATTACTTAATTTGCTGTTGGGTATCGATCGTTTATTTCTCCCTGGTAAATGCCATTCTGCTTCTAGGCAGTTCGATAACAGCCAGAAGAGATTGCGAGACACTGCGTTATTGCAGGAACAGTCATCAAGAAGGATATTAAAGAGATCTGGCAGGGAGCACTGGCAGCAGAAAGAGGAAATATTGGGTAATCATAAAAAAAAAGTAGAAGCTGAGTATGGGTCAGAAAAGGGCCAGCTTGCTGAAACAAGGCCTTGGCTAGGCTAAGTGACAGCACCATGCTGATTCTGCAGACCTGCACACAGGGTTGAGTCTGTGTGTGTTTGCTTTTATCCATTAAAGCCTTAATATCATCATTTTTGTGCTGCAGTTGAGTTACAATTTCTATCCAAATCAGGGATGCATTAAGACTGGCTAGCCACCATGCTCATATGCTCATACTCATACTTCTAAAAACGGTCTGATAACAACATCCGATACCACATGACACTATCTGACATGCACATGTTGTCGCATTAATAACAGCATTGTGGAAGTATTTCACGATTAATGATGAAAGCAAAGCAGACTACAAATCACAGGTAATCTTATAAAACAATTTTAAGGCATTTAAATAGAATCAGGAAGTGTGGCCACTAAAAATGAGTGCAAGGTGCCGTGAAATGTGTGCAAACAAAGGCATCTGCGAGCATGGCGCATTGAAGTGAGCGTGTACAGAAACTGCCGGGCATGTGAGCACTTCATTTCTGCGAGAACTGAGCACTGATGTACGTGCTTTCTTTCTCCTCACTCACCATTTTGCTTGAGAGTCAAGGTTCTATTCATGCCAACTTGCATTAATTTTTAATGATAGTATCACTTATAGTGCTCTGAGCGCTCTGGTCAGCATAGTAAAACTCAGCACGAGGAATTTATTTCTAGCAGCACATGGCTGCAACCAACAGAAATAGAGTTAAATAAAATGTTCCCTGAAACATCTGACTGATAAACTTTAAATAGTTTACTCATTTCAATGTCAGTATTTGTATCAGCATCGACAAACATATAAAAAAAACATATACTCATATACAATGGATAGTATCGATACATCCCTGATCATAATAAAACATCCAAAGGAAGCAGTGAAGATTAAAGAGGCTCTATGTGCTCTCTATCTTTGAGGAATTCATTATCAGAATTGAAGTGGAGCTTGGTTTGGTTTTGAGGAAATCATTTTTGATAGTAAGTGCACTTAGAAACAGCCACAGTCATATACTTATATGCTTTGTGCTGAGGGACTTTATAAATGATTGACTGTAAAGACATTGAAATCCTGCTGTGACAGCTCAGACTCTGACATTGACGAATGACCATATCCTGTTGGAAAGCTGGGACCCATCTGGAGTGTCTAAAATGAAAAAAGGGAGCGCAATAGTGCCTTCCTGAGGACCTTTGACCTTTGACTAAGCACCTTTCATCATAATCATGTTATAAAGACTATAAAGTTTCTATAAAGATTTGGGAATTTTTATTCATAAGAGTAAAAAAAAAAAAACAAGACAAAAACAGGTGTCTGGAAAGATTTTAGGAAACTGGAACATCCTGATATTAGATGTATTGATCTTTGTCTATTGGGTTTTTTTTTTTTTTTTTGACAGGGGTCTATGAAAGGATGGAAATGGCATTATCAGGCTGTGAAAAATGGCACTGCAGGACATGCTGGGAGAAAGATGACCTGACCCCAACAAGGACAGATGAGGGTCCCCTGAAGTCTTCTGGGTAAATGAGCACTATCTCTTCCCTGATTGGATTATAGAGCGATGTGAGATTAGGAGAACCTTAAGAGGAGGTAACAGACGACTATTAAAGAGCTCCTGCATTCGGATCTATGAGCTGTGTTGAGTCCAAGTGTTCTTCCCGGTTCCTTTACTTATAAATGGAACTGATAATGATCTTGAATATTACATGTATATGCATTCTTACTGCACAGAAGTTGGTGTACAATGAGTTAGACAAATCTGTACTATGGTGGAATCCAGTAGTGCCTTAAGGTTAAAAAGTAGACAGCTGATTGGGGTAGCAGATGTAAATACAACTGATTGACTATGAAGTAAATTGGCTGTATTGACTGTAAGCTCAGTGCAGGATGGATTAGAAAAAAAGCCTTTCCTTTTGTCTCTTGAAGGATTTTTTTTCAGGTAATTGAGAAAGAACCCTGAACAGGACCTTTTTAAAATATTTTAAAAAATGAAGGTGCAATAAAAGTACATTGGAAACAGACCCATTTAAAGAGCCTGCCACTTTATGGCTATTCTGAGACTTAACGTCTCAGAGCTCAGAGAGGTCAGTAACTCCCCCAGCAGGGATTGCTGCTCTATTTGGTCTGACATCCGCTCATGACAAGCATTCATGAAATATAATCAGTAATTCCAGTATTGCCCTGAAGATCAGAAGATCAGCATTGCTGTAGCGTGACAGTCCAGCACATGAGAACTGAATCCAATCAAACTGGTCAAATTAAGACAGCAGTTATATATTTTGCTTACTTTTCACAATTCCCATTGCCATTTATTAATTAATAGTAATCCCTGTAATCTCTGAAATCTATCAATTTCTCTGTTCTGAAGACTTGGTGGAAAACTCACTGATTATTATATTATTATAAAGCACTGACACTGGAGACTCCTTCCGTAACTTATGTACCATATCAGTGATTATTTCTTAAACATTAAATAACAACACCTTTTTTAACCTGTTTACTATTAATCTTAGATTATGTGGAACAAGTTCTCTATGAAGTAGCATCCATGCTATTATAGAAAATTAATCTGGCCAATCAGATTTGAGAATTCGACAGCACAATGGTGTAAAAAGAGGCTTAAATTCATTTGGATATACAGATAGGTGACAAATTCAAGGAAAAAGCAACATAAAGTGGGTTAGTAAGGTTTTGGGCCACCGCAAGCTACCAGAACAGCTTTAATATACTTCGACATCAGTTCTACAAGTTTGCAAAATCTCCCATAGGTGTTCAGTTGGGTTGAGATATGGTGAGTGTGAAGGACGTAGCATATAATTTACATCATTTGCATCCTCATCAAACCATTCAGTGAGCCCTCATGACTTGATAGGGGCGGAGTCATTATAGAAGAGACCACACCTATTAGGAGAGAAATGTTTCATCATAGGTTAAGAACTTTGTGTTGATATACAGTGATGTTTCACTCTAAGGGGACCCAACCATTACAAGAAAAATAATTAAATGCCCCCACAACATATTCTTCTTTAATTTGTGACTAGTCTGTGTATGTGTGCGCTTTGGTTCAGGAAAATGAACTTCTTTATATTATTATTAAGTTCATTTTCATTTCCACAGTTTACCAAAGAGTTACATACAGACACAGACAGCTGCAGTAGCTGTGCTGCTTTAGCAATATCACTGGAGCCAGAGACCAGACGTATTTCTCCCCAAATTGCGCTATTTTCACAAATGGACTCTTATTGATTTTATGAATGCCTCTACTCAAAACAGATGATCTGTTACTGCCATTTACCTCTGCCAGTCACCACTTAAGTGTAATTACCCAGCAGTCAATACTGCGGCACAACTCACTGCCACAGTTAACCTCTGAGTCACCGGCTAAGAGCTTCCCATGTCCGGCCTCTATGCAGATTGACAGGCTTTGGGCAGGTAATTAAATAATTGTCTCATCAATTAATGAAGCTGATTGTTGTGCTTAATACACTCGACCAGAACCGCAGACTGCCTTCAGTGTGTTTATATGCATGGAGCTGAGAACCTGTCTTGATGTCATATACAGTCAACTTAGCTTTGACTATAGATTTTAGCATTTATTTTACCCAATAACGATGTTTATTATCTTTTAGTCAAGGCTCTGAGCTTTGCATTAGTTCTCATACTGCTATAAATAAAGTGATTAACCTGCAGTAAAAAGGTACGGAAAGTAGAATGTGATATATCCATCCTGTAAACATCTGAAGTAGGCCACAACCACAAGTAATGATGCAATGCGATGAGTGATTCAACATGTCATCGATCACCCCTTCCAGCATCTTCTTGTGCCTTGCTGCTTGCTTGCGAGCAGAATTTATGATCATTGTGAATACCTTTAATATGAACATCCTTGCAACAATTCTTTGTTCTTCCTCTCAAGGCCTTTGAGTTAGCATGTATACAGTTTATCTTTAATTCATTTTGTTATTCTCTTTTGCTTGATCTGTGCACCCAGACTTCAATATTTACTACACCAGTACTGAATTGATTGACATTATAATGTGCTCTTAAAAGCCCGTCAGACTGATTGTTTAGAGTAACATGCTTTTATGTTGCGTGTTTGATAAATTGAGCACTGGCAAATTTGCTGATCATGTCTTGTGATTACTTTTTTTTAGAGCCGGATAAAAACTCAATTATGCTAACCACTACAAGACGTGCTTTGAATACTTTGCCCTAACATGGCCGCTTTAAGGAAATCAATTCCCACTTATGAATTGGTCTCATTATACGTTCCCCTGGAGATAATGCATTTTGTAATGATTGACTCGAATTTCTGTAACACGACAAACATCTTATGAAATATGGAAGACCTCCCGTAATCTAATTCGCACACCCGCTGCCACACTTACTGTGTACTAAACTTCTAAGACAGCAGATGTTTAAAAGTGAGAAATCTGCAAGAAGACCTGGTGGAAATCCTCATCAGAGCACTATGCTGGACTTTTAAACATCTCCAAAATTAAACTGTACTTTTTCAAACGAAGGCAAAACTAGCACGAGTGCAGTTTTATGCCTCTTAAAGTTATGAAATAATTCCAAATACACTTTAACTTATGCTAGGGGTGTAAGGGTTCACCAATTCAAATTAGTGCCACTCTCCATTTTTAAGATATTGCTGCTACACTTATTTAAAATTGTGTACATTGGAATAAGTTGGAATAATGTACAAATACATTTACAGGGCTTTGATTGCTGGTTCCAGTGAAGGAGGTGTGGCCTCTGTGTGTCAGTCCCAGTAAAGGAAGTGTGGCCTCTGTGTGTCAGTCCCAGTGAAGGAGGTGTGGCCTCTGTGTCAGTCCCAGTGAAGGGGGTGTGGCCTCTGTATGTCAGTCTCAATGAAGGAGGTGTAGCCTCTGTATGTCAGTCTCAGTGAAGGAGGTGTGGCCTCTGTGTATCAGACCCAGTAAAGGAGGTGTGGCCTCTTTGTTTTCCTCATGTATTTATGCTTATACCTACTCCAGTCCTAAAAATCTTTAGAAAGGTTTAGAATACATAACATGTTTTTGTCTCTAATCTTGAATAATCCCAATCAGACATAATATAGTGGTTAAATATGTCTGGATTGAGAGAAACTCATTGAATAGGCAATTTTTTACTTAATGGGCTCTGTTAGGGTTTGGGCAGCATTTCAGCATTTCACAATCATGATTCATGATTCACAGTAATAAAGTGTTGGTAATTATCTGATGAGCTCATTCCGGAGAGTTAGTCCAGTGTAAACACTAAACTGTGCAGTGTAGGGGTGTTTCATTACTGGGATTGAGAACACTGATTCAGAGACTGGCGTAATAAACGACAATTAACAGATAGACACGATCTGGAGTTACTTGTCTTAACGCCTGTCAGAAATCCATAAAAGCTGGTAAATATATTAATATCAGTCAGGAGTTCAAGAATCAGGAATTGCAGAAGTGGGCGAAAGTTATAGCCCCCTTTATTGTACATGTGTCAAACTGCCCTAATGATTTTAACCCACCTAAACTATTAATCTGATCATTTCAGCCATGACAACTTGTCTCTGACTTGTCTTCTAGCCTGATGACTTTCAGCTCCTAGTGTGGCATACTCCTATACTGAAACTGAACTTGGATTCTCAGTGAAAGCTTCAAAGTGTATCCACCCTAATACATCTGATGTCAGTACATCACAGCCTTACTTAGCCAACTCAACACTTTTCTTCATTTGTTCTCAAGACTCCTTGGTGACACTGACTAATTAGTCCTCTAATGGCATGAAATTGCTGACTGAATCATCCTAATGTTAAAATCTAGTTTTGTTCTGTTTCAGTGGGTGGAAACTGAATTATAGCAAACAAATAACATTGCAATGTGAATTATTGTGCTAAACCGAATCAGCTATTAGTTCATTAGAATTTATTGACCATTACAAAAAAAATCACATTATGTTATGTTGTGTTGTGTTATGTCAAGTTGTGTCATGTTGTGTCGTGTTGTGTTATAGGTTATGTTTTATGTTATGTTATGTTATGTCATGTCATGTCATGTCATGTCATGTTATGTTATGTTATGTTATGTTGCGTTGTGTTATGTTATGTCAAGTTATGTTGTGTTGTGTTGTGTTATGTTGTGTTATGTTGTGTTATTTTATAGGTTGTGTTTTGTTTTGTTGTGTTATTTTATGTTGTGTTATGATATGTTGTGTTGTGTTGTATTGTGTTATGTCAAGTTATGTCAAGTTATGTTGTGTTGTGTTTTGTTGTGTTATGTTATAGGTTATATGTTATGTTATGTCATGTCATGTCATGTCATGTCATGTCATGTTATGTTATGTTATGTTGCGTTGTGTTGTGTTATGTTATGTCAAGTTATGTTGTGTTTTGTTGTGTTGTGTTGTGTTATGTTGTGTTATTTTATAGGTTGTGTTTTGCTTTGTTGTGTTATTTTATGTTGTGTTATGATATGTTGTGTTGTGTTGTGTTGTGTTATGTCAAGTTATGTCAAGTTATGTTGTGTTGTGTTTTGTTGTGTTATGTTATAGGTTATATGTTATGTTATGTTATGTTATGTTATGTTATGTTATGTTATGTTGCGTTATGAGTGGTGATTAGTGAAACTAAGGCTGACCTTAAGGGGATCTTGACTATGCACTCATACCTAGTCCAGAGCGTGGAATCCCCCAGGAAATGCTGCTGCTGCTGCTGCTGCTGATGATGATGATGATGATGATGATGATGATTTGATTAACCTTTCAGAAATATTATGTGACTTGTACGCGTGTACTTTGTGTAACAGCCTGTTTTAATGGCTAAAGAAGTGTGATAAGAGTCTGATAATATTTACGCTTAGAATCAATAAAATAATGTGGCAGTTAATTATATAGCTACTAATACTAAGGAATAAATCAGATATTCTACAGACGCAGCCTTTAAATATAATCATGTCGTTGCAAAGATTTTCCACCTAAACACGTGCACATGATGCCACAGAAAAGGGTAAATTTATATAATGAAAAAAGGCACCTTTGTTCCTGCTGCGCGAATCGACACATTCAAAAGAGTCGATCCGAAGGAGCCGACTCATAACGACGGCGGCTCATTGTGTAAGAACCTGTGTTTTGATTTCTGAAGAAGTGTGATAAGAGTCTGGCTATGACAATATTTACACTTAGAATCAACGACATATTGTGGCAATTGTTTACGGACTAGTAGGCTACTAAGGAATGCATCTGATATTCTACAGATGCAACCTATAAATATAATTAGGCCATGACACTGATTTGCCACCTAAACACGTGCACATGATGCCACAGAATAGGATCAATTTATTAGAATGGGGGGGAAAAATAGGCACCTCTGGTTCCTGCTGCGCGAGTCGACTCACTCAAAAGAGTCGATCCAACGGAACCGACTCATAATGATCGCGACTCTCCCGTGGCTCGTTGACGGGAGGAAACCGAACGAGTACGGCAGGTCTCGGTTAGAATGTCAACACTTGCTTCGGGTGTCAAATTAAACTGCTGTCAGAGTGAAGTGAACACCGAGCGAGGGAGTGCGTCTGTGGAAAACTCATCAACGGAGAGAGAGAAAGCGGGGTGAGTTGTTTTAAATGCACTTGAAACGCGAGCTCATGGACCTGGAGCGTGGAGCTGATGGTGAGCTGGTGGTTGTGTTTTAATGCAGCGCAGTCACAAATGGGGTACGAGTTGAGGATCTCGTGCAGTTACATGAGTTTTCGGATTTAGTCGTGGAGACTTCATTTAGAAAACAAATGACTCTACTGAATACCTTAGTACTTTTTTCCCTCTTTTTTTATTTTTTATTTTTTATTTTTTACATAGCCGTCTGTTTAGTAGCTACATAAGTATACTGCAAAAGTATTATTTTGCCATGGAAATTCAGATAGACCTAAGTTTACATCAGTCTTTAATGATTTTACATGGAACTCCTTGCTTCGAAATATGACACTTTCTTTTTCTGTGGAACTGCTACAGGAAAAAAAAAAAGTGTTGCTGGACATAGTGGGTTGCCAGATTTGATTCAACAACTGTGTTATCATAGCCACAAGCAGCTTGTACAGTAAAATTTGCTCGTTTACACTGATTCTGCAGTAGAATAAATAAATAAGCATAAAGACAAACGTTTACAAATTATGTAATATAACGTGCAGCATTGGAGCAAGATAAATATGTCATTAAAAAAAAACAGGAAATACAATATAAACACTACCAGACATAAATGTACTGTGGTCATATTTACATGAAGTGAGGTACTGTGCAGTTTAAAGTATCATTAAGAGCATCATCATCTGTACCTTTACTGTGTATCTTTATACTTATATTAAAGACCACTGATGCACCTGTACATTACATGCACCGTCCCAGGTACAGTTTGGTACATTTATTTCTGAGAGTGTTGAGTGTAGTGTAGTTATTTTAGGAAGGATTTTAACATGGGAGATATGACGATATAATTTTGATATCATGATAAATTATGTCACAATAAGCATTTCTATTATATTGTGGGTTATTTAAAAAAAATTATAAACTGACAAGCTGCAACTGATGTAGTGTAAAACTTTTGTACTTAATCTTTAAAATTATAAATGTTCAAATTATTACAGATTTGTAAATACTTTTTCCCCTTTTTAGTGTTTTCTGAGTCTTTATTAATAAAAACTATTTTGTAGATATAAAAACATTAAAAACATTATTTTTGTAGATATTGAGTATCATTTTTTTTTTTTTTTTTTTTTTAAATTCAACACTACTGTATTGCCGGCAGTTTGTGAGCAAATTTATAATGTGTGTGTATATATATATATATATATATATATATATATATATATATATATATATATATATATATATATATATATATATATACACATTGTGTATCGTAGAAATGCCTTTGAGAATCAAAATATGATATTTTTGTCATATCACCCAGCCCTAGTTTTAACACCGATTGTCAGGCAATCACAATGCACAATAACTTTATTTACTCATGTAAATATGTATATTTACTTTATTTATTTTTTACCACCACTTATATTTACATCTTATAGTTTGACATTTTTAATATATTTTGCTCCTATGCTGTAAGCTATTTTGCACGATCTTGATGATAGTCGACGACAGCCGATAATCTGTTCTGTTTATCAGTCCAAGGATATCTTCAGCATGTTTGACATGCCACTAAGTGGAACACTGATCAATGTGGCAACCCGTGTGGGCGTTTACACTGCCTACAAAACGATTAACCATGCCAGAGTGCATGCAAGAGCTTGAACCATGCAAACTCCATGCTAAACAATGCAGTCTTGTAATGCATTCGTAAATAATTGAAAATGATGGATTTATATCAGACTAGCAACACCCTGGCGTGTAATTGACAATTCAGCGTGAGCCTCGGCAAACATTTAACACAAGTATGATGGCAGGATTAGTTAGACCTACGCAGTGTTTTCTCAGATTTAAATCAGACCATGTGGGTGGTGTGTGTGTGTGTGTATGTGTGTGTGTGTGTGTGTGTGTGTTGCCACATGCGTGGTGTTTTCTTATTTTCATGCCACAAAATTCCATCCACAAATGGACAGACTTCCTGTATTTCCCAGAGTTGCAGTTTTCTTGGTTTAGTCTCAAAATATAGTTCATTTCAGTGATGTATGTTTACACACATGCATAGAACACAAACCAGGACCAAACCAACAAAAGATGTTTTCTGTAAACTTTCAGCCATAACATTAAAACCACCTGCCTAATATTGTGTAAGTCCCCCTTGTGCCGCCAAAACAGCTCTGACTCGTCGAGGCATGGACTCCACAAGACCTCTGAAGGTGCGCTGTGGTATCTGGCACCAAGTCGTTAGCAGCAGATCCTTTAAGTCCTGTAAGTTGCGAGGTGGGGCCTCCATGAATCTGACTTGTTTGTCCACAGATGCTCGATCAGATTGAGATGTGGGGAATTTGGAGGCCGAGTCAACACCTTGAACTCGTCGTCATGTTCCTCAAACCATTCCTGAACAATTTTTGCAGTGTGTCAGGGAGCATTATCCTGCTGAAAGAGGCCACTACCATTAGGGAATACCGTTGTCATGAAGGGGTGTACTTGGTCTTCAACAATGTTTAGGTAGGTGGTACATGTCAAAGTAACATCCACATGAATGCCTGGACCCAAGGTTTCCCAACAGAACATTGATCAGAGGTACTAACCACTGCATACCGGGAACATCCCACAAGACCTGCTGTTTTGGAGATGCTCTGACCCAGAAGCCTAGCCATCACAATTTGGCTCTTGTCAAAGTCACTCAGATCCTTACACTTGCCCATTTTTCCTGCTTTCAACACATCAACTTCCAGAACTGACTGTTCACTTGCTGTCTAATATATCCCACACTTTAACAAGTGCCACTGTAATGAGATAATCAATGTTATTCACTTCACCTGTCAGTGGTTTTAATGTTGTGGCTGATATTTAGCACTGATACAAAATAATTATATTTCTTCTGCATTATTAATAAAGTGGATTAAAATCATGCATATTTCAGCTACATAGATATCTTAAGCGCTTCCCGGGACACATTTGTATGTAAGTTAGATTCCGTACACTGAAAACCACCTTTACTCTTTTTCTATTTAAGTCTTACCTTCCAGTGTTGTATCCAGGATCCACTTTAACTTTAAATTGAAAAAAATCCAGTACAGATTTTTTTTTTTTTTTTTTTTTTTAACACAATCCTACAATTCAAATATTGGGCTTAATTGAATATTTTGGGTATTTATTAGAGCCTTTTTATTTTAATCTTGAACATTCTGCTCAGAGAATGCATTTTTATTAAAATTGTCATTAAAGATAGCATTAATTCCAGGACTACTTGTTTTTGTGTTATTGAGGTTCAGATAAAACCCATACAAGAGACCAAGCTGTTAAAATAGGCTAATAAGAACTGCAGGACTTTAATAATAACTTTGAATTAATAACTTTGATAATGGTTGTAATGTTAATACAGCTGTAATTAGGGGGGAAGAAGTCACAGACCTCCCGGCTATGCTTCATGGACCCCACTTTGAAAACCACTGAGGCACACTGTTGTGCAGTTGAAATTAGATTCAAGCCAACATTATTTATACTTCTTTTAGTTTCATGAAGATGACTGGACGCCCAGTATTTTCTGGGACAGTACCGTATATCAGCTTGTTTTAGCTGTCCAGACTTATTCTTAGAAATATTTATTTGTCCCATATTTCAGAATTTTACATTGCTGAGTAATAATAATATAAGTAAGTAATAATATAGTAAGCGATAAAACACTGACATGGTAATCAGTGACAGGGTGATGACAGGGTGATGTGATGAAGCGTAATCACTTACAGGAACTAACTTATAGCAGCTATAAACAGTCGTTCGTTCACCAGCCTCTCTTTATTCCAAAAAAATAAAAAATAAAAAATCTTCAACAACAGCAAAAAAAGGACCAACAGCAGCAAAGAAAACCTGCAGCTTGCCATGTTACAGGGAAACTGAAGACCAAAGTGCTGAAGACTTTCCTGTGGAGGAAAACGTATTGTTACTGTTACTTACTGATACTGATACTGTAACAAAGCACTGACACTATAGACTCCTTCCATAAATTTTAAATAAACACCTCCTAACATACAATTAGGCCTGGATTTTCTAGTTCTTATGCCATACAAGTCCGTACTACAGAAACGTGTGATTTGAATTACAGACAGAACCACTGTCTGAACTGCTTTTATAGAAAATGATTCAACACCTTCTGACCAACCAGATTTGTGAATTCATCGGCACTGTGGTATAAATCTGTATAGTGCCATCCTCAAACCCAATATTGCTTTATAAGCGATTACAAATAGCCAAGAATGTTAACCTTTTGTCAAATGAGTAGCTCAATAGGGGAAATCTGTCCCAAACTTTATTTGCTAGCAGCCAGAATTTTGAATATGAAGATATACATGCAAGTCAGATGCTCAGAGTCTCATGTAAATGTGAACAGGTTTTGTCATCGGCTTTCTTTGTAGCTGATTTGTGATGATGTGAAATCAGAGTGCCAATATTTTTTAAAAGATTTCTGTGCAGTATGTCAGAACTGTAGCCTGTTGTGATGAGTGTGTGTGTGTGTGTGTGTGTGTGTGTGTGTGTGTGTGTGTGTGTGTGTGTGTGTGTGTGTGTGTGTGTGTGTGTGTGGCATCCTCTATGTAAAACAAATTTGCCAAATGAATGAGTGTATGTATTCTAATAATAATCATTTTTAATGTAATTATATTTCTATAACCGCACACTTTACCATTTTGGATTCTGGAATATCTGGTTTAAAGTACGTGTTTGAGGTTCTGACATGTTGTAGCAGCTTACGTGACCAGTAACACGTGATTATAACAGTATTTATGGTACAAACACACTGCTGTGGTGTCTCGAATCATTTCGGATACATGACACTGCATTTTCGTGCACATCTACAGTTTCATGGCTGTTTATGGTTAAGTATGTGTTTTCTGTCATTCTGATGAACCAGTTGGTCTGTGTGTTTCTGTTTACTGCCATGGAGAGAAGGGAGTGGATCCTAGAGATGACATACAACCAAAACAGTTCCACATCTGGAGCTTGTAAAGTACGTTCGTTGGAAGAGTGTGGCGTACTGCTTATGGTGGATATGTTGCATTTGCAGGGGCTTCCAGGACGCAAGAAGGAAGCAGTGTGTCACCAGAGCGTCAACTGACTGCATCCAAACCACTAAGAGTAAGCAAACTGATTTGATTCCAGCACGTTGATTCAGCGTGTGTTTAATGCGGGGTGAAAAGAACAGCTTTGTGGTCTGTGGGATTTATGTATAATTTATGAAGTGCATGTTCCTGAAATCCATTAAAGCTTGTGGCTTGTATTCAGTTTGCTGCACAAAATGGCACAAAATAAGAAAAACGTCTTTTCTGTACAATCATCTGGTAATTAATCATAATTTTTTTTAGAAACATTCTGAATGCTCTGCACATATTTATGTTTTTTTTAAACAATACATTAGTTCCTCAAACCTTTTTTTGCAGCCAAGCACCCTGTAAACTAACAATCCACAGACCTCCCTTAAGATCACAGCACAGATTATTATTTAATGAATCCAACTATTCAAATATAAGGCAAACATTTACAAGCATCATATCATTTTAATTATTTGGTTGGGGTTATTTAATCCTGAACAACGACAGGGTGTCCCATAAGTCCAGCATTATCGCTTTGTATGTTTACAGACCATGATGTATCTGAGTAAGGAAGAATGAATAATTCTACTCATAGGAATTTGTGTATTGAGAAAAATTATGATGGGCATATTGAGCAAGTTCTGTAAATAAAAGCTTTTGTTTGGCAATTTTTTATTTTTATTTTTATTTTTTTTATGATTCTGGGCTTAAGGGACACCCTGTATAATATTAATAAGAGTTGCTGGTCCACTAGAGTAGAAAAATAATAAAAATCACAGACCACCTGGCTATATGTCACAGAGACTCAGGGCTTTCACTGACTTTGTACTAGATCACATTTCTGAATCTAAATTCTTCTCCATGATGTTCCTCATCAGATCTGCACATCAGGCAGAGGACACTTCTTAAAAGCAAAAGGGAATGGGTCAGCACCCCGGAGAATCAGGACGAGTGTCATGCTCAGCTCCGCTTCACGTCATTATTCTCACTGAGGTTCCCGTCTACAAGGAGTGAAAATTACAGGGCAAACATCCGCGTTGCTACAAAGCTGAGAAGTAATGATCTGTGAGTCTGAGTAACTTTCTCTTTTAACCTTTTAACATTTTTACTGTACATGCGACATCATAAGATATCCAGGCAACCGCGATAATGATTAACTCAGGTGCTAATGCCACACCCGATTTAGCCTTTAACTGCATGTGGACCTCTCCCTCTAAGTAAATGGTGTAAGACAATTGAATACCATTCATGTTTTCTGCCTATTGATGCGTTCATTATGCCACGAGGTTTATCATTATCTGTCAATCATAGAACTCCTGTTGGAGTCGAAGGTGCCATTTTGTTGGATGTATGCTGAATCTGACCTTTATATAGAAGCACGCCATGCCCTGATGGGTGTGTAAGTGTTTATTCCTGACTCTAAAGAAGCACTGTTTTGCTCACATGCAGTGTTAGGAGTTATTAACCAGAGCACAGTGGTGTAAGAGGGTGTGGCAGCATTTCATGAACATGTTAAAACTCACCATTAAAACGTGAAATATGAACTCAGAATGTTTACTTAGCTGAATCAGAGTTGACTCTGCCTTGCTGTCTTTGGCCACAAAGACCGAGCGGGCATGCCAGCCGAGGACCACAGCAGCATTAAAATGTTGTATGCATGTGTGAACACGTGTGTGTATGTCTCCGATAGGTAGCTCAGACAAGTGTTTAAGCCCTGACCCCTCCCTGATTGTTGGTTGTGTACAGACTGTTTACTTTTATAATACTTAGTCGGAGTGAGAAAGGGCGGAATGCAGCTCATCTTGTTTGGCTCATGTGAACTGCTGCACATTTGTAAAGTATGAACACAGCCTGAGATCACTGCTGAGTTCTGGCCCAAGTGGAGAATGTGAAACTGTCAGCTATGCAGCAGTGCTATGTTTTATAGCCTTTTTTCCCAGGCCAAGTTCAAGTCAATTTCAGAAATACAGAGAATGTTCTGAATGTCTGTGTGTTATACAATGTTATACTGTCAACTTATTCACTGAATTATTCGCCCCTTCAAGAAAATGTGCAAAAATTATTGGTACCCCCAATTAATATGGAAATGTCCCTTTGTGAGAATAACAGCAGCAAATCATTTAGGTAATGTCTATCAAGGTCGGAGACACTTGTCCTAACCTCCTGCAACCTAGTAACCAAGTTTTTGGAATAAAATGTCCCGCTACTTATGGAATTTCATGCCATCAGTCTTCACAAGATCAAAACAGCCCTGAAGCATCAATGAGCCACCAAATCGCATTATATTTCAAATTTGATTTTGAGAGTGATCTTTGTTAGAGCAAAGGTAAGCAGTTTCATCAGTTGTTAGACTGTGTGTAATATTTATTTTCATTTTCGAAAACAAGTTTCGCCCATTCTCTAGAAGGGCGCCAATAATTTCAGAGGTGACTCCGTGCTCAATTGTCATGTGTTGAATTAGTAAATTGTTATTTTCTATACAGGTACACGAAATCTGATGCAGGAACAAAGGTAGCTGATGTACACTATCCAGAGGTAGGCATTTACACAAAAGATCTTATTTCTCTTAAATGTAGATCCAGAATCCGCAAACAGCTCAGTTAAATACCCCTTAACACATTTGCATAAGCGCTTTGGCATATTTGTAATATTTCCAATTCCAGCAGAATGATTGCTTTGTTAAGCTTAAGGTGACTTTTTCTAAACAGTAGAATGCAAAAACCTTGAGTATTCTTATATTTCCTGGTTTTTTTTGTTTGTTTGTTTTTTTACAACAGTTTGGTGAAAAGGATTTCCTGGTCGACACGTTAAGAGAGTCAACTAGTAAAACATCTAAAGATACGTTGAAATCAGCAAATCATGATACCATCTATTCATGGGGAAACCATGTTGAGCATGACATATCCAGCCATAGATCCACGGATGGAATACAGCGTGGCTTAGCCCTCTGTAATCAAGGTCAGCCTGCAAAAAACTGCACACAGGGACAATCCGCAGGTTGTGAGCGCGTGACAGACAGTGTAGAGGGGCAATCAGGAGTTAATGACCCTCTAGGACAGAATGCGGAAGGAACGCTTTCTCACAGTAATCTAATCCCTTTTAGAGAGGATACTGGTTCAAAGGCCGACTCTGACTGCCAGGTCTGTGCATGTTCTCCCACAGCAATAAACCAGGCCTTATCGCTGCCCTCATTCCCTGCTCCTCCTTATGGTAATAATCTAAAATCAGATCTTACCAGTTCCACTGCAGTGATGTTTACTTCTACCTTAGTCTCCGTTCTTGCTCCTCATTGGAGCGGGCGCCTTAGGAGACACAAGCGAGGCTTTAGTGATGTTGGAACAGATATCGTGCAAAATACAAACCTGCCTGCTTTGAGTCAGAATGAACAGCAACAACGATTTCCCCTCCAGCAGATACAGGCACGGGGTGAACAAGTCAGTGACTTCAGTAATCGGCTCAGGGGGTCAGCAGGAACCAGCAGGAGCTCTGTTGAATGGCAAAATGAAAGCTTCTCACATCTCTCAGAATCGAAAAAACTGTTTTTGAAAACCAGTTCTTTGAAAATGAACAGACATGAAGTGGACCAAACAACAGAATTTGGCAACCCTGTTCATGTGTCAGTGGACTCCAGTGAGGTGCCTAGGTCCACCCTGTCCTTTCAACTCAGTGACTACAGAAGGACGGCACAGTCAGTGGATCAAGGAGAGTCCTTCTCTTCATTAAGGTCTAGGCCAACAACAAGCACTCTGCTTTTGTCTTCTAGGAGGTCGAACTCAAGAAAACCCAGTCCCGAGTCCTTTCAAATGGAGAAGCAGTTATCTGCATCCATCAGTTCTCTAAATTTACCTAGTCAAAATATACTGAGGATTTCCCAACCAAAACCCAACCTGGTTTCCCCAAATGATCCGGCCAAAGATACAAAAACCATTCTTGCATCTCCTGAACAACTCTCAGTTACACACAGAACGAAACCCTTCTCCCCAAACTGGGGAGAGGTGGACTCATCAAGGAAGCAGCGCTATTTCATCACGGGGGATTTTGACATGGTCAGCAGAACTCCTCCTGCTACAAATGATACAACCAGGGAAAGGCTGTTTTCAAACTATGCAAAAAGATTCAACCATTCAGAGACTCTCAAATCTGTTCAGGATCATGCAGCAGTTGACCGGCGCCTCACTGACAATAAAAATTTGCAGGATTCAAGCAGTAAGATCCCAAAAAAATCTGCTTGGATTTCTCCAAAGGAAAATGCAAATAGCAGATTCGTTTTCCCACAATTTACCTCAAACCTGAATTCTGATAGCATGCTTAAGAGACAGATCAGCAAGACATCAATGACAAGCACAGATCTTGGGCCAAGCACTTCTGTGCAGTCTAACAGTATCAACAATATGATCAACTCAAACAAGACCAGCACTATAAATAGCACAACTAGCCACAGAACAATCCAGTCAATTGCCACCAGTCCCTCTGTCAGTTTAACTTCTGCACCCCTGATTCAGGCTGACCAAAACAACATTCAGAACTCAAGCGATTCGGAGAAGCCTTCATCAAGCCCAGTGAACTCTATAAGGATGAGAACATTTACAGAGAGTCTTAGCTTCTCACCTCCGAATTCTTCTGTAGAAGGAACAAGCCCATCTCATTTATGGTCAAACTATCTGAACTCTAAGAGGCAATCAAAGGAGTCAAATCCAAGCCCTTTAGATCAGCCAAGTCCTTTATCCCCATCTGAGTTTAAGCCCAGAAGAGTTTGTACTCCAAGCATCTACAAATACCTAAGGGAAACCAGTTCACCTAAGAGCACACAGACATCTCCAGCATTGAGCTCTCCTAGTCCTCAAACCTTATCTCTAAAGCAAATACAGGAAGAGGATAAAAATTCAAGGAACCAGTGGTTCATTTTTGACTCAAGTTCAGTCGAATCATGTGATCCGCTTTTGAAACCAGACTCCAGTTGCTCCTGTGCACCACAATCTCTGCCACCTGACACTGGCAGAAGATCAGTGTCTCATCTTAGTAAATCCCCTTACTCCACCCTCATTTCTACAAGAGCAGCAGTTAACAGCCTTTCATCTCCACCTGTGACGCGCCATCACAGTAGATCTTTTTCTTATGGTAGTTTACCAGTAGATGCTAAGTCTCCCAAGGTTGAGAAAAGATCTTATACTTCTGTCCTCCGAGACCGATTGAGTAAAAGGAAATCATCACTAGGAGAGTCAGTGGGTTCTACTGATATCCAGCTTACAGCTAAAACAGTTTCCGTCTGTCAAGATGACATCTCAAAAAGCTCAACATGTGCAAAGTTCCCAGACTGTCAAACTAACACCTTAATCCCAGACGTTACACACCCAAAACCGACTGAGACTATCATTAAAAATATCCCTCATGAGGGACTTAATGGCATATTTTTGTCTCAGGGTGACAAAAGTAACACTTATGCAACCGATAGGTTGAATTCCAAAGAGCTTTCTTTGCCTCTAGGTACATCCCCAGTTAGTGAGGCAGTGCCAAAAGGAGGAGTAACAGAAATCTTACAAACAAATGGGACATTCCAGGCAAGTCAGAGTCCTAACTCAAAGAGGAGTCTCTTCTCATTAAGAAGTAAGAAAGATAATGTTCTGATGTCATCTCCTTCTGCAGTTAAAGAGGGTTTGGCTGTTAAAAAGGGTGAGATGACAGGACTTAAAACCACCAAGAAAGTGGACCAGGTGTTGAATCGTTTGAAACTAACATTTGGTGGCAAAGTTTCAGAAGACAGTGACATGACAAGTAGGAGAAAGACTAAAAAGGAAGAGGTTTCAAATGTTAAGGCTTATGAGAGCATTAAGAAGGAAAAGGAAAGTGATGATCTGACAGTTAATAGACAGACTAAACCTGAAGAGCTTTTAGACAGCAAGGCTTCTGAAAGAACTAGGAAACTAGACCAAATGGATGATCTGACAGTTAAAAGACAGACAAAAAATGAAGAGCTTTTAGACATTAAGGCTCCAGAAATGACTAGGAAACTAGACCAAATGGATGATCTGACAGTTAGGACACAAACTAAACCTGAAGAGGTTTTAAACAGCAAGGCTCCAGAAAGAAGTAGGATAATAGACCAAACGGATAATCTGATAGTTAGAAGAAAGACTGAAAATGAGACACGGTTAGACATGATGACTTCTGAAACCAAGAGGAAAGTAGAGCACAGGCTTCCTGCAAGTCAAACCTTGAAATCTCCCAACTCCCCAAATACCCAAATCACCTTTATGATAGAATCTTGCAACTCGTCTGGCCCTATGTTAGGTTTCAGACATGAAAAACAAGACAACTCGATAAATATGGACGAACACAAAAGACTAATGGAGGAACGCAGTGATGGATTCCTGGGTAGACCCCTTAGCCTTAACTGGCATAAGCATGATAATATCAACTGCTATGCCACACTGCCTCCAGGCAAAAGATCCAGACTTGGCCCGTCTCCGACACTTTCTCCATTTGAATGTTCTTCAGAAGACGAACAGAATGATAACGTATTTTTCATCAATGTCCTATCAAAGAGAAATAACACCTCTCTTGGTGAGCCTGAGAATGTTGCTCAACCAGACAATGTTGTAAAAGCTGGGGGACAGAACTCGACAGGGGTGGTGGTGTCTTCTCCCTGTGCTGATCTTAAGTATGGACTGCAGCGTGGACGATCTGTCTCGGTTAGCAGTGTAGTTTCAGGGCGTCCTTCAGGTCCTGGACGAATCTCGACAGGATCGAGGCAAGGCAGCGTCAGTGACTTGAGTAGCTTGGACAGCTTTGTGACCAAGAGCAGACATTCAAGTATCAACAGTCCAGTCGGTTCACCTGAGACTGATGTCACAGCTTCCAGTGGCTATATTTCTTATAAGGGACCTACAGGACGGTTATCATCAGAGGGCCATCTCAAGAGCCCAGATAACCTGGAGGCCATCTCATTCTCATGGGATATGGAAGCAGATCCAACACCACCCCATTCTCCGCCGCATAGTCGACGTATTTCCCAAACCCCTAGCCCTTCTTCAGCTAGTAACAGGACCTCACCAGATAGCTTGTCTCCTCGTGGATTTTTGCCTTCCAGGAACTACAAGTCCACATTGTCTGTTTTTGAGGAGTCGGACTCAGACACCACTACTGACGATGAATACTATCTCAACAGTGATGACGAAGATGAGAAAGAAACAGAACTTTAGTGGATAATATCACTGTATCAATGAATGAAGCTGTGTATGTTATTTGTGTGGTTAAGATTTTTGAAAGCAGTTGTTTTTGTATTTGTGCACTTTGATCAGTCTTCCTCAGGAACAAAACGCAATAACAATGTCATAATTTGTCCTTCCGCAGTCATCTTTAAATCATAAAAAAAACGCCATCATGATCGAACTAGTGAATGTAATGCGATGAAAATCAATGTGAAATCAACAAGCTGAAGCACTTGTAAATTCTCCTGTTTAAGCTTGCCCTGGCACGGTTCATTGCTTCAACCCAAGTGCTATGTTTGAACCCATTTTCAGTTTGAGATTGTTATTGATATACAATCATGACAATTTATGCACTGTAGGATCACAGATGATATTCAGGCTGTGTGTTTTGTAAGATAAGTATATGAAGCTTTTTTTTTTTTATTGATCGTTGTACACCATTTGCCCTTCTTATTGCGTCATTCCTTCAAGCAGATAGCACTGGAGGTGTAAATGATAAGTCATTTTAGTAATAGTTGAAAAAGTGAAAGCAAGATATTTTTTTGGAACCACAGAACAAATATTATAGAATGCTTGCTCAACTAGTACAGTATAAATTAAATATAACTAGAAAATCATATCACGATACTTGACATTTTTACAACAGTATTTTTTTGCTGAGATTTTGCTAACAAAGCAAGACATGAAGTACTAGAGGTTGTTTTATAAGATTGGTTTTAATTTCAACACATAAAATTTTTAAAAAGAAATTATTTAACGAGGAAAAATGAGGCGACAAAGATCGAATTCAATGTTAAACCAGCTACTTGCTACTTTATCTTCCTCCTAGTTTTGTCAGAGCTGACATTAAGCACAATACTTACAGAAAAATATATTTTGATATAATTTCATTGCGATATCGACATATCACTCGCTTCTACTGAAAAGTTATAGAGCTTGAAAGGAAGTTGGTAATAAATCATAGGGAGAAAAAAAAGGAAAAAAAAAATTATATATATATATATATATATATATATATATATATATATATATATATATATATATATATATTAGAATAACAGTATGTGTTATTTTAATGCAAACAGGCCAAACTAATCACATATGAAACTATGTGTGTCACTACATAGACAAACTACAGTTAGAAATTTTTTTAGGATTACTCAACATATTCTTTTATAGTTTTTTTTTTGTTTTGTTTTGTTTTTTTTTTGCACTATTGGTTCTGACATTGCAGAAGTCGGCATCTGCAATAGGAAAATGTGAACAACAGTTTCAACAAACCACATTTTCCCTGTGGGTATTTTTTTTTTTGTGAACTTGATGTGATCATGCAGTGACATGATTTGTTCAGTGTAACCCAGTAATCCATAAGTAAGGAATAAAACACTTGGGGGTATGCTGTTATATAAAAATAACTAACAACAGGGTGTGGCCTGATGCGAAGCGGGGTAACAGTTGCCACCTGGAAGTGGATTGTTTTACTTTAACAACACGTCCTGAAGTGTTTTATTCCTCCTACAACATGTCAATTTGCCAACAATTTTTAATACAGTAATCAACAACACGCCGTGCTTTGTAACTAACTATAGTTACATTTAACATTGTGGAACGTCCATATTATAACGAGTGCGTTAATATAAAACAAAACTATCTTCAGGGTTATAGAAAAGTAATCAACACCTTCTGACTAATCAGATTCGAGTATTCAACAGCCATTGTTTGTGGTATAATAATAACCGCCATTACAATACACTAACAAGCCCTATAACAACGCTGATAACGAATAAAGGCTTGTTTTGTATTGGTAAATCAGGAACGTATTAACGTCACTATTAAACGTCATGGCAAACTGGACAATATTTTCGAAAGTGAAGGCCTCGCTGTAGAGTTAAAGCTACACACCCATCATGATAGACAGTTTTGTGCTGAGCCTGTGGGAAAGGAGTGGTGGGCAGGTCCATACAGTAACTCAGTCATCATGAATGTCATAAATGAAGCCAGCCCTGAGATCAAAAACAAACTGTGTGTGTGTGCATGTATGCGTGGGTGTGTGTATATTCCGAAGATATCTTAACCACCACCAATGAGCTTTTGTTGCTGTGTTGCTTTGGTGATGTTTTTTTGTTCCCCTCCAGAACACGTGTGGGAAATGAGGGTTTGACAGAACTATTATTTTAAAAAATCATTGCAATTGTATACATGGTATGACATTGTGTATTGCTTACTTGCATGGAGAAAGGTGAATGGATTGAACAGCTTGACTCTGCTTTACATTTGATTGCTGATCCTGGTGTCTGATTATCACATAAAGGTAGTGAGAGGTTTTTTGTTTTTTTTTAATCCTCCTTTTCATTAAACTGAAGGTGTATTTGGAGTGTGCACTTCTATTTTCTCTGTGTCTGAAGCTGGATGCATGCTGCTGTGCTGTGCAATAAAGAGCGATGCCTTATATTTGTACTAATTTAACGTTTAAATAGTACATTCTTTATAGCACGTTTAATTCCCTCCTATTTGTTTACACATTTAATATAGAACCTAATATAACCTTATAATAAATATATTCTATTTTTTCAAACTTTTAAAATGAAGTGTAGCAATGATACGTGGAATGTACTTTTATATTGTTGTTATCGTTGTTCGTTGCGATTATGAGATAATAAATTTTTTAAAAATATGCTTGTACATTGTTTCCATCTCTTTGGTTTGATTTGCGTTTTAATGTTATGGCCACGTTCACACAGGCATGAAGAAGGAAAAGATGAAATGCTCATATCTACTTAGCAGGTATGTAGAAGCAATGACTGATTTAGTATTTCCTCGAGTCAACACCTCAATGATAAGATCAACTCTGCAATGTTATGGAAGGAGTCTCCAGCATTAAATGTAACTATAAACATACTGTAAAAATGTAAATGTAACTGTAAAACATAAAATCATGTCATTCTTCAGTTAATTGGAAAATTGCTCATTTTAAATATAAATTTTAAAATATAAAAGGAATAGAACACTTTGGGGTGGTAACTGTAGCTTCACTTCATCATACCACTGTGTTGATGATTATTTTCCTCTAACAGCACACCCTGTCACATTTCATTGCTTACTTAAATGTGAGTTCTAAGCCAGAATTAAGTATGGATAGTAGTAATATATTATATTTCATTACCTAATGAAAGAATATGGCAGGAATTTATTCTCTGAAAATACAAGACTGCCAGATTCAAATTTGCCATGAACTAATCTGGAGCTTATCAGATAGAGACAGAGTAACCTTAATTGCATTCATTCCATAATCATATGTTTGCAAAGGGAATACAGACAATGATCATCTTCAGTGAAGATCAATCTTCACAATAAATGTCACAATAAATGATGAGTCTCAGACTGTTTTGTTTACACCACAGGGCTTTCACTTCCTCTCCACCCTTATGGGTTGAAGAGGAGGACAAAATGCTGATGTCATCACAGGATTGTTTGTATGACCAGGCAGCCAGAGTCATCCAAAGAACATGGAGGAAGCATGCTGTCCGTGGCTTTCACATAACACACACTTGCATTTTATTTCCTCTGTATGCTTCCAGTGTCAACAAATCAGGATGTGTGTGTGTATGTGTGTGTGTGTGTGTGTGTGTGCGTGTGTGCGTGTGTGTGTGTTATTGTCTTTCTTAGAACATTGTTGTTTTCAAGCACTTCAAGAATCTTGTGAACTTCAGAAATCAAGGCGATCCACGTCTTCTGCTCAAATATGTCAACCCCAGAGAGGTAATTCAACTGGAAACATTTTACAGTTAAATATAAATTCATTTATATTCTGTTGAATTCTCGATTCTGATTGGTCAGAAATTGTTGATTAATTTTCTAGAACAGCAGCCCTGACAGTAGCTGCAAATCACAGGTTTAGTATATTAATGCGCTGGTTCTAATACGGTATCGTTTCAATAGTAACAGCTCATTCACAGGGCCTTGCAGGGTATGGCAGATGCTCTGACAAAAAAAAAACAAAAAAACAAAAAAAAAACATGACAAACGAGTGGTTTCTCTACATTGATTTAATATTTATAGAAGGAGTCTCCAGTGTCAGCAGATTCCGACACAAGAGAGTCACAGGATAGTACTGTTTATAACATAAATGATAACAGGAACTGTTCTAAATGGATAAATAAAAAAAAAACAAGTATGACATTGTTATTTAATAAATCGTCGTATAAGTCTTATAAGAGGAATAAAACACCCTTAAGGATGTACTGCTATAGGAAAAGTCAGTTTTGGATTCATTTATTATTTTCCAACAAGATAAAGATGTTTTATTCCTTACCTAGCATACACATAACTGGAAACAGAAGTTGTTTTAAGATGTACTCTGTTATCTATGAGATAATCACTTTTTTACAAGTGAATATTACTAATACACATCACACTTAATGACTGGCGTGTATTCCCGCCTCACATCCAGTGTTCCTGGGATAAACCCCAGATTCACCATGACCCTGACTAGAATAAAAGTTACTGAAAATGAATGAATGAATCACAGTTACTGTGTACAATTTCCATTATGTATTTTAATACGTCTTTGCAGAGGGCACTGTGGCTTAGCGGTTAGCATGTTTGCCTCACACCTCCCACCTCTGGGTACTCCAGTTTCCTCTCCCAGTCCAAAGACATGCATTGTAAACATGTCTTTGAAAAAAATCAATCAAATCTATATTTGATGTGACTTAGCCTTCTGTCAGGTTCAATGTGGAGTGGTTTAAAAGGGAAAGGAAAAGCTGATTGCTCTAAGTAGCTGGAATAACCTGCTGCTGCTGTTATGCAAAATCTGGCTCTTGCTTTTTTGCAGGTCCCAAAACTACATCTGGGTATTTTTTTTGTTTTGTTTTGTTTTTTGTATGTGTGTGTGTGTGTGTGTGTGTGTGTGTGTTTGTTTTTGTTGTTGTTGTGTGTTTTTTTTTTAATCAGAGAAATGTTCTGTTACTTTACATGCTAATTTAATTCACTCAGTAAATGCTTTATCCTGGTCAGGGTCGTAGTGGATCAGGAATAAACCCTTGATGGGACACCAGTCTATCGCAGAGCACCTTACACACTCACATTCATACGCTACGTGTGATTTATCTTAGCCAATCCACCTACCACCATGTTTTTGGGATGTGGGAGGAAATCTGAGAACCCGGAAGAATCCCATGCAGCCACAGTGAGATCGTGCAGGCACTAATCCGTGCTCAGGATCGAACCCGTTCTGCCTAGTATGCTCCTGTCTTTAACAATATAAAACAATTTCTCTGTAACATTACATTTTCTTAGAAAATTGGAAAAACTAAAATTCACTCCTTTTTGCTGACACAATAATGCAAAAGGTGTTAAAGTAAACATCTAAGATTGTATTAAAATGTACAATTTTTTGTGCGCAGTATATTTTGAAGGAATGCAAAATGATGCATAATGTGATGTATATTTGTTGTATGCAATTATTCACAAGCAATCTGTTGTATAAGAGCGTGCATCTTATGCTCGCTATTAAAGGATCGCATTTCAGTATCACATTTCAGCCTTTTTGCTCATGAAAGGAAGTACACTAAAGCAGGAAAACCTGCTACCCAAACGTATCAGCTTTCAAATGTTTTTCTCAATGGCACTGTGCACATTATCACTTCATTTTTTTTTTCCATGTACAGTATAGACCTGATTTATAGTGATGTTTTTGTCGTAGGCTGATATTTTGGATGCTGCTTCAGGAGTCTACATACGATTCAGACTGGGTGGAGTAAGTTAGAGTTTATCTGTATGCAGAGTTTTCTGACAAAACTGCATTCCAGAGGATTACTTCCCCCATTCCCTGAATTATTCTTTCATTCCAGACCAGCTTTCCCCCAAACATCTACTACAAAATCTTCACACACCGGCCAATAGTAGACATGTGTGCCAGCAGCCCCAAAGACTACACGCATGCCAGGCAGAAGAGAGCCGTCCCACAGCAGGTCCATAACGGCCTTCCGCTGATTCAGGATGACCGTTCTGGTTGGTACCGTCGGGTGGAGAACAATGGCTGGAGGCTGCTGTCTGGCAAGGTGGATCAGAGCTCTGATAATATGCTGCTAGTTAAATGTGTCAGATCAAAGATTAGGAATGTTCCTGAAGGGGTTGTAAATGAAATGGATTTCTTTAATGTACAGGTTCTCAATCCTGGTCCTAGAGAACCCACTGTTGTGTTTTTCCTTTTCCAATGAATCTGCTATTTAACATAGTTACTGGGTTGAATTAGGTGTGTAAGTTCAGAAAAAATACTAAAATGCTCAGGACATGGGGTTCTCCACAACCAGGGTTGACCTGTATTTTAATATATTAATGTATTGTTTATAAACAAGATTTTACCCTGTTACACCCTTTTACATTCCCCAAAAGTACGATTTATCATCCAGTATCTTCATATTTCAAAATAAGAACCCTACAGTTTGAGGTTTTTTGTTTTTTTTTTGAAAATAAGGTTTCATAGCTACCTAGAGTTCCACTTGCAGCCCTCTTTCTAAAAAGGAAACACTCAAGAAAAGCTGGGCCTCCAGATTTAACCTAAAATGACTATTGCTACACTCTTAGAAATTGGTCTCTCTGGGTTTATTAAAGCATCTGTGTAGACCTCTACAAGAAAGCATTTTTCCTTCAGAGAGGATCCCCTTAACTATCCAAAGCCCCTTAAGGAACCATTTTTTTCTATTACTGTAATATTACATTATAATAGTGAGGAATGTGGAACCATTAAAGGGGCAGTCTGTAAATTTTTTTAGACTTAGAAATTAGATAACCATATCATTTCAAGAATACTTCAGAAATACTTTTAATATTGCAAATCACAATATTACAATGCAATAGATCAAAAGCTTCTGTTTACATTTGCTTTCTGGCCCGGAAATCAACTCTGCCTCCATCTGAATCAAACCTGCTCAGATCTGCCACTTTTTCCTAAAATGCATTCCATGAAGCATGCAAATATTTATCCGATCAGGACAAAAGATGAAGCCAGGACAATGTTTTAACTGCAAATTGTATTTCATTTCAACAGAGCAACAGAGGGTTCTAAAAAATAGCTAGCTGTTCCTTTAATTGTTTGTGTGTGTGTGTGTGTGTGTGTGTGTGTGTGTGTGTGTGTGTGTGTGTGTGTGTGTGTGTGTGAGATGCATAATTACTATTTCTATATGGTCTCTGCCGAAAGGTTTGCCATCATGGAGACCCCATCACTCAAGACACGAATTGCAAAAGGACTGAGTTCCACCACTGCAAACTCATTCGACGGCAAGATGCCGAGAGAAAGAAGAAGATCCGAAAAATTGAGTGGATGAAAAAAATGTGAGAGCACCACAAGCTGACATGGCTGCATCTAGCTTTATCATGTAGTTATTTGAGCATTTGTGATAGTGACAATACACGTTCACTGGTGTGCAGGTATGATGAAGGGGCTCTGCACGCTCACACTGAGTACAGAGACACAGCAGTGCTGGTGGAGAATTCAGCCAAGGGTATGATGTGGGCAGTCGAGCAGCTCAGACCCGGCACCATCGTAGACTGGGAGGTAGACGAGCTGATTAAGTGGACCAATGCCCTCAACTTTGATGAGTAATTCACCTATGATTCATACACTGGCAAAATGTGGATACATAATGCATTAAATATAGTTGAGTCTAAAAGTTTACAGTACTTGAAACCAACAAAGCATTTAATGGAAGTAAATTATTTACAATGATATGTGAATAAATGAATGTGGTATAAATGTGGATTTTTATTCCATTTGCCTCTCAGATCTTTTTCTGGTATCCTGTTTGTTCTGGATTTTTTTTATCTTGAGAGTGTGCGGTTACAGGAAAATAATCAATGCTAGGCTGGTGTGATGATGTAGAGTTACTGTTACCATGACAAGTGTTTTATTCCTCATTCCTCTCATACCACAGCAGTTTGCCAATGCTAAAAAAATTTTTTTACTCATTAAAGAATGACACATTATATTCGTATTTAATGTTGTGGAACTCAATTTTCTTTCTCTTATAGTTAATAAGTAAAAAAAAAAATGCAACTTGTCTTGTTACTGAGAAACCACAAAGCCCTCCATTCTAAAGAACTTCATTTGCCAGAAAACTTAATGTCACAGTTTTACCTCTGGCTCTTACAAAGCTCTGACACTGGAGACTCCTTCCATAAACTAGTCTGTATAGGATTTCGCCGATTTTTTTGTGATTGTTGCGGAAAACTACTTGAATCTGTGAAATCGCAAATTCACAAAATTGTTTTGCGCATCACTTTCACAGTTATGTTTGCTGGTAAATGAGACATTTTAGCTGTACTCATGTTCGACGCATGTTTATTGAAGAGGGCTTTGACTGAATACGCAATGTGATGACGCCACATGACGCATCTTGGCCCAAATCTGCAGAAAATCTGTGGTAATTTTGCAAGCAATTTGGTAAATTGCAAGCTCCTCTGAATATTGCTTGAGTTTGTGTTAATTTCTGCAATTGCAAAGTCGTGAAACGCTGGAGGGACTGATAAATGATAAATAAACGTCTCTTCACAGAAAAGACACGTTTTGGTCTTAGAGCTGTTACGTTAGAAAAAATCATGTATTACAATATATACTTCTTATCTGTTTATAGTCACGTTAAATGTTGTGGAAAGTTTCTGTTGTCATTTAGGTTATAGCAGCTATAACAGTCAAAGGAACAGTCATTCCTTCACTTTCTTTTGAAGTGAATAAAAAATGTAGCTTGTTACACTGAAACCGCAAAGTTCTGATACTGGAGACTCCTTCCAAAAATGCTAAATAAACATCTCCTCACAGAAAACCTCACCATACCACTGATTATAAGTTTTTCTTAAATAACATGTTTATTATTAGGCTTAGATTACAGGAAGCATCTGCTGTACAAGTCCCATGTGTAGGATGTTGTTACAGAAACGATAATATATTAGAATTAGCACATTAATATGATCCTGTGATTTGAATTACAACCAAAACGACTGCCAGAACTGCTGTTATAAAAAATTAATCAACACCTTCTGATTAATCAGATTCAACAATTCATGTGATGTATGTTTATGGGGATGCAAACATTTGAGCTGAATTACTGTAGTATTTAGGCTGAACATGAATTAAAATGAACATGGTATTTAAAACAGAGGTGTGTTTTCCACTCAGAAACATTGGGGTGTGCAAACTTTTGCGCTCAACTGTTTAAGACCATTACATTTGAACATAAATGTGTTTTATTTCCTCAGGTATATAAACGAATGGAAGCTTGTGGGTACCAGTAAATCTTCAATGCTTCAGAAAGGTAGCTGCTGTAGAGTTCTTGGGTTTCTTTAGATTTCTTTAGATGTCTTGCGGCAGCCTCTGCTGGTTGACTACTGACATATCCATCTTTCTTTGTAGATCAGCAGCAGCTTTTCTCTGTACATGACCCCCAGGAGTTCTCCCAGCTCATGTGATATAATACCATCAGCGCTTCACTCTATCATTAACAAGAGAGCACACTGTTATTTTACTGCAGCTTTATAAATGTGATGTATATGTATTTTGTTGTTTAAATATAAAATATAGGCTATTTACAGCTACAGGCTGTAAATCTGTTCAGCAGTGTTAATGCGCACTAACACCCGAGATCTCCCATGCTGAAGAGTTCACTTCCATCACATATTTTTATTTATACTCAGGACTGAACCTAAACTCAACAGTGCTTTAGATCCCAAGTGCATACTAGAGCTGATATTAAGGCACATACATGCACATAAACATATAAATGCAATCTTTCTCATTGCTTTATATTTTATATATTGTTTTATATGGTTTATAATGTCATAATTGTTCACGACAACCAATCCCTGATCACTATTGATCATGACAACCAATCACTGATCACCACTGCTCACTGACAACCAATCACTGATCACTATTGCTCATGACAACCAATCGCTGATCACCATTGTTCATGATAACCAATCGTTGATCATTGTTCACAACGACCAATCCCTAATCACTATTGTTCATTGACAACCAATCCCTGATCACTATAGTTCACTGACAACCAATCACTGATCACCATTTTTCATGACAACCAATCGCTGATCATTGTTCACTGACAACCAATCCCTGATCACTATTGTTCACTGACAACCAATCCCTGATTACTATAGTTCACTGACAACCAATCACTGATCACCATTGTTCACGACAACCAATCGCCGATCACCATTGTTCACTGACAACTAATCCCGATCACCATTGTTCATGACAGCCAATCACTGATTACCATTGATCACTGACAACTAATCCCTGATCACCATTGTTCACTGACAACTAATCCCTGATCACCATTGTTCACTGACAACTAATCCCGATCACAATTGTTCACTGACAACTAATCACTGATCACCATTGTTCATGACAACCAATCACTGATTACCATTGATCACTGACAACTAATCCCTGATCACCATTGTTCACTGACAACCAATCGCCGATCACCATTGTTCACTGACAACTAATCCCAATCACCATTGTTCACTGACAACTAATCTCTGATCACCACTGTTCTCTAACAACCAAACACTGATCACCGTTGTTCACTGACAACTAATCACTGATCATCATTGTTCACTGACAACCAATCACCGATCACCACTGATCATGACAACCAATCACTGATCACCATTGTTCACGACAACTAATCACTGATCACCATCGTTCACTTACAACTAATCACTGATCACCATTGTTCACGATAACTAATCACTGATCACCATTGTTCACTTACAACTAATCACTGATCACCATTGTTCATGACAACCAATCACTGATCACCATTCTTTGTCCATCCACACACTTTCATGCAGCTTGTCATGTTACCAAGAAATCACAAAGCCTTCCATCCTAAAGAATTTCATGTGTTGGAAAAGTCTGGGGGAAAACCCTCTTTCTATGTTATTCCACAGAAAATCCTCCTTCTTCATGTAACAGTTTCGTAATGCAAAAAATCATGACAATCCAATTAATATACAAATTCATATATGACGTCATCTGACGATTTCTGGAGACTTTACGAGCATGCACTAGCTACATTTCCATGAAAATAGTTAGCAGCACTAGCACGTTGTAGGGAACAGAGAGTAGTGCACTTTCACGGTCACTTTAGCTTCTCCTGTAGGAAACGAGAGCTCTCCTGCCGCCTGAACTCGAACTTTGCACCAGGAAGTGTTAGAAGAAGTATACAGAAGTCAGATTTGGTGTACGCAAGCATTCATTTTGATTGCATTTGTTTAGTATTTTTGTAAAGGATAATGGATGTTCAGAAGTATTTATTGCGCATCGGCTACTCTGTGTCGTGTCCGTGCTCTCCGACGCTGGAGACTTTGCACTTTGTTCACCTCCAGCACTTGCTTGCGGTGCCTTTTGAGGACCTCAGCATCCACACCGGAGAGCGCGTGCGCCTCGAGCTCCCGCTGCTTTACGACAAAATTGTGTTAAAAAGACGCGGGGGATTTTGCTACGAAAACAACGGGCTTTTCTCCTGGCTCTTGTCTCAGCTCGGGTTTGAAGTTGAGATTCTGTCTGCTCAGGTGAAGAATCGGTTCACCGGCGCTTACGGACCTCCGTTTGATCACCTGATCATGAAGGTGACCCTGAACGGGGAAAGGTGGCTCTGTGATGTGGGCTTTGGGGCCGGTTTCCAGCTCCCTCTTTCCCTCGAGACGGACAGTCCTCAGACTCAGAGTCATGGCGTGTACCGGGTTCGAGCTCACGGAAATCTGCTTTTTATGGAAACACAGTCAGAGACTGATGCACCATGGGAGGAGCTGTACAAGTTCACGCTTAAGCCATGTCAGAGAGAGGACTTTAAAGCCATGTGTGAGTACCATCAGAGCTCCATGAGCTCCATCTTCTTCTGCAAGTCCCTCTGCTCCCTCCTACTACCAAACGGAAGGATTACTCTAATGGGCCGCAAGCTGATTATCACCCACCTGGCCAGTGAGGATGGACCACCAGTAAAGACCACCAAAACAGATCTTACTGATGAAGAAATCACTGAGATACTGAGGGAGAAGTTTGGAATAATGCTGATGTCTCCACTGATTACTAAAGATATTGACATTGTGCTCCCATCAGTGAACTATTAAAGTGATACACTACATGGCCAAAAGTATGTGGACACCCGACCATCAACACCCATACTGTAAATCCCCACCCTAAGACCATGGGTATTAACATTAACACAGAGTTAGTTCCACCTTTGCTGATATAATAACCTCCACTCATCTAGGAAGGCTTTCCACTAGATTTTGGAGCATGGCTGTGGGGATTTGTGTTTATTCAATCACAAGAGCATTAGTGAGGTCAGACACTGATGTCGGGTGAGGAGGCCTGGGGTGGAGTCGGCGTTCCAGTTCATCCCAAAGGTGTTCAGTGGGGTTGAGTTCAGTGCTCTGTGCAGGACACTTGAGTTCTTCCTTACCTTAACACACCATGTCTTCATGGAGCTCTCTTTGCGCAACAGATGGAACAGGTCTGGGCCTCTTAATTCCAGTGAAGGGAAATTGTAAAGCTACAGAAAACAAAGACATTCTATACAATTGTGTGCTTCCGACTTTGTGGCAACAGTTTGGGAAAGAACCACATACGGGCGTGATGATCCGGTGTCCACAAACCTTTGGCCATATAGTGTGTAATATATTATTACACATGAATTTGTATACAACAGAGTTTATAACAAGTACTGAGACCTATCTCGATCTATAGGCTATAATTTCTATCTTGTCATTAATAATCCAACACATGATACATTTCTGAAAGGTGTTGACTATTTAGATGTGAAGGGAAAATGACTGAAACCCATTTTAATGACATGGTTGGTAATTTGGGACATATTGAATCAACTTTAGGAGACGGTCCTGGCGCTTGCTGGACTTTCTTGGGCGCCCTGAAGCCTTCTTCACAACAGTTGAACCTCTCTCCTTGAAGGTCTTGATGATAAATGGTTGATTTAGGTGCAATCTTACTAGCAGCAATATCCTTGTCTGTGAATCCCTTTTTGTGCAAAGCAATGATGGCTGCACGTGTTTCCTTGCAGGTAACCATAGTTAACAGAGGAAGAACAATAATTTCAAGCACCACCCTCCTTTTAAAGCTTCCAGTCCGTTATTCTAACTCAATCAGCATGACAGAGTGATCTCCAGCCTTGTCCTCATTAACATTCTCACCTGTGTTAATGAGAAAATCACTGACATGATGTCAGCTGGTCCTTTTGTGGAAGGGCTGAAATGCAGTGGACATGTTTTTTTGGGATTAAGTTCATTTTCATGGCAAAGAGGGACTTTGAAATTAATTGCAATTCATCTGATCACTCTTCATAACATTCTGGAGTATATGCAAATTGCCATCATAAAAACTGAGGCAGCAGACTTTGTAAAAATTAATATTTGTGTCATTCTCAAAACTTTTGGCCACGGCTGTATTTCTAAAACGCGGTTCCAAATTACCTCGGAGGAAATTTGTCTCCTTCGCCTTGCTGTAGAAAGGGGACCATTCAAGTGAGAATGTTGAATAGCCGAAGATTGGTGAAGGTAAAATAAAATAAAACAAAACAAACATGCGTAGGATGTGTATTGTCACATTTTCTTAAAAAAACAAAATTATTGTCAAGTTTGGACTAAATTATACACATATATAAGCTGATGCGATGGAAGAGAAAGCTAGCTAAATGCTAACATTGTGTTCAGGCAGGAGAGCTTCCGAGAAATATACAGAATAACAGGCTAATAAATAGTTTTAAAGTATTGTTTTTAAACCATTAAATTATTCAATTGTAGATTAAATAATGTTGAATAGTACTGCTAAATAATTGTGTGGCTCACAAACAGCGTTAACTGCTCAAAATGGAGCTTAAATAAATGTCTCTGAAGCGACGTTGCTTAATTTGTCATTTTAATTACATTTTTTATTTAAATGCAATAGATGTGAATTTACAAAATGATGACAAGGATGGCAGAAATGCAGAATAAAAGCAAATTTAAATGTGCAAGATGTATAAAACAGAAGATAAAAAACAATTATCTGACATTTATAATAATAATAATAATGTCACATTTTTCTTGTTATTTATTGTTATTTATATTTAAGGGCTTATTGCTCATTGTTCAAAATTTGCACTGGTGTGTATATTTAATCATTCAAATTCATATTTCTTAATATTCTTCTTAATACATCGTAACATTCACAGTGATACCCCATTTGGATTTTTTGTCCCCACACTAGCAAGATGATAAACAAATAAAGCAAAAAGAGTAAAAAATGTTTTAGTTTATGATCTTACTATAAATATCGCTTAATTCTTTTCAGCCATAACATTAAAATCACTGACAGGTGAAGTGAATAACATTGATTATCTCATTTCCTGTCAAGGGGTGGGATATATCAGGCAGCAAGTGAACAGTCAGTTCACAAAGTTGATGTGTTGGAAGCAGGAAAAATGGGCAAGCGTAAGGATCTGCGGGACTTTGACAAGGGCCAAACTGTGATGGCTAGACGACTGGGTCAGAGCATCTCCAAAACCGCAGGTCTTGTGGGGTGTTCCCGGTATGCAGTGGTTAGTACCTACAAAAAGCAGTCCAAGGAAGGACAAGCGGTGAACCGCCGACAGGGTCATGGGCTCCCAAGGCTCACTGATGCGCATGGGGAGCGAAGGCTAGACCAGGATAATGAACGCTGCCACACTGCGAAAATTGCTCAGGAACGGTTTGAGGAACATGACAAGATGAGTTCAAGGTGTCTGACTCGGCCTCCAAATTCCCCAGATCTCAATCCGATCGAGCATCTTTGGGATGTGCTGGACAAACAAGTCTGATCCATGGAGGCCCCAACTCGCAACTTACAGGTCTTAAAGGATCTGCTGCTAACGTCTTGGTGTGAGATACCACAGCACACCTTCAGAGGTCTTGTGGAATCCATGCCTCGACAAGTCAGAGCTGTTTTGGTGGCACAAGGGGGACACAATATTAGGCAGGTGGTTTTAATGTTATGACTGATCGGTGTAAATCTCATGTAGTTCTGCATATTAAAAAAATAATAATTTAAATAAAAAATAATTAACTGTAATTCATATTACAGTGGAATCATACTGTATATTGTAACACTTTAGTATTTTATTCTTATTTATTTATTATCTAAAAGTGGTTGTTTGTGAAGAAAAATATTATATTTGTAATACTTATCTATTAAAAATCACAGTATTCACAATGTAATGAATATCCTGATAGGAATCTTTATATGAGAAGGAGCATATTACTGGAAATTAAAATTACTATTCGGTTATTTCATTGCAAAGAAAATTAAAAAGTCTATATATATATATATATATATATATATATATATATATATATATATATATATTATATTATATTATATTTTTAAAAAAAAGAGAGACAAATGGCGAATCGATAAAAAGATTGAAGTGACATCTTACGCATCAATAAAGTGACACTGTTTCAAAGGTTTTCTCTTCTAATCATGTTTACACATGTATTTTATATTTCTTTTTCTGTGCTTTGCAGGTGGCGTTGCCGCTGACGTTCCCCAGCTCTCTGTACCTTATGTCAGGACGTGTTTTTGCCTCCAGTGAGAATGAAGAAAGCGATTCCTCTCTGATCACAGATGAGGTGTGTATTCTGGGTTTCAGGTGTTGCACATTTTCATCAATATCAATCATCAATGTTCCAGGTTTGAGGCTTGAGAGTGAAATATTAGGAGGTGTGTGTGTGTGTGTGTGTGTATGTGTGTGTGTGTTTCAGCTGTCTCTGTATACCACCCCACACTCTCGAGTGCACTATGTGAAGCCGGAAGTCGGCCATGTGGAGCAAAGCGTAGCGTCACTGAGGAAATCAGCAGAGCCGTACACAGCATGGTGTCAGGTACGAGCGAACACTAAAGGAAAGGAAAACTCCACCATGAGACACTTTATTTTCATGATTACCGTCATACTGTTCCTGAGAAATCCAGAGTAGAAGAGCGTCATGGAGACGCTGGACTCAAAGTCCCAGAATGCAGTGCAGCTCTTCATAGTGAGTTAGTTGGCACGGCTAGAGCACTGTGCGGTGGTGTTGATGTTGATATTAGCATGAAAGTAAAGCCTTGGAAGCTGATCCGTTTGAGCAGAGTGTACAGGTGAGGAGGTGAGACAGCTGGACAGACTAAAGGATTAAAGCGCCGCCGCATCGCTCTCTTTAGGTAGAGATGAAACAAGGGCTAAATCAGACCGCCCCGACTATCAGCTGGTCGTCAAACCTCATTGTGGGGAATTTAGGAAACTGTTAATCGAAGTGAACATAGACCAACATGTCAATTAGAAAAGTTTTACTATAAAACAAATCTTGGATTAATATGCAAGTCCTTCAGAGTGGAATTTTCCTTTAAATATTATACATATACACATAGTTGAATGTTAAATTTTGCACCCTCAGTGGTTTATGAATGATAAATTGTATTTGAAAGGAATTCCAAAATGTTAAAAGTGAAATGCTGGAGCGCATTTTGTTAATTCATTGGACTTATAATCAGTAAAATCATATTAATACATACATTATTAATACATCGCTGACACCTGCTGGGTATATTTTGAACTGCAGTAATAAAAGTGAAAATTATAAATAATTATAAAACATAAATATTGTTTCTAGGCATGGTTATCAGAATGAATATTTGCAGCATGTTTAGGTTTTTTCTTTATTTCTTTTTTCTTTTTTTTTTTTTTACCTTTTTCCAGGAAAAGACATCATATGCCCTGGATAAAGCAGAGGTATCCTATTTATCCTATCCTACTTCTGTCACAAATGTATTCCTTATGTGCCAGTTTCCTTTTAATGAATACATCTTTTCATCTTTTACACCTTTCAGGAATATTATAAGACCATAGAGCCTGGTATTAATACATCTGTACAGACTGTGAGAGGTGAGAAGGTTTAATCGGTGCACAAAGTAATATTTTATAAATATATTTGCTGCATGCAGTATTTTTTCACAGTGTGTTTTTGTTTATTGTTTCAGACACTTATGAGTTCCTGATTAATCCTCCGTCCGAGTTCTACCCAACTATCGGTGCTGTGGGTTTTTCTGCAATCCTCGGACTTTACCTTGCCAAAGGTACAGTATGTGTGAAATTGATTATACTGTGATAATTTTTTTATTTATTTTTTTTTATAATTAGTTATTATTTCCTGTGTATGAAATAATATAGTGAAATGAAATGTGCTGTCGTTTTTTCTCTGTTGTTTTAAGGTGGCAGGGTAAAACGTCTTCTCTTCCCCACTGGACTGATGACTCTGAGCGCCTCCATGTTCTACCCACAGCACGCTGCCTCTCTGGCCAAGGCAAGTCTGACATGAGAAAGCCTTCAGGACCAAGGAGTTTTTCGGTTTCTGGGTAACATAACAAAAAAAAAAAAAAGATAGTCTAGCGAGGGAATGACTGTTTAGTTTATGTCCGTTTTATAACATAAGCCATAACAGGAACTCACATGTTTCATGGATGTTCCAGAACATTAAATGCAGCTATAAATGGATAAAACATATGACATATTGGTCTTTAATAAATAAAGCACATGGATCTTGAGATGTATCCGTACAGGGCGAGCTTTCATTCCTAGAAAGCTAGAACATTAATCATCCAGATAAACCTTGTTGAAGGATTGTTCTACTTTTTTTTTTTTTTTTTTTTTTTTTTTTAACATTTAATGCTTTTTTTAGGAGGCCAAAGACCAGATATCCAGGTTGGGTTCACAGACACGTGTGCTTTTGGAGGACATGTGGAAGGGAAAATCACCTGGCAAGGAGGTAAGCGCAGAGAACATGAAGTTCTGCATGGGTTTCCATCAGGGTCTTGGGCGAATTCCTGATTTATTAGAAATATAACATAGCCATCTTCCCACTAACCTCCATCCATTTTATTATTATTATTACTACTATTATTATTATTATTATTATTATGAAATTGTGCTGTATGCCAGGTTTGTATAATCTCTTTTCCTCTTTCTTTATCCAGAAATGAACAGGTCAAGTTCATCTCCAGCTAAAACAGACTTGACACTGCTTAGTTCATGCCTATCAGTTTTATACCTGTGTGTGTATATAAATATATAACAGTGCATATTCAGTATATGAATCAGTCCAGCAGTTCTCTACTAGTGTTTAAACGGTGTTTATTGTCTGTCTGCATTATGTCACAGCATTAAATCAAAATTTAATTTATGTCCCTTAGCAGTTTAAGTACAGTTTCCCCATTTACCCCTGATGATCAGCCAGCACGTGTTTTTCTATCTGATGTTTGAAGAAATTGATTTGAATTCAAATACCTGCAACGTGACTGAATCTTAGTTATCAGTACAGATCTTTGGAAAGATAGCTAGAAAAAGTATCATGAATTCAATTATGTTAATATTTATTTATTTATTTATTTAGTATGATCTGTTTATCTTTAGTGCATTAGTAACTATGTCAAAGTCAAAAATCAGACTCATTCTGAGAGTCATTCTCATCTTTCCTGTGGTTCTTCATTATGTCTGGTTTGTTCATTTCATTTTGGTTTTGTCAACAATTAGACAACATTTTTTTTCAGAATCAACAAATAAAACCTTATATCAAAACTCCCACTGTTGCTTTAAATTGTTCCAGGGCCGTGGCGTGTCAGAGAGTAAACACGCTCATCTGAACCGCACACACTTTTTGAGACACTGACGTGAACCATACCTGTGCAGGGACTCCTCATTCAAAGGGCAGAGTTTGAATGCTGGGAGGGACATGGGAGGTTGGCTCAAGGATGGACACGTGACATGGAAGTAATAAATACTCACGTACAAATGAAAAATGACATTCTGAACAGAAACACTACAGCTTTAAAATGGTCTGCACTTACATATAGCGTCTGTTAACCTTTGCGGTTCTACAAAGCACTTTACACTGTGTCTCATTCACCCACTACAGCTCTGTTGTATTTATTACTGCCATGTCATATATCCATCCTTGACCCAAGGCTACTTCAGCACATGGAGTCATGTGGGCCAGGAATCGAACCACCAACCTTATGATTAGTGGACACCCCAGTCTACCACCTGAGCAAACCAAAGTTCCTCCTAATTAGATGGCTGTATTTCTCTGTAAATTTGCAGACAGAATGTTTCTGTAGATTTCTGAATTCATTCTGCTGCTATCATCATGAGCCCATTACAGAGGCAGCCATGCAAGCCCAAGCCATGACACCTCCAACAAGCTTGTATGTTTTCGATTACACACTTGTCTTTCCATCACTTTGGTAGAGATTAATCATGGTTCCAGAAGTTTTATGGCTCATCTCTGTATTTTTTTCTTATCTGGCCTTCCGATACTTACTGCTCATGAGTGGTTTACATCTTATGCTATAGCCTCTATATTTCTGCTCTCAAAGTCTTCTTTGAACGGTGGATACCTTAATGCCCTGTGAAGGTTGCTGGTGATGTCACTGACTGTTGTTTTGGGGTTTTTCTTCACAGAGCTCACAATGTTTCTGTCATCTACTGCTGTCGTTTTCTCTGGCCGATTTTCGAAATGATCTATCTATCTATCTGTCTGTCTGTCTGTGTTAGTTTTTCAAAAAAAAAAAGAACAAAAAAAATCTCTTCATATGCAGTATACAAGTACTTGTATTGTCGTACCAAAATGGCGGACGCTAATATGGCTAATACGGTATCTACCGTTTTCTATATTAAATACCTAAAGACAACGAACTAGCTTGCTGACGCGCAGGGTTTTTTGTTGTTGTTGTTTGTTTGTTTTTTGTTTTTTTGTTTTCGGGTTTTTAAGTTTAATTAATTTTTGTGTGTGTTTTTGTTTTGTTTTGTTTTAATGTTCTTTTTCTATTATCTGCCTGTTCTGTCGCAGACTAAACTTCTGCACCTTTTGAACGGTCTTTACGGTAGAAATGATTACTCATCTAACCGGGAAGTTGCCAAGGACTGGCCTGACCAATCGCGTAGTTCTTAGGATGAATCTCAATTGCCTGCGCACTCACTATCAAAGTGCACTACTACACAGGGTATGAAGTAAAGTAACTATGTCATACGTAGTGTCCTACACGTCTAATAGTGAACCGTTGAGAACCTAGCCTTACTGAATGTACCACCTTGAGTAGGATTGGAGCTGTCACGTCTTAGGACTAAAGAAAAATAAAGAACAAAATAGAATAAAATGTTTTCACCTAGGTAAAGAGCCTGGAATTATTATTTATTCAATACTGTATGTATTAGCTTTTCAAGATATAATGAACACACTCCAGAGCTTTCTGACACGGATAGCATGCGAGTTAGTTAGCTAGCTAACCTACTAGCTGGTCCCAGTTTAGTTGGTTTTATTATGTGGGTGTGGCTTCTTCTGGAATGCATTACTGTGTTTTATATTCAATATTTTCAATGTTTTTGATTGTTTCAGGGTTTTGAAGTCAGTAGCATCCCTGGCATGCAGAGCGTTTTCCCAGCAGGGCAAAGCTCCTGATATGGCTGAGGGTAAATCTCTCTCTCTCTCTCTCTCTCTCTCTCTCTCTCTCTCTCTCTCTCTCTCTCTATCTATATATATATATATATATATATATATATATATATATATATATATATATATATATATATATATATATATATATAAAGTAAAGGTAATGGGGTTGAATGCATTTGTTTACTAAGGAATAAACACTTTATGTTGTGCCGTTGTAGGAAAATAATACTGTGGTGTGATGAAGCAGAGTTACTGTAACCACCCCAGCAATTTGTAAAAAATTTTTTTATCCATTTATAGTTGCACAGTCCATGAAGCAAGTTAGTTCACTTTATCTGTCTTGAAGTTAATAAGACAAAACAAACAGCTTGTCATGTTGCAGAGAAAACACGAATGTGCAAACTCCTCTGTCACGAAGTCTTGCCAGTGTCGGGAAAACTTTTACAGCTTTAAATGTCCAAGTGACACTGGAGACTCCTTCCAGAAATGTTGAATTTGTGAAATGTGAAACGCAAAAAAGCAACAGCACCGCTATTTTAAAATGAGTGTAAATTGCTGTGGTTTTGTCAGATTGCTTCCAACACAGTGTTTTGACGCATTTGTGTGTCCTTACAGGAAACGCACACTTGCTTGTGACCAATGGTGTGTTGTTGGTAAAATTAAACCTGTCTAATCAGCCCTTAATTAACTCTGGTGTTTCCTAAAGCATCCTCATTTCTCTTCTTTTTAATCTTTTTTTTCTATTTATAATCTCGCACAGAAGTGGCCTTTATAGACACGTTTATCTTTATTCCAGCTTTCCACACAGATTCATTTTCTTACCTGTTTCTAGAGTTCGTTATTTTTCTTTAATATCGTTCTCCACTCAGGCATTTTTCACACATCCTCTCCCGTGTCGTTTCATATCATCTCAATACAGGTGCAGTTACGTAACCTACAGAAAATACCTCTTCCATTATCTCCAACTCTGATGCGATACACAGTTTTCCCTTCACAGTTAATGTAGTTTATCAGCCAGTTAGTTTTGCACTGGAGCTGCGAGGCTAATGTGGCTAAAAATTGAGCTTCCAGTTTAGCATTGTGCAAACTGTCTAACATCACCGCACACTCACCTTAAAAGACATTTGGGAAAAAGACAACGATTTTGGTCGTATTGTTCACCACTAGTTGGGATAGTTGCAATTTCATGCAATCGCGATTTCGCCAGTTCAAGTACAAAAAAGCACAAAAAACTAGGCAAGTTGCATCGCAAATTTTGAAGAAGAAAAAAGCCACAGCGAAATAAAGCATTTGTTCATTTCATCAGTCTGTGAAACCCTGTACGGACTGATAAACAACTCCACAAAGCTGCTTGCATATACACAAGCGTGTGGTGATTTAGACCTGCACTTTGCACAACGCTAAACTGGTAGTTATATGCATCTATATGCCATAATAGCCTTGTAACATCATTGCCAGTCTAAAGCGCAAACTACATTTCAATAGGGAACATTGTGTGAAATGTCATTTTTGGCCACATTGGGAATTTCATAGTATTTATTTTTTATTTTTTTAACTCTTCATTGGTAGTCGTCGAGCATCAGGACGAGCAAAGCTGTTCCACTGATTGAGACGATATGAGCGAATGCTTCGCTTCTGCATGCAGCCGTCTGCAACAGTTGTGCGTTACCGCTTGGTAGACTAACTGCTTCCTCTTGACATTTTTCAATCCAGTCCGCAATCGGCTGAGGCAGATCGTAGGAGCATCGACCAACTGGAAGTACGTCTTTGTGAAAAGCAGCTTCAAACATATAGCATCGTATATATTGTGATGATGAGCCTAGTTTAAGCTTCTGTTGTATAATTCTTGGTGCAGAGATCATCAGCAGGCCCTGGCTGAGAGAACCTGCCTAAGTAAACACCTGGCTAACAGTCAGGAGGAACTTCCAGCAAAGACGATGAAGGACAGCGAGATCGAGGTGCATCTTCCTTTAGGGACGCAGCCGTCGCTCCGGGAGAAATACCTCAATTTCCACAACAGCGTCAGGTACAACATCAGAGCACTTCAGTACCTGCTGTATCCTGAGCAAGGAGTTCTCCAACATTGTTTAACCTGATCTCGGTCCACTTTCTATGTCTGATTAGTCTGACGCAATTCCCCGTCCAAATTCACTTATAGTAGCAGTGTAAGAGCAGCTGTACAGTAAATCTCTAGATAAAGTATAATAGCCGTGTAGCTCCATGTTGGTTTTTCTCACTTGACCCAGAACTTGCAAACTACTCAGTCTGGAGGTTTAAAAAAAAAAGCCCTTGATGTCACTCAGTTTCTGAAAAACTTTTGTGAAAGCACTGATATTTTTTTTCTCCTCAAAAAGGTTTGGTCGTATTTTGGAGGATCTTGACAGTTTAGCAGGTACCAAAACTTTACAGTTTTTAAATGTAATTAAAGCCAGATTAAAGAATGCAATAAGTTCATTCTCAGTGTAACGTGCAGCATTACATGTTGTTGTTGTTGTTGTTGTTGTTGTTGTTTTTTCCCCACAGTGTTAATCTGTTACTCTCACACGTGGAATAAGGAGCTGGAGAAATCGCCTCTGTCTATCGTCACAGCTCTGGTGGACAAAATTGGTAAACGCCTGCTAGACCTGTCACGATAACTACTTTTGTTGGAGGATACATCGTCCCAGAAATAATTGCGATAAACGATATTTCTGTCATTTTAAGACCATTACTGACATTACTGACTACGACCGGATTATCTGAAACACTAGAACTATTCTTTCTAGCTTTTTGTTCTTCAAAAAAAATTGTTAATGCATTTACGGCATTTACCAGACGCCCTTATCCAGAGCGACTTACATTTATTTCATTTATACATCTGAGCAGTTGAGGGTTAAGGGCCTTGCTCAAGGGCCTAACGGTGGTGGCTTGGTAGTGCTGGGATTTGAACTCACGACCTTCCGATCAGTAGCCCAACATCTTAACCACTGAGCTACCACTGCCCATTTAATTCCCATTTAGGACATTTAATGCATTGTTAATATCTCGTATGTCATTTTTTCAACAGTATGTTTTAATTACAGTCGTTGCTAGCGCTTATCTTAAATTCACATGCACACAGTTTTTACGTTTGAATGCACATTTTTATCTTAAACTCGACAAATACTCGAAGTTAGAATTTCGATTTGACAGCCCTAGAGCAGACGAGAGGACCGAAGCAGCGCGAACGGCTAAAATGTTGGTGACATTCATTCTTATGTAAACAAACACGCATGTAAATACAATTGGGCATGCTCGATGTCGGCAACAACGATCGAGGTCACGTCTATACGTCGTACGATAAGTCCATAACGTAATTATCTCCTATGGTTATTTTACCATGCTGTTCTTTTAAAGGTGTAATAAGAACAGTAATATCTTATTGTATGTTTCTCATTTTATCTTGAACGTTTCCTAGACATGCGAAGGAACATAATCTACCCAGACTGCGATATCAAGTTCACGGGTCACGTGACATGGGTGGGAAAGACGTCAATTGAAGCCAAGATGCACATGACACAGGTGTGTAAGCCCGAGCAGAACCACGTCAGACACCAATAACTGAGACTTTATAGCTTTTTTTGTGTATGAGGTCAGAGTGAAACATGCTTGAGTTTATTCTATACGTAGGCTGCTTTCACACCTTTTTTTTTCAGAAATGGGTGCTTTTAAAAAGCACTGAAAAACTAAAAAGAAAAAAAAAGTGCCGAGTGACGCAACATCAGGTCATAAAGTTGGGGAAGAAGCGTGAAAAAGAAATATAGAGGATCCTGCTGGTGTCTTATTAGTGATAAAATATGAAAAGATTTAGGACAAAATCGAAAATATTTCATTGCCAATGTTCAAATGTTACAGTGTCGGCTAAAAATAACACCGTGTCCATTTTTTTTGGTATGTTGACCAGTACACACTGTGACATCCCACTTTAACTGTAGCTCAGTTTCTATCTCCAAAGCTGCAGCAAACATTACCAACACCAATCTTTATTATATCTGCATTACCAATAATAATAAATCTAATCTAAAGCGCAGTCTAGGCTAGTCAGATACTAGCTAGGACTGGTATGAGCGTTGTGTAGCATAGCATTATGAGTGTGTGCGTCGTATGAGCTGATTTCCTTTTTTTTTCTTTCTTTTTTTCATATCAGCACAAAAAGTGCTGAAAAGCGTGGAAAGTGTAAAAGCAGTCTTTATTCCTTCATGCTCCCACAGTTCCACGATGGGGTTTACACTCCAGTGTTAGATGCTACGTTTGTGATGGTCGCTCGAGACCCGGAAAATAAAAGGTACAACATCAAGCAATGATTTCTAAATCTCATACATCAGTCAGCATGTACAGTTTATTAATAATGTAAACCGGTCTCTTCTTTATATCTTCAGGGCTGCGTTTGTAAACCCACTGAAATTGGAGAACCCTGAGGAGGAGAAGATTTTCCAACAAGGAGAGAGTAAGGGTTTAATCTGTAATAAAGCAGTTATATTATATATGTGCGTCATTTTTAAATGCACTTGTGCCCCCTGTTCTGAACGGAACACACTCAGAATGAATATAATCGTCTTTTCAGTTAACAAGAAGAGGCGTGTGGAGTTGAGCACAGCTTCTTTACTCAAGGTGGGTCCTACAGCAGAAGAGAGGACGCTCGTGCACAGCCTGTTCCTCAACACACTCGACGTGAAGTACGATTTATACACACACACACACACACACACACACACACACACACACACACACACAATGAGACAGTGAAAGGCCAGTAACCATGAATATCACTGATAATCCTAAAATACTAAATACTGGACATGCAGTTATTTCTAAGTTCCTTTATGAGTGAGTTCTAAAATGTTAATACGCATAAAAATCAATTCTAAATTCCTCTTACTCGCTGCTTTTTTTTAAATCACAAATTAATCACAAACCATCTTTTCTCATGCACACGTGACTGAACACATCAACTCCACATGAAGACGTTCAAAAAGGACGTCAGATCATTCAAACTCCATGCTGCTCCTTTTTTAATAAGGTTTTTATTTTCTTAGAATGAATTTACTTCAATTAAAGGTTTAAATTAAATCTTTTAAATATTTCTCTCATGTTTTCAGTGCAAGATTAACCAGAGAGACATTTTAAACTTCTTTTTTAAACCCAGCTTTAGTAACGGTGCCGATAATTCTGAAGCTGACTGTAGGTCAGTTTTAATGTCTGTTGTATATGTGGTTCTTTGTCTTTCTTACTGTTTGCTTTTTTTTTTTGTCGCGTCAGTGGACACGCCCACGTCTAATCAGCAACGGTCGCTGTCACTCCAGCTCTCGTAGAAAATGAATGGTGTCCGGTCGCATTGTCGCTGTGAGTCGCTGTGTGTGTGTGAACGTAGCTTTAATTCGGCCAGTCATTTACGTCTTATGGCTGAAGTATTATTCGGACACGTTTGTGTTAAATAATGTTTAACGCAAGACATCTGGAGTAATTTTGATCGAATCATATGGGACAAGTGGATTGTTTTGATCTTTATTATCATATGTTTCGCCTCTGTGTTTGTTTTTTATTTTTCTGCATTTTAAACTTATTCAACACTTGATTTCAGTTAAAAGAGATAATAAAAAAATAGTGGCACTTCCTGGAGTGTCTTTATGCTGAAGAAAAGGTGAAACCTTTTTTTTCCCCCTGCAAGATATAAAAAAATCTTTACCAAAACATTTGAGGTTATTTCTTCTGTTATATTTATTTATTTTGTCACATATGAAAGAAAAATCTTTTTACCATTGAGAGTCAGCCCCGGCCAAGCCTGTGCCACAGGCAGCATTCGGGAATCGGAAGCAAGCAATCATGCTGAAACCATTCCCTTATAAACAGCTTCAAACCTTGTAATGAGATTGTGAACGTGTTTCTCTCCTGTGTAGAACCGTTAGCTTCCGGAGTCGAATCCTTCCCCCGAACTCTGTATGGATGGAGGACGCTAAGCTAAAAGGCTTGGAGATCTGCCATCCGCAGGTCAGCCAGAACCCACTGATACCACTGTAATGAATGTACCACTTTATCAGTAGTGTGTTTACCGTGTGTGTGTGTCTACAATCCAGGAGAGGAACATCTTCAATCGGATATTCGGTGGTTTCCTGATGAGGAAGGCGTATGAGCTGGGGTGGGCCAATGCCTGTGCATTTG
>CM042539.1:7728754-7923754 GCA_023630585.1 Cranoglanis bouderius
AACTAGCATAATGACGTTTCATTTATTTACATTACAAATAGATAAATGCTTGTAAAAGCTGACTGAAATTATGTGATGTGTTTCCATAACAAAAAACGCTTCCATGAGTCATTACAGACCGAGAAACCAACGATAAAGATTTGCATTTGTATTTGTACAGCAGTAGCTGTGTAGCTTTCAGATGAACTGTAACGATGAATTGAACATCACGTTCAACAAGTTGCCGGTTGCTAGGTAACAGATATGATTGATAATCGATTATCTTCTAGTTTAGGATGTCCTAACATCAGATAAGACGCTGTAAAATAAGATATTATGCATGAATTAAGATTCTGAGTGTTTCTGTGATCATAACATTGTTATAACGTTATATGGATTAACGCAGAGCTCGAAATGATGTTTGATGTCTGTATTTGTCTCTTCTAGAGTCCATGCTCTACCTGGATGGGAAAAGACACTTCGACGAAACGATGAAGAGCCAGTGAAGAACGTTCTGCATACGATCTGTCCATAAAGGAAGATTTCTTGCAGTGTAATGCAATGCAGCCACAAAACAAAATGAATGTAACTGTACTTTTTCAGAGGAGATGTTGTGTTGGACAAGTTCTGTTATTCTGTTCAGTTATAATTATACAAATATAGATTCAAAATATTCAAATGAAAATATTTATACTCGTAGTGACATTGAACATACTATTTTTTTTTGTACATTTACACACAGGCTCTTCACTACAAGATGATGTTAAGTGTATTAGACTGTGTACTATTGACTGTGTCTATTGCACTTTTTATTAAGACATTAGGAGGCATTCTATATTTTCTATCCCCATATGGATATGCTGCTGAGTGTTTTCAATAACCAAAGTATCTAGCAGTCTTTCCACCACTAGACTGGCTGAAAGATTTAGCAGAAATGTTTTGCTGGAGTCCTTGTTACTGTTTAAACTCTAAAATAATTTGCACCTTTCAGCTCCGTGATATTTTTCTTCATATTTTGAATCTCACCCCTTTTCCAATGAATGACAGCTGTGTTATGTGGTTGTTGCCTTGTCTGTATATTACAATACAAATGGTTAGCAACCAGGAATCACTGCATGGACTGTGATAGCTAGGAGTTAACAGAAGGGACGAAGCAAGAAAGTGATACGAGTGTTGTGTTATGAGAAACTTGATCAATGATACCAGTAAAGGAAAACCTAAAGTGCACTTATTCACCATTCTGAGAATAATGCTACTTTGGACTGGAAGGGTGTAAACACAATAAACTGAAAGTTTCACGTTCTTAGCGTGTGCACGTCACGTACACGTCAGCTCTATTCAATCAAACATGCATGAATGCGTATCTTTTTAAAAAATTTTTTATAACACAAGCATTTGTTGTGTATTTCTCAAATGTTCATGTTTTTTGTTAAACAGCTTTATAATAAAGTTTAATTAATATGCATAAATATTATTTTTAGTGTGCTTAAGTTCATAAAGGAGATATTTTTGTTGGAATTATTGTGTCTAAAGATGGCAGAAATTTTGTTTTGTGCTGTATTTTAGTAACTATTATTATTATTATTATTATTATTATTATTTACAATTATATCACAACACTGTTGAATTCTCAGATGTGTTTAATTTTTATAACAGCAGCTCCATAAGTAAATCACAAGTTTGTATTTATTTGCTCATTCTAATATGTTAACCTTTTACACTATGTAGCAACGGCTAATTCACAGGAACTTGTACATAAACTAAGACTAATCATTTTTTTTTTTTTTTTTAAAGTTACTTTACGTCACGAAAAATGTCTAATCCATGATATGGTTTAATTTTCTGTATGGACACATTTATTTAACATTTATGGAAGGAGTCTCCAGTGTCAGTGCTTTGTAACATTAAGTTTTACACCACAGGAGAGACAGTGAAGGTTACATTTTGTAGTTTTTATAACGACTATTAGATTTCCTTTGTCTTAGCTTAAAAAAAGAGAGACTGGTGAGGGAAAGACTGTTTAAAGCTGCTATAACATAAGTGATAACAGGAACTAACTTGTTTAGTGGCTATAAACGGATAAAGTATCCATCCATCCATCCATCCATTTCTGGACCACTTTTCCTACACGGGCTTGTGGGGATCCTGGAGCCTATCTCAGGGGACTCGGGGCACAAGGCGTGTTACACCCTGGACAAGGGGACATGTGGTGGAGGCGAGAATCGAACAAACCCCATTTTTTAAATTGTAATAAATTGTAATCATTGCCAAATTGCTGTGGTGTAAGGGTGATAACAGTAACTCTGCTTCATCACACCACCCAGTCGTTAATTGTTTTCCCATTACGGCATGAGACAGAGTGTTTTATTCCTTACTTAATCATGCAGGTTATGGGAACTGGAGATGAACTAAACAGGTCTAGAACATTGTCTCCTATTTGCACGAAACGTCTGGAGTTTGACTATTCATAAAAATGAAAGCAAATAAGTCATACAAATTAAAAGGTCAAACAAACGGTATACTCTTCATTGGTGTACTATTATACATGTAATGGAGAAAAATAACAATGCTATAAATCTACTTGACAGGCAACCTGACGGAACGAGATTTTCCTTTATATGGCAACCCAGTGAAGTCTCGCGATATCTCCTCAGAGGGCGGTGCGTGGCGCAGTATGGCAGCTGTAGTGTTAACACACTGCCGAAGACGAGCTTTTCAGGCTTTGGGAAATGGAGCAGTCCAGTTTCTCTCACCCAAATGTTTCCAGGGTCAGTAAAAACGAGTTTACTGTCGGCTGTTTTAATGCGGGGAAATTAATTAACAGCGCTCTTATAAAGCAGGGACGTGAAGGGGGTGTGGCGTGGAAAAAGCCCTTCAGATGTTTTAGTCCTGTAGGAAATCTGCATGTGTTTGGTTTTGTGGAAGGATTTATTAGCTAGAAACTATGAATGCATCTATTTTGAGTGCTAAATATGTCGGGGTTTTGTTGTTGTTGTTGTTGTGGTGGTGGTGGTGGTGTTTATGTATGTGTAAATTGTGATCAGGCACTTATGAAACTTATGTAACACTCATTTGTCACTATTACCTTGTACTTGACCATTTTTATTAAAGGTGCAATAGTCGATTTGTTTTATTCCTTACTTATACCTGGAAGATATATAGAACATGATAAAAACACAATGAATTAAGCCCTGGCCTTAGCAGAGCTTAGCAGTCGCTGAGAAACCACGTTTGGAAAACTGGCTTCCGGTCCGGAAAGCTTGTTTTTATTTTTAGTGCGCCTCCTGTCAGTCAGTCAGTCAGTCTACTTGTTGAAAATAAATCTGAGCCAATAACAATCCAGTGTTTCAGACTGCTATAATTCATTGTGTTTAACTCCTAAGTTGATCACTTGTGAGCTGTAGGTATTTACAGCCCTGCTAAGTTTAGTATTTTTCCACCTAAATTTAATCATCAGCTAATTATTATGCAACTCATGAGTTAAAGTGGATGCTGGATAAAAAATAAGCACTGCGCTTCCAGGATGTAAGTTTGACATTCTTGGTATAAGATGATGGTGGTGTTTCGTTTTGTAGTTATTTTGTATCATTTTAAGAAATGGCGTAGCAGTTGTTTAAAGTTGTGTCTTTAACGTATAAACACAGGAGTCAGACAGAAGTCCAGTACCGTACAGTACGTTTCCCGGCCGGACCTTCCGAAGCTGGCCTATCGCAAAGTGAAAGGGAAGAGTCCTGGCGTGATGTTCCTGCCCGGCTATGGCTCTAACATGAATGGACCAAAAGCAGAAGCACTAGAGGAATTCTGCAGGTCTTTAGGTCATTCGTATTTGAGGTAAACACACTGTAAACACCATCCTTCGTTATGTTCATTGTAAATCAGATGAAACAATATATCGTTGTATTATGTAACTCCTATGTATTGTAATTGTAGTTTATTAAGACACAGTATGCCACAACACTGTTCAGTTCTGGTTTGGTTTGATTGGTCGGGATTTATAACAGCAGCTCTAACAGTAGCACAGCTGCAAATCATAGTTTCCGTAGTAACAGCTCATTCACAGGGACTTCATGATCCTAACTATGATGACTAATAACAGTCTAAAAAACGTATGTAATCGTTGATATGGTGAAGTTTTCTGTGAAGAGGCATTTATTTAACATTTACGGAAGGAGTCTCCAGTGTCAGGGCATTATAACAGTCAGAGGAAAAGCTGTACCCTTTCCCACATTTTCAGAACAGAGGAGTTTACGCTTTGTGGTTTCTTTATAACTTGGCAAGAGAAAAAAGAGAAGCTGGTGAGGGAATGAAGGTTTATAGCTGCTATAATGTGAGTGAGAACAGGAACTTGATGTTCCACAACCTTAAGTGTAACTATAAACCGATTAAAAAGTGCACCATATAATTTTTACTTGATAAAACTAATCGTAATCGTTGGCAAATTGCTGTCACTCAGTAAAAGGAATAAAACACTTCAGGGTGTGCTGTTATAAGAAAGTAATCAACTTCAAGCTGGTAACATTATTGATTATTTTTCTATAACAGCACACACACCCCAAGTGTTTTAGTCCTTACATAATGATTGTCCTACATAATATTCCCATAAATGAATGTCGGTGCAGGACATTAATCTGTTTGTGTGCTTGTGTAGGTTTGATTATTCCGGTCATGGAGCTTCAGAAGGCGTTTTCTCAGAGGGAACGATCGGAAGCTGGAAGAAGGACGTTCTCTTCATGTTGGATGAAGTTGCAGAAGGGCCTCAGGTCACATTTTAATAATATTTTCCTGTAATTAGATGGATTGTTGGCAGTGTTACCAGATTTAACACACAGATTTAAACTAATCCAGGCTCTGCTCCTATTGCCATCACGTGAGTTAAGGCTTTTTACTAAAATGCATAAAGTCCAGACGAATTAATATTATATTGTAATTTCTTGTTCCTAGAAAAACAAAATCTGCTCCTGAAGCATGGTTAAAACCCTTTCACTTTTCACAGTTCACTATAAACCATCCTGTGTAGGGTAAATCCTATCTCCAATCCCATCTACTATAAATTCTACCTAAAATAAAATAAAATAAATAGCTAAATTTACTGTATAGGAATAACAATGTAATAACAAAATAGCCCTAAATCGCCTTGCCGTTTATAACATTTTCACACAAGGACATTAAATGACTATCAAATAACTAATAGTAGGCCATTTCTTTCTTTTTTTTATTATATCCCAGGCGAGTGGGATTAAAAATGACCTTAATAATGGAGACAAATTAGCAGGAAAATTGTCCGATCTGTCAACACTTACTTAATAAGTAATTTTCTGCAGGAGCTTTGAATGATTTTTTTTTTTTTTTTTTTTTTTTTTAAATCCAAGCATATCCATCAGGAATGATCTCAGTTATATATACAGTATAATAACCCTTTTTTCCCCACTGTATTATTTGCATTTGTTTAAAAGGCATTTACAGCCGTGGCCAAAAGTTTTGAGAATGACACAAGTATTAATTTTCACAAAGTCTACTGCTTCAGTGTTTTTAGATCTTTTTGTCAGATGTTACTAACTGTTACTGAAGTATAATCACAAGCATTTCACAAGTGTCGATGGCTTTTATTGACAATTACATGAAGTTTATGCAAAGAGTCAATATTTGCAGTGTTGACCCTTCTTTTTCAAGACCTCTGCAATTCTCCCTGGCATGCTGTCAATCAACCTCTGGGTCACATCCTGACTGATGGCAGCCCATTCTTGCATAATCAATGCTTGGAGTTTGTCAGAGTTTGTGGGTTTTTGTTTGTCCACCCGCCTCTTGAGGATTGACCACAAATTCTCAATGGGATTAAGGTCTGGGGAGTTTCCTGGCCATGGACCCAAAATGTCAATGTTTTGTTCCCCGAGCCACTTCGTTATCACTTTTGCCTTGTGTCAAGGTGCCCCATCATGCTGGAAAAGGCATTATTCGTCATCAAACTGTTCTTGGATGGCTGGGAGAAGTTGCTCTCTGAGGATGTACCATTCTTTATTCATGGCTGTGTTCTTAGGCAAAATTGTGAGTGAGCCCACTCCCTTGGCTGAGAAGCAACCCCACACATGAGTGGTCTCAGGATGCTTTACTGTTGGCATGACACAGGACTGATGGTAGCGCTCACCTTTTCTTCTCCGGACAAGCTTTTTTCCAGATGCCCCAAACAATCGGAAAGGGGATTCATCAGAGAAAATGACATTACCCCAGTCCTCAGCAGTCCAATCCCTGTACTTTTTGCAGAATAGCAGTCTGTCCCTGATGTTTTTCCTGGAGAGAAGTGGCTTCTTTGCTGCCCTTCTTGACACCAGGCCATCCTCCAAAAGTCTTCGCCTTACTGTGCGTGCAGACGCACTCACACCTGCCTGCTGCCATTCCTGAGCAAGCTCTGCACTGGTGGTGCCCCGATCCCGCAGCTGAATCAACTTTAGGAGACGGTCCTGGCGCTTGCTGGACTTTCTTGGGCGCCCTGAAGCCTTCTTCACAACAGTTGAACCTCTCTCCTTGAAGGTCTTGATGATCCGATAAATGGTTGATTTAGGTGCAATCTTACTAGCAGCAATATCCTTGCCTGTGAATCCCTTTTTGTGCAAAGCAATGATGGCTGCACGTGTTTCCTTGCAGGTAACCATAGTTAACAGAGGAAGAACAATAATTTCAAGCACCACTCTCCTTTTAAAGCTTCCAGTCTGTTATTCTAACTCAATCAGCATGACAGAGTGATCTCCAGCCTTGTCCTCATTAACACTCTCACCTGTGTTAACGAGAGAATCACTGACATGATGTCAGCTGGTCCTTTTGTGGAAGGGCTGAAATGCAGTGGACATGTTTTTTTGGGATTAAGTTCATTTTCATGGCAAAGAGGAACTTTGAAATTAATTGCAATTCATCTGATCACTCTTCATAACATTCTGGAGTATATGCAAATTGCCATCATAAAAACTGAGGCAGCAGACTTTGTAAAAATTAATATTTGTGTCGTTCTCAAAGCTTTTGGCCACGGCTGTAAATGCACGTCTTCTGCAGATACCTCCTTTCAGACAGCTGCTCATTTTACTGCAAATGTCTGAATGTTGATTTTGGTCTAATGCTGTAGTAATTGTTGATTTTTTTTTTTTTAATTTTGCTGCAGATTCTGGTGGGCTCCAGCATGGGCGGCTGGCTGATGCTGCTCGCCGCGATCGCTCGACCCGAGAAGACGAAAGCTCTCGTGGGCATTTCGACATCAGCTGATCATTTTGTCACAGCATTTAAATCCCTCCCTCTGCAGGTAAGAAGCACGTTAGCTACACGGCACACACAATGCCAGAAAAATGTCCTATATTCAGAGAAATATTGATGGTTACGTTGTGGAACGTTCACGAAAGAAGTGGGTTCCCTCACCAGCCTCTCTTTTTTTCTCTGTTTTGAAGTTAATATTACAAAAAAAAAAAAAAAAAAACCACAGCTTGTCATGATAACAAGAAACCGCAAAGCGTAAAGACTTTCCCGTGGTGGAAACCTTGCTGACCGTTACAAAGCGCTGACACTGGAGACTCCTTCCATAAATGTTAGATAAACGTCTCTTTTTACGAAAAACTTCACCTGATTACTGATTCTACATTTTTATTTGTAAAATAACGGGCTTTTTTTTCTGTCAGAAAATTTGTCAACACCCTCTGATCAGTCAGAATCTGTGATATAAAACAGTGTAGCAAAAACATTAACATTATTGCTATTTAGGATTTCTTATTATGACATACTGTCATACTTCCACAGGACTTGTAATAAATAAATGCTGACTATGACTTCTGAATACGTCCTCAAAAGAAACATGGGTTGAAAAATGCACCGTTATTTATCCAAAACTTGCTATGTTGGAATGACAATGGCAGCAGAATAAAATAATTTACGGAAAGTTGTCCCCCGCTCTGTACTTAGCTGGTTTGCTCGTTAGCATGTTGCAATACATTTCATACAAAATGCAGATTTGAAAAAATGAATAGAAATAACAACTAGAAAATCAGATCCACTCTTTCCCATATCGATGTTGATGCCTCATTTCTTTCATTCTCCGCGCATCAGACAAGAAAGGAGTTCGAAGACCAGGGTGTGTGGACGATCCCGACCAAAAGCAACAAAGAAGGTGTGTACACTGTTAGCATGGACTTGCTGAAGGAAGCAGAGAACCACTGCTTGCTGCAGAGCCCCATCCCCATCACATGCCCCGTGCGCCTGATCCACGGCCTGAAGGACGAAGACGTGCCCTGGCACATCTCCATACAGGTTGCGGATCGCGTGCTGAGCAACGACGTAGACGTCATCCTCCGGCGCCAGGGGCAGCACCTCATGGCTGACAAGGATGACGTCAAGCTCATGGTGTACACCATCGATGACCTCATCGACAAGCTGACCACCATGGCGTGACGGACAAGGACGAAAAACAAACCAGGCCAAACAACCAGAACTTCCCGAGAGAACCTCTTTCCTTAGTGCCTTCGTTTCCTGAGTCATGGTTTAGTATGTGTGGTTTTTTTTTGTTTTTTTTTTCATTATTATTTCTGTTTACACTTTAGTGTAGATTAGGTGTCTGATTAAAGCTGCTCCTTTTGACAGTATTGTTCTCCTGGTTCATTATCACAGTCTCCTGTGCCTTCTTTACCACATCATATTAACCAAATAAATCTTGTTATATCCATTGTAAGCTTCCTTCTCTATTTATAAATGATCCGATTCAACAAATCATGATTTGTTCCAGAGATTTATCAAGCTGACGCATCACAGCTGACCTTTTGATTCAGATTTTATCTCCACTCTTTCCTGTATGTACTGTATAATGTCGGTATTGAGCCACTCACTCCACTCCAGGAATTACTCGGTTGTTTATTAACATGCGATTATGACAAAGTGTGTGCAGTGAACCGTGACTCGGGCGTCCAGCAGCGACGCTTGATCTCACTCCCCAACTACCAGAGTGACCTTTCAGCCAGTCACCGACGACACACAATCAGCCAGAGCGAAATTAAAACGGACGTAACGCTGTAATGCGCTCGTTTTATTAAAATAGTCATACATAATACATAAGAGCAGGCAGGAAAATTTCTGGAATTTCCCTTGAGCACTGCAGCACCGAGTCGATTTATTATTTAACTCAATCCAACTATTCAAATATGAAGCAAATACTATGTGACATTATAATTGTTTAGTGGAGCTGTTTGCTGATGCCATTTATTCCTTTTTACTCAGTTAAGGGTTCTTTGGATAGTTCGTGTGGAATATCACCTAGACAATAAGAGAAACGCAATAAAAGGTTCAATAAGGGTTTTATGGATAGTCACAGATTTTTAACTTCCTAAAGGTGAATTTTTGGGACTTTGAGAAGATCCTTAAGAGTTTATATATATATATATATATATATATATATATATATATATATATATATATATATATATATATATATATATATATATATAGTTGTTCTAGGAAGAAACTTGAAGAGTTCTCCTAGAGGCACAGAACCAAAGAGCCCCTTTAGGGTGCTAGATTTATCCATTTATTCTAAAAATATACAATAATTTTTGTTTTTCATATTTACTCTTAAATGTAACCACAAGATTTTCTAAATAATCTTTTTTTGTGGCAGTTTTATTTAGAAAGCTCTAAAATTAATGCTCATTTGGAAAACTGAGTGATTACTTTTCTTACTAGATACAGAACTCCAGAACTATTGGCACCCTTACTGAAAATGATTTAATATTTAGAATAAAAGCTTTAGTTTGTGGATCTTGGAGACCTCTTAAAGGTTCCGTGTAGAACCCGACAACAGACCGAATTCCAAGTAGAGCCCTTTTAGGCAGCTAAGAAAACTTGAGGAACCCATTAATCCTCTGAAAGTGTGTGAGTACAAGCACATGCAATGAGCACTGTATTGTTTTGAGCTGAATCATGTAGGGATGCTGATTTTATTTTTAGCACAATATTTTATTAAACGTTTATACTGACAAACCTTTTCAGAACTCATATTTTTCTTTCTGCGAAAAATTGGTTAAAAAATGTGAAAGACTAAATCTAGCACCCTACATGGGTTCTTCAGTTTCTTTAAGGTTGTGTTTGTCATATATACATTACAGCACAGTGAAGGTCTTTTCTTCGCATATCCCAGCTTGTTAGGAAGTTGGGGTCAGAGCACAGGGTCAGCCATGAGAAGGTGACCCCTGTTCCAGGAATAAGCTGAAGATCAATGAATGAATGAATGAATTTGGGCCTCGGTCATTTTACAACTATATATTTCTTTTGAAAAATAGTTTCTCTGTGAATGATTTTTAAATTTATTTATTTTATTTTATTTTTTTTTTTTGCCAGAGGAAAGATTTCTGAAGGGTGGCATTAATTCTGGAGCTGATTGCATCATGTAGGCAGTGTATTGCTGTTTTGGGCAGAGGTTGCAGATGCTATCTATATCAATAATGTGCCTAATCTAATTGGGACAGGGCCTGGCTCTGCTGTCGTTGATGCTAGTGAACTTTAAAGAGCTCTGGATGCCTTTTCTTCCTCGCGCACAGGGTACAAACTGAGATGCAGGGCCTACAGCTTAAACATTTTTCTAAGAATCTTAAAGTTAACGTTTTTATTTATTATTTATTGCGTGTCTGTATAAAATGCATGGTGACCAGTGTCTCGTGCTGGATGTCAGGGTCAGTAAACATGTCAGTGTGTGTGTGTGTGTGTGTGTGTATGTGTTACGCACATGGCTCAATACATTATGACGCTTCTGTCATTGGCTAGAAGTGTCTCGAGACCCTGTTGTGACGCTTGCCTATATAACGGGGCTCGTGCCAGCGGGACGGCGTGTCCGCGCGCGCCCCACCCAGAGCTGCATGGACGCTTCATTTCCGCGACTCCAGAGAGCGCGCGCAGGACATCAGGATTATAACAGGAGCATCCTTCTCCTCCGGTGAGTCTCTCAAAACATCACGGGAATACGTGGAAAATCACTTGGCATAAAGCTTATTATGTATTGCTATTCATCTCAAACTAATATTTGAGTATAGCATTATAATACCAATTTTTATTCTCTCTAAACTTATTATTTTCTTTATTTGTTATGATAAACAAAATGTCTGCTTCTTATGGAAAATAAAGTGCATCACTGTGTTGCAAGTTTGCTTTATACATGCTTTATACATAGCTGCAATCAGGGTTGCCAGATTGTTGTGAAGCTTTACAGCCCAAAAACATAAACACTGGCTCCTATGTTAAGCCTGATATTAATAATAAATTTACAAACGAATTTGGAAAAATAATTCAGACATAATAGTTCAGATTGAATCAGGATTAAGATCTCTGTCCACTCTTCCTCAGATGTTTAACTGGATTTTCTCCACCAAGTACTTTTACACGTTTTTTTTATTTTATTTTTTGTATCACTAACTCAACAGTGTAAAATAGCTATAAAACAAAACAAAATAAAACTGCTCTATGTTTTAATTTATAATTAGGAATTACTTCCTATTACTAATCGACTTGAAATGTGCAATTTTAAATGCCATTTATGAATGTTATGTTAAATATATAAATATATTTTACCCACTAAAGCACGTTTTATGAATTATGTAGTAGCTAAAGGCTTTGTAATGTAGGAACACGCCCAATCTGGCAACCCTGACTGGTTTAAAATGAGTGACCACACCCCGGCTGCTGTGAAACTGTCTGTCACATCATCACAACATCTATCCTGTATATTAATCCATGCAACCTAATACAAATTGCATTTATGGTTGAGCTTTAAAACAGTTTTTGGGATGAGTTCATGTCTTCAAATTGTTGTTGATATACAGTAAGCAAACTGGGAAACACAGACAGTCATTATATGATTACAAAGTGAACTGTTTAGATTATACTATGTCCGTGTTACTATACTTCACTGTGTGAGAAAAAAAAATTTTCTCTAGAATTTAGCCACAGAAAGATCGGACAGGTTTTCCCTGGCTGCTTTGAGAGTTAACCGAAAAGCCAGTGATCATGGCAAACAGAGGCCCCAGTTACGGCCTGAGCCGGGAGGTGCAGGAGAAAATCGATCAGAAGTACGATCCTGATCTGGAGGCTCGGCTGGTGGACTGGATCGTTGCGCAGTGTGGAGGAAATCTGGAAAGACCCCAAACAGGAAAGCAGAACTTCCAAAAGTGGCTCATGGACGGCACCGTGAGTTATCGCACTGATTCTGTTCTCTATGAACCTAGCTTCTGACTGCCAAAGAGTTTAACGTCTCTCTCACTTCCTCACTTCCTGTGCTGCAGATCCTCTGCAGGCTCATTAACAGTCTGTATCCACGTGGTAAAGAGCCCATTAAAAAGATCCAGGAGACACAGATGGCTTTTAAGCAGATGGAGAAGATCTCACAGTTCCTCCAGGCGGCCGAGGCGTACGGAGTCATCACCACCGACATCTTTCAGACTGTAGATTTATGGGAAGGTACAGTGATTCATGGAGTTATGGTTGACTCCGATATCACTTATTTGACCATTAGGCAACTGCAATATATATATATATATATATATATATATATATATATATATATATATATATATATATATATATATATATATATATATATATATATATATATATATATTTTTTTTTTTTTTTTTTTTAAATACTTGCTTAGAGAAAGGGTTTGTTAAGCATTCTTGAGTTTTAGTGTTCTGTCTGGAAACCTCTCTCACAGGGAAACCCTCTGCTGTAGAGTTCTACACCTTTTAATGGTTAAGACATAAGCTTAGGAACCCTATAGGGATCTAGACTGAAATGTTTTTTTAGTTGTGTTGGTTCCCTTGAACTTCATCATCACCTGTTTTGACCATTAGACAACTGCAATAAGACTTTTTTTTAATCTACACCCTTAGAAAAAAGGTTTTTTAGACAGATAAGGGTGGCTTAAAGGGCTCTAATTGGAACCTTCTCTAACAAAGAGTGTTGTAGAGTTCTACCTTTCAGGATTAAAATAATTTTCAGGCTTAAAAACCTATTTCTAAAAGTGTATCTACAACCACAATGTTTGTTGGATCTCTTACCTACAGGAAAGGACATGGCCGCTGTCCAGAGAACTCTAATGGCTCTGGGCAGTGTGGCAATCACCAAGGATGATGGGCATTACCGTGGCAACCGTGATTGGTTCCACAGGTGACTGAGATCTTTCCAGAACTCTGGTGTTACTTATACTGTGTCTTGTTGAACGTTGATCTCACTCGAAACCTGTTTCATCCCCATCCTCAGGAAGTCTCAGGGTAACCGGAGGGAATTTTCCGAAGAGCAGCTGCGCCAGGGCCAGAACCTTATCAGCCTGCAGATGGGCAGCAACCGCGGGGCGTCCCAGGCTGGCATGACGGGGTACGGCATGCACCGCCAGATCATGTAACCCAGCCTGGAGATGACCTACCACCTGCATCAGACACCCAGAAGACCTTAATCTGTGCAGACGAGCAACATCTGGTTCAGTCATCGGTTTCATTAATGCTTTTGGTTGTCAAAATAATGAGGTAGAGTACTTTTAATATCAGTGTCCTTTTAAAATGTCTTGAAATTCCACGTATGATATTAATTCATAACTTATTAACAAACTTATTAGCATGACTAATATGTTATTTTATTTCTATTTACTATAATATACATGTTTAGCAGTATCCATAATCACAAAAAACTTTTTTTTAACATAAATACCTAGAGCTGTGTGAGGCCCATTACTGTAATCAAGTCAAAACAGCTGCTGTTATCTCTGTAAACACTTAAACTATGTCTAAAAACACATACTACCATACTAATAATATGTCAGTATAGTAGTATTACATATTACATAGGCATACATACACTGACCTCCGTGTTAACAGTTGCACAATGATTAAAAAATCCACACACAAAACTTCCTGTCAGCTTTGTACCATGTGTGAATACAGATTTGTATTTATTTCCTTATTTAAGTGCCAAAACTCCCCAAATACATGGGGGAAAAAAAAAGTTTGTCTTTCCGTTTGGAATTGTGTGTTATAAGTTTATATCCAAGTTTCATATTATGCGCCGTTGTTTTGCTTGTGAAGATGTTTAATAAATCGATATTATATTAATGGACTACCATTTATTAGCTGTTAGACAATACACAGGAGCACAGGAGCAAATAAAAGCTCTTATCTGCAGCCAGTTTTGAATGAACCAACCCTGTGAAGTCAAGCTTCAGATGTCACTTATGAACTTGGGGTTCTGGTAAGTTTTATTGAGCATCTTGCAGAACCAGACACAGTTCTTCTGGAGACTTTGACTTTCGCATTCGCTTCTTATTTTTGCAGCAAAACCCAGCAGCCTTCATTGTGGTTTTTTTTGTCTGAAAAGTGTCTCTTACGTAATATGCTGCTTTCTTTAATGACATACAAACATTTTTCTGTAACATTTCATTTTGTGCAAGAAAACTAATGTTTGGGAATCTAAAATGTTTTTTGTACTGACTTGATAATGTAGAAGTCATCAAATAAAAAGCCTATAACAAAGTTTGTACTCTGGAAAAAAAAAAAAAAAAAATAGGGTGCCTAAAACTTTTGCACAGTACTGTATATGCTTTTCTTTTTAATTACAAGGGGAGAAAAAGATAGAAACTCTGTTTATTGGTGTGGCATATAGACTGAAAAGGTTAATATTCATTGGAACAGTATTCTATTCTATTCTATTATATTACATTATGTTATATATGGTGTCACTGTATTAATATTCGTTGACATTTACCATTGAAGCAGAAATAAATTAGAAAGGCTAAAACATGCATGAATGGATTTAAAGTCTCCGCCCTTATTAGGCCCAAGCAGTGAATTTAAAGCCGTGGTTAATGACCTGGCTATGAGGTTCATAAACCTGGTTTTCCATAGTCACCTTAATGCTACACATTAATGACACCCACACCAAATATGTTAGAATAATACAAACATCGAGTCGACCTCATTGCTTACATAACATTATCCTCAACATGACTAACAATCTAACTGAGCAATGAAACCAAATCCATTTTCAGATTAGCCATGCCAACACCTCAAATAAAAATATATTACGCTGAAGGTGAATTGGCTCATGCAGTCCTAGTTGATCATTATTTAAATCATTTATATGCAAAGGACAAAGTAGGTGATGTGTAACAAATATAGTTTAAATAAGTAACCTGCATGACTGCTGCGTGACCAGATTCTCAAGTTCTCAGCACACTTTCGGCCCCAAGACCCGAGAGGACGCCAAAAAGGTTGGAGCTCTTGAGATTAAATTGGACGTACATGGTCCTGCAGATCATGTCCTTTGCTAGGCGTTTTTTCCTACTCCTCCTAGTGGTGGTGGTCCATGCTGCAGAGCAGGAAAAGAATCCTGGCTGTGTGTGTGGACACCCGGGAATACCGGGCAACCCAGGACACAACGGGATACCCGGACGTGACGGCCGAGATGGAGCCAAAGGGGATAAAGGAGATCCAGGTGAGGAAAAACTTACAAATCTTGAAAGCTTTTAATCATGCTGGTGTGCTGTTATAGAAAAACAATCAATGACGGGGTGATATGATGACTGTTACCATCCTGAAATGTATTATTTTCAGATAAAAGAATGTCCCAACGTGTTTTATTTCACTTATACTGTTACATTTAATGTTGTGGAATGAATTAGAACGAGTGCATTAATATAAACATGTGATTTACGACTGCACTACTGTCAGAGCTGCTGTTAGAGAAAATTAATCAACACCTTCTGACCAATCAGATTTGAGAATTCAACAAAGCTGTGGTATGAGAAAAATAACATAGTACACAAGATTAAAGTTTGGTTTTGCTCTTTGTTTCTCTTTAAAGGTGATATTGGGACGTGTGGAGCAGCAGGGAAGGATGGACCAAAAGGAGACAAAGGAGAACCTGGTTAAATTTCTCATTCTTGCATTTGATGGAGAATGTTGTTGTGTTGTTGTTTTTTGCATAGGAAAATGTTTTGTTGTCTTTGACAGGTGCATCAGGTATAGATGGGTTTAAAGGGCGACGTGGAGAGAACGGAGAAAGGGGTCCACCTGGAAAAATGGGGCCCCAAGGCTTCTCAGGACCCCTTGGTCTTAAAGGGGTAAAAGGAGAGATGGGAATGCCAGGACCGAAGGGTATCAAAGGAGATGTTGGACCAGAGGGACCTGTAGGGCCTCAGGGAAGCCTTGGGTACCAAGGAGAGAAAGGCTCTCCAGGCCCTATTGGACCTCCGGGAAGACAAGGCCCTAAGGGTGAACTCGGACCTCCTGGCCACAAGGGTAGCATTGGTTACCGTGGTGAAAAGGGGTCAAAGGGCGAGACAGGAGAAAAGGGACCTAAAGGAGACATGCCTGAAATACCCAAAAGTGCCTTTTCTGTCGGACTGACCACACAAAGCAAGCTGCCTGCGAGTAATGCTCCTATCCGATTCGACAAAATCATCTACAACCGTCAGAACCACTACAATACCGAGAGCGGCCGCTTCACCTGTACCATCACTGGAACTTATTATTTCACCTACCACATCACGGTGTTCTCTCGAAACGTCCGAGTGGCACTAATGAAGAACGGACAAAGCGTCATCCACACCATGGACAACTACCAGAACAGTGAGGACCAGGCAGCCGGCGGCACTGTGCTTCATCTGCAGGTCGGGGACAAGGTGTGGCTTCAGGTGTCTGGAGGTCAGCTCTTTAATGGACTCTATGCAGACGACGATGATGACACTACTTTTTCTGGGTTCCTTCTCTTTGCCGAATGACAAACTAAATATCTGGAGATTTCTAAGGAAATATGTGTAGATTTATTCACCAAAATGAAACTGGACTTTAAAATCAATGCTTTATCTTCCTTTAGTCATCCTGATTGTTAATTGTTCCTGGGTCAAGTATTTAATCTAATATACAAAAAAATAGCTTTCTCCTAATTTTTTATTTTTTATTTTTGGCAACACCAAAATAAACATATTTTAATTATTGCACTCATTTGTTTTATTGTTTTTTTTCTTCTGTAGGAAACACGTTTTATGGCAACATGCTAAAATAAACGGAAAGAAAAATCCAACATAACAAAATAAACAAATAAATAAATTAAATAAAACTACGCCTTATCCGTAATTTAATACAAAATCCTCAGCCAATCGCAGTGCTCTCTTAGCAGCGCTCGCCCCTTTGCTCCGCCCCTTAATTTGTGTTGCCAGATTTGGTTAGTTAACTCCCCGATCTTCACCATTTGAACCTGGTACAGCTGGTAAACCTGGTAGAGAGTCATTTTAGTGTTAAAAAAAAGTATGTAACCCTTTCATGATCGCGGTGCAAAATTATTTTATGAGTATCGCCAAGCATGTTTTTTTTGAGGGCGTGGGGGGATGTTTGAAAATGTGTTTAAGGATTATGCAGTTGGTGTAATTTTATTCAAGTCTGTGTTTGTGTCAATGTGTAAGCATCTGTGTGGATGTATTTATGGATATATGTATGATACCAGTGTCAAAGACAAATTTCCACTCTGTGACAAACAGATGGACAATAAAGTTAAACTAAACTAAACTAAAGTATTCAAATATTAAACATAATAGGCAAAGAATTGTATTTATATGAAAATATGAATGCTTTTTTAAATTGACGTATTCCTCAATACAACCACCTGCTCTATTATTATTATTTTACATTAAAATGTAAAATTAAAACGTTTTGTTTTTCTTGGTTCAGTTGATTCAAATTGATATTACTGATACCTGTTGTCAGGAGTGGCTGGTATAAATGGGCTAGCTACTCTAAGCGCTTCCTGTTTTTCCAAAAAAAGAAATCAGTATAAGGTTTCATTGTTGACATCCAAATCAGATTAGTTGTGGATCATTTTGGAATTTTTGTAGAACCAAGCACAGCAACACTACCAACAGTCCTAAGAAAAACACACAGAATGGTATGAAGAAGTGAGGCTGAGGCTGATTTCTTTCTAGTCCAGACTGTAGATTCATGCAGCCAATCAGTGACAGTCGTGTCGAGTGATTACACAGAGTGACACGCCCTGCAGGTTTGATCTCATGCATTTATAACATCATCAGCAGTGATTGAGAGGTTGCATTTGATATAGAGTAATGAACATGAACAAGGTGGATTATATACTCTATCAACCTTTTCCCCCTACCTACTTTTAGTAGATAAACTAAGCACACGTTGCCCAATCAAAGTACAAATTACACAAAAGGACCGTAAGTTTAGTGTTTTTTTGGTTCGAACTAATGTGTTACAACTTTTCTGTTTACCAAGTTGACATCATATGTTGTTATTGCTGAAACAGGTACAATGCCATTAAATGGGGGTGGGTATTCAACAATCGCTAACACAAGTGATAGTCCAAATTTGCTGTTAGTTCCTAAAAAAAAAAAAAAAAAAAAAGAGCAAGAACCATTTTTCTCGCTCACAATTTATTACCAATGTTCAACATCATAGTAATGAGAAATACACTATATGCACAAATGTTTCTGGACAGCTTACTTGTTGAGCATCTCATTCCAGATTCATTCCCCTTTTGCTGTTATAATAAGCTCCACTCTTCTGGGAAGGCTTTCCACTGTAGCATGCCTGTGGGGATTTGTGATCATTCAGCTACAAGAGCATTAGTGAGGTAAGGCACTGATGTCGGGATGTTGAGGAGGCCTGGGATACAGTCGGCGTTCCAGTTCGTCCCAAAGATGTTCAGTGGGGTTGAGGTCAGGGCTTAACACACCATGTCTTCATGGAGCTCGATTTGTGCACAGGGGCATTGTCATGCTGGAACCTCTTGGTTCCAGTGAAGGGAAATTGTCATTCTACAGCATTCAAAGACATTCTATGCAATTGTGTGCTTCCAACTTTGTGGCAACAGTTTGGGGAAGAACCACATATGGGTTTGATGGTCAGGGGTCCACATACTTATAGTCATAAAGTGTGTGTGTGTGTATTTATTCTATGAAGCTGGAGGCACATCATAAGTAAACATGAGTTTGAAAAAGTTACAACCTGTGGCTATTCTGTGAAAGGGAGGAGAACAGACAGGTATTCATGAAGCACTTAGACCAATCTGGCAACCTGTTCTCTGCTCATTCAGCGCGACAAGTGCAGCGATGTTGGCCGACGCTCCGCTTCACCGCCGCATACACTTCAACAGGTCCCGAGTGCTTAGTGCTGTGCGGCTTAACACACAATAATAGCCAAGTTCGGTCATTTGTAATCGTTTGTTTATTTATTATTATTATTTTTTGTCTCTACAGCGCAATTCGAAGTCATTAAACCTCTCCTCGAAGACTTTTCTGCTCTTTAGTTTAGCTGAGTGTAATGACTTCCACAATGTAACAACACTAGACTTGGGTTTGTTTGTTTTTTGTTGTTGTTTTTTTCAGGGAACATTAACGTTAATCTCCCTGTGAACGACCTTTCGATTTGTTCCCCGTCGGTAAAAGCTGAAGATGAGAAATCCAGCGAACTTTGGACTTTTTTGTGTGAAACAGAGCTGTGTTCAATGGCTGGAGCTGTGCTGAAAACCACGCAGTTGGTTGTGAAGAGACTGTAGCTACACAACAGAAGTATGAGAAAGGTAACATTGTATCTGGGGGTTATCTATTTATTTATTTATTTATTTTTTTTTTTTTAAACTTTACATATTTTACTTCTAGGATTAAAAAAGCCGCTCATTAGAACTAGAGCAAGCAGATGTAAATCTCCAAAGCTTCAGTTTTGTCCGTTGTGAACGTGTTGCCTGGAAAGCTGAGGAGGAGGAGGAGGATCAGCACTGAGAGGGGTGCATTGTGTGCCCTACTGCCCCCAAACCCCCAGCGGTTGTCATAGTGATAGGTTACTATGGTGATTGCTGTAGCAGTTGTACATAGTAAGTGGGTTGTAACTGTATCTCTACTGACTGGTTATAGTCGTTGTGATTTTTATGATATATTTATAAGTTGTCAATGTGTTTTTTCTTATATAGTGCTGGTTGCTGTAGGAATTGTTTTAGTTGTTTTTTTGTATTGTGTTGTATTGTGATAGTTGTAATGATTGTTGTGTAGTTATAGGTTATTGTAGTGATTGTTGTTATATAGTGATAGCGTTTGTTGTAGTCATTGTTGTTATGTAGTGATGGGGTGTTATTGTAGTGATTGTTGTATGGTTATAGGTTATTGTAGTGATTGTTGTGTAGTTATAGGTTATTGTAGTGATTCTTGTTGTATAGTGATGGGGTTTTATAGTAGTGATTGTTGTATAGTTATAGGTTATTGTAGTGATTGTTGTTGTATAGTTATAGGTTATTGTAGTGATTGTTGTTGTATGGTGATGGGGTTTTATAGTAGTGATTGTTGTATAGTTATAGGTTATTGTAGTGATTGTTGTATAGTTATAGGTTATTGTAGTGATTGTTGTTGTATAGTGATGGGGTTTTATAGTAGTGATTGTTGTATAGTTATAGGTTATTGTAGTGATTGTTGTTGTATAGTTATAGGTTATTGTAGTGATTGTTGTTGTATAGTTATAGGTTATTGTAGTGATTATTGTTGTATAGTGATGGGGTTTTATAGTAGTGATTGTTGTATAGTTATAGGTTATTGTAGTGATTGTTGTTGTATAGTTATAGGTTATTGTACTGATTGTTGTATAGTTATAGGCTATTGTAGTGATTGTTGTTGTATAGTGATGGTGTTTTTTGTAGTGCTTCTTGTTATATAGTCATGGGGTGTTATTGTAGTGATTGTTGTTGTATAGTTATAGGTTATTGTATTGATTATTGTTGCATAATGAAGGGGTGTTTTTGTAGTGATTGCTGTTGCATAGTGATGGGGTGTTATATTGGTGATTGTTGTATAGTGATGGTGTTATTGTACTGGTTGTTGTATAGACACTGGTTGTTGTAGTGATTGTTGTATAGTGATAGGTTATTGTAATGATTTTGTTGTATGGTGATGGGGTGTTATTGTAGTGATTGTTGTTATATAGTTATAGGTTATTGTAGTGATTGTTGTTGTATAGTGAAGGGGTGTTTTTGTAGTGATTGCTGTTGTGTAGTGATTGTTGTATAGTGATAGATTAATGTAATGGGGTGTTATCGTAGTGATTGTTGTTATGTAATGATAGGTAATTTTAGTGATTGTTATATAGTGATGTTATTGTAGTGATGGTTGTTACATGGTCATGGGTTGCTATTGTAGTGACGGTAGTTTGAGTGATTGTTCTGATATAGTGAAGATCTGTTATTGTTAAAATTGTAATGATTTAAGTTGTAGAGATTGATTATTATAGTGATCTAGTAATTGTTGTTATCATTAAGGGGTTAGCATAGTTACTGTGATGGTTGACGTATAGTAATGGAGTACTGTAGCGATAGTGGTTATAGTGATTGATGTATAGTAATGGGTTGGTGTAGTGATTGTTGTATAGTGATGGTGGTTGAGGTGATTGATGTATAGTGATGGGTTGTTGTAGTGATTATTGTACAGTGATGATGGTTGTAGTGATTGATGTATAGTGATAGGTTGTTGTAGTCATTGTTGTATATTTATGGTGGTTGTAGTGATTGATGTATATTGATGGTGGTTGTAGTGATTGATGTACAGTGATGCGTTGTTGTGGTGATTGTTGTATATTGATGGTGGTTGTAGTGATTGATGTACAGTGATGGGTTGTTGTGGTGATTGTTGTATATTGATGGTGGTTGTAGTGATTGATGTACAGTGATGGGTTGTTGTGGTGATTGTTGTACAGTGATGGTGGTTGTAGTGATTGATGTACAGTGATGCGTTGTTGTGGTGATTGTTGTATATTGATGGTGGTTGTAGTGATTGATGTACAGTGATGGGTTGTTGTGGTGATTGTTGTACAGTGATGGTGGTTGTAGTGATTGATGTACAGTGATGCGTTGTTGTGGTGATTGTTGTATATTGATGGTGGTTGTAGTGATTGATGTACAGTGATGCGTTGTTGTGGTGATTGTTGTATATTGATGGTGGTTGTAGTGATTGATGTACAGTGATGGGTTGTTGTGGTGATTGTTGTATATTGATGGTGGTTGTAGTGATTGATGTACAGTGATGGGTTGTTGTGGTGATTGTTGTACAGTGATGGTGGTTGTAGTGATTGATGTACAGTGATGCGTTGTTGTGGTGATTGTTGTATATTGATGGTGGTTGTAGTGATTGATGTACAGTGATGCGTTGTGGTGATTGATGTACAGTGATGGTGGTTGTAGTGATTGATGTACAGTGATGGGTTGTTGTGGTGATTGTTGTATATTGATGGTGGTTGTAGTGATTGATGTGTAGTGATAGGTTGTTGTGGTGATTGTTGTATATTGATGGTGGTTGTAGTGATTGATGTGCAGTGATGGGTTGTTGTGGTGATTGATGTACAGTGATGGTGGTTGTAGTGATTGGTGTACAGTGATGGGTTGTTGTGGTGATTGTTGTATATTGATGGTGGTTGTAGTGATTGATGTACAGTGATGGGTTGTTGTGGTGATTGTTGTATATTGATGGTGGTTGTAGTGATTGATGTACAGTGATGGGTTGTTGTGGTGATTGTTGTATATTGATGGTGGTTGTAGTGATTGATGTACAGTGATGGGTTGTTGTGGTGATTGATGTACAGTGATGGTGGTTGTAGTGATTGGTGTACAGTGATGGGTTGTTGTGGTGATTGTTGTATATTGATGGTGGTTGTAGTGATTGATGTACAGTGATGGGTTGTTGTGGTGATTGTTGTATATTGATGGTGGTTGTAGTGATTGATGTACAGTGATGGGTTGTTGTGGTGATTGTTGTATATTGATGGTGGTTGTAGTGATTGATGTACAGTGATGGGTTGTTGTGGTGATTGTTGTACAGTGATGGTGGTTGTAGTGATTGATGTACAGTGATGGGTTGTTGTGGTGATTGTTGTACAGTGATGGTGGTTGTAGTGATTGATGTACAGTGATGGGTTGTTGTGGTGATTGTTGTATATTGATGGTCATTGTAGTGATTGATGTACAGTGATGCGTTGTGGTGATTGATGTACAGTGATGGTGGTTGTAGTGATTGATGTACAGTGATGGGTTGTTGTAGTGATTGCTGTATAGTGATGGTGGTTGTAGTGGCTGATGTATAGTGATGGTTGTTGTAGTGATTGACGTATAGTGATGTGTTGTGTATAGTGATTGCTGTTATATATTGGTTTGTTATTATAGTAAATGTCGTCCTATAGTGATTGTTTTCTGATTGTACTGATTGTTCTATAGTGATGGTTTGTTGTTGTAGTGATTGTTGTTCTATAGTGATGGTTTGTTGTTGTATTGGTTGTTTTTTAAACGGTGACAGTATTTTTTATTAGCGTGAGAAACTTGTCTACATTAGGCTACATGCAGTGTTGAACTGCTGTTATATAGTAACATAGTTGTATATTACAGGGTGATTATTGTAGTAATGGTGTTTAAAGATTTTTAGTCATATGGAGGTGCTGTACAAAACTGATTGTAGTAGTGTAATGATGGCAGATTTTGTTGTGTTCTGATTTCAGTTAAGGTGGGTTTAATACTGATGTCATATTGTGGTGATAAGGTGTTTTGAGAATATTTTAGGATTTTGCTGATGGGTTGTTATACATAGGGTGGTATGGGTGTATAGTTTTGATTTGTAGTGCTGGTAAATAGAGCTTGGCATGGTAGTAATGGGTTATTTAAAGAATATGTTGTTCTACAGGTAGGCATTTCTTGTTGTGTAATGAGCGTTGTTGTAGGAATCTGTGGTTTTTGGGTTGTGTTGTGTTGCTTTATAATAATGGGTTGCCTTGGTGATATTGTTGGCTGTATATTAATTACTGTATTTTATTCAGTAGTTCTGAGTTGTGGTAGTGATAGGTCATGATTGGTTGTTACTCATGCAGTGGTCTGATTGGTTGCTGTACTGATTAAGATGTGGGTACATGTTGTGCTTATAGTAATTGGGTTGTGTTAGTGATTGCTATTGTAATTTTAGTTACTTTAGTAGTGTTGTTATTGTGCTGGTTTTGTAGGTTCGTGAAGACTCAGCAACGTTTTTGCTTTTCTAGACAACTCGGGTAAACATTTCATAACCTCAGATATTAGCCTCAGGCCTTCCTGGTTTGTGTAAGACGCTTATTCTACGTCTTACAATGTGAAAACAGATTTTTTTTTTTTTTTCACGCCTGCACAGCTAATCTAAAGGCATTCAGAGTGATGAAATGTAGGCGACATGTGACTAGACTTTGCACTTTTATAATCTGCATCCAGTGCGAATGGGGAGTGAAGCGCTGCATGTCATAATTAAATCAGAAAGAACAACCATGTGAAAAAAAATCTTCAGAATTCATATTAACAAGTGTAAGAATCCTAAACACTGTTGTTAAATTTAAACCATGGCTCTCACTGAAGACCTTTTATGACTAAAACCAGTCGGTCCGCCTGACAGCCATTAACACAACATCTTCAGCGCTGGAATGTCCTCCTCCATACTTAAGGCAAAGAGGGGATGCTTTATTCAAACACACACGACGCATAATTTTATTTCATACTACTTGCTACTACTACCTTATTCCAGACAGCCATAAGTTAAATCGCTTTCACTCCCACTTGCTACTGAACCACCCCTGATACCACACACGTCAACATTCCTAGAGCTGTTGATCTCTGCAGGCTTTTTTTTTTCTTATTGACTGAAAGGTTTGTATATGAATTCACTTTCCGTATTTCCACTGTGCTGTTAAAGTGCGTTTAAAAATTGTGTACTCTTGTGTTTATGCAGAAACTAGATGTTTCTAGAACTATATGTTGACATTTATTGCCACACTTTATTCAGATCAATCTTATTTTCAACCCGTTCATATACAAAACTAAAGGAAAGCCCAACATTAAGTGTGTTAGTAAGATATTGGGCCACCATGAGCTGGCAGACCAGGTTAAATACACCTTGGTATCGATTCTACAAGTGTCTGGAACTGTACTCTTGAAGAAGAATGAACAATATCCAACGAATATCCAAAAGATATTCCCTCAGTTGGTGTTTTGATGATGGTTGCGCAGAGCACTGTCTAACACGTCACTCCAAAATCTCCAATAGGTGTTCAGTTGGGTTGTGGTCTGATGACCGTGAAGGCCGTAGCATATGATTTCATTATTATTATCACTTTCATCATCTTCAAACCATTCAGTATTGGCAAACTGCTATGGTATAAGAGGAATAAAATGCTTTGGGATGTGCTGTTATTGGAAGATAATGAACTCTGGGGCAGTATTAGTAACGCTGCTTCATCCCACCACCCCACCAATGATTATTTTCCTATAACAGCAGTTTTTCGAAAAAGAAGTGTTTTATCCCTTATAAATTGTGCGGATCTAAGCCCTTCTACACACAGGGCAAATAGTTCAAGAGTTAACACAAGAGTGACGAATAAAAACAAAAACAAACGTTACACACACATTTTCCTCCACTTTCTAGTATGAGTAAATACTTCGTCAGTGAAATTGTTCATCGAGGTTTGGTCCATATCCAGAGGCTGAGTGACCCACTATAGTCCAGCGTGTGGTAAGCAAATGCCTGAGGAGTTGGTCGTGTTACCATGCTTCCCACGCCACCAGCAGGGTGTGTACCTTTCTTACAATCGCTTTTTCCTTTTCACCTGCCAAAAAAAAGAAAAGGAACTGGGTCATAACATGGTATGCAGGGGCCATCAGCAAACAGGAGTAAATTACACCCTCTTTCACTGCACGCTTGTGGCTTTTGTGCTATACGTCAGACTCTCGCTGAGCTCATACTAAAGTATTTCCTCGGCTGGGAACGTCTATCACGTCTCGTCTCGTCTTCACACACCCGCGTTTGTCCGTACGCAGATGTATGATATGAATGGCACAAGGGGGATAGTTATTAAAGGCAGTGTAATCAGATTAAGTAAGGAACAGAGCACATAGTGGCTCAAGCAGGTTTAGCAGAGTATCCTTTAACATGAAAGTACAGCGATGCATTCAGATAGCTGGCTAGACACTAAGACTCTAGGCACGCGCCTTAGTGTTGTCATTCATCACAATTACTTCATTGTTTTAACAAGAGTGTCCGGTTTTTGTCATTGTATGATTTTGTTCAACTCAAGTGCATAATAGTCCACATCTTTTTTGAGTGATGTGGCATGCCAGAGCGACTTGCTCATCTAGGTAGATCACTAGAACCGGTATGTGGTATGGTGGGTTATTCTTGTGACCTTCGTATAGCTGAATAGCCAAAAATGTCACACCATTACTATTCATTACATATAGGTGTGACACTGGTAAAGTTAACACCTTCAGTTTATAACCCTGGTTGTAATTAGGATTGAGGTTGACTCGGAGTGTGGTGTCTTTTATTTGGTGTTTGATGTACGAAAGACGACACCTTTTTTATTTTTTTGGACATTGTGATTGAGATTAGATTGAGGTTGTCTTGTCTTCATCATTTACATCGGTATATCATGCTGGTGTTCGTTCACATTTCCAAATCACAGAAGTGATTATAAATTTTATCCTGTCTGTCAAGTAATAAAATAAAAATTTGGCTCCTTGTGCCCTTTGAACTTTAAGTTGTCAAGGATTTGGAGTCGGGTAATGGAGTAACATTTATTTATCTAGAATTTGTAGTCCCTTCTAAGTTTCTGAGTGTATTTGTGTGTTTTTGTATGCATGCGTGTGTTTGCAGCCCTCCTCTCTGGGAGTTTAATCTGAGCCTGGCTCCAGTTGGTAGCTGGAGGGGGGGTGGCTCTTTCTGAGCTCTTAATTAACTCCACTCCTGCATTTATCATGTGAGTGTCGAGCCAGGGAAATGAGAGAGAGAGAGAGAGAGAGAGAGAGAGAGATTGGGTAGTGCATTAAGTGGTGATGTGCTGGAAAGTGCAGTCCATGTTGGCAGATCTAGGAGTGACTTGGGAGTAGTTTTAATTGCATTCTTTTAACACAGAAGTCAAACAAAGGCTAAAATGCCAATTCCTTTCTCTTACCTCATCATAACAAAGAGCTGCAGGGTATAAACAGCTTGGTTTAAAGTTATAGCATGTGCTCAGGCTGGCAAATTCAGTTTAGAATGTGTGTGATGAGGCAATTTGGTACCGGAAAAAAATACTGAATAAGACTTGTGCAAACAACAGAGCCTACATACTCAACATCAGGCAGTAATTACGGCTTCATCTTGAGGTCATAGCAGGGTTAGAGACCCAGGCTAAGACCATGTTTGTCTCTTTATTGCACTAATAGGGGGCACAACAGGTGGGAAGTAAATCAGATCAACCTCCTTAGTTGGACCCCTGCCTCCTCCCTCGGATTTCTTGTTCTCAGCATATAAACGTGGAGAAAACTAAGCAATTTGTTCAATTAATCAAAATGGATTAGAGCTTTTTTTATTGCTTAGTCATGCTCACAGAAACCTTTAATCAAAATGGACTCGGGCACCACCTACCACATCCATACCCTTAGATTGGTGCCTTTCTTTCACAAGCATTTCAAAAGCGGTGTGGTCTTCAATCACCGACTCTTAATAACACTCAGTTAAACAAATTATTCATTGCCCTCTTAAAGGTGGCCTGTAAAGGTGCTCCATTCGTTATTCATACCTACCAGGAAATCTACTGTTTGTACTTAGGCTGGTACGCCCACAGTAGCAGAAGGTCATTTATGAAGAACCTGTTTCCGATTTTACACCTGCTTATAGAAATCCGGTGAGCACAGTCAATTTATACGTGTATAAGACTCACAAGAAACAATGACTAGAAACTTGATAGTCCACCTATATTTTACAGATAAGACAAAACAATAGACTGAGATAAATCATGATCACCCCATCAGGTGCTGGCACCAGCAGAAACAACAATAACAGATCAAAGGTGATCACCTTACTGTATTACATCATTAGTTGTTGGTGGTAGATTATTTTAATATACATGATATTACTCAGTAGTTCTTGTGCAATTTGTCATTATTGGACAATATATAATAGATCAGCTTAATATCTAACACTTAACATTCTGCTTTTGGGCTTTATGCTGAAAAGTAAGTCTAACAAGTCCAAAATGGGCTGGATCAGTTTTCTCCTGTCTGTATTTTAAAGACTGGCTTTTATTTCTTGCAGACAGGTCACACAGATGGAGCCTCAACTCAGGGCAAGATGCCTCTGGCTTACCCATCAAATGGTGCCTCTCTTGATCATCACCCCGAGGCTCCAGTGAGGCTTATCCGCAGCCCCTTTGAGGCGGAGAAGTGGACAAATCCAGGTGCCCCAATGAGGCCAGTCCACTCTGAGGCTTGCTGTGAGAAACGTGGACTCAATGGTGTAAACACACATCCATGGTCCACCCCTGTGATTGTTGATGCACAAGATGTATCATGCCCCTCCAAGAATGTGCGTATCTTTTCCTACCAGCGAAAGTGTGGTGCGGCAGGCTCTGAGCGGACACCACTTCGAGGCCCAGCCAGTGCTTCGCAGGCATGGCCAGGTCTCCATTTCATGGGTTCCTTCAAAAAGTTGCGCTCCTCCGTTCTCCAGGGCATCCAGAACAGGGCCGGTGTGACAGGAGACAATCAGGAGAAAGACTTGTCCTTAACCAATGAGGAGAGCAACGGTTTCTTAGTAACCAAAAGAAATTTTGGAAGCAGTCAAACCAATGGGAAGGAGATGCCAACGGTTAGCAACAGGGTGTCTGTAACCACACCAAGTACATGTGTTTCAGATGAGGAGGATGATTACGAGGAAGATGGATATGGCGTACAGAGGAATTCACACTTCTCAAGGAGTATACGTAGAGCTTATGGAGCAGGACGCATCTCCCTTTTGGACAATGTACGAAAGCAATCAGAAAGTCCTACCGCCCAAGAACCCGCTTCTCGCACTCGACCCTGCAGCACCGTGGAGCCCATTGGGCCCAATGTAATTTTTGATACTGACGACAATGTGAAGGCCTCGAGTAGACTAAGCAAAAGTGCTGACAACTTGCACATATTCAAGAGCCCTTTCAAACGCAAATTACCATCAACTCAGCCCCAGAGCCTGGAAGATTCCAGCACCCCAAATTTCCAGAGAACGGCTAGTGCTTCATCTGTGGATGTGCAGGAATGTGTATTAGGTCAATGTAGAGGAGCCATAGGAGTGCGGGGAAAGATGCAGAAACTCGTCGGCAGTTTAACAGATCTGACTGTCAACCGCAAGCCGAACCCTGGCCCCACCACCACCGCCCCCTTATCAGCCCTCAGCCAGCTCCATGATGACTACTCCCGCAGGACTCCCTGTGTTCCTGTTAGCGAGCGTCAACGCAGGCCCCCACCTTCCTATACCTGTCCTTCTGACAAGCAGAAAGTACAGGCTGATGTTCATAGCCACACCCCAGCTATACATGCCGACTCCTTGGTACTCATTACCGTTAATTCCTTGAATCATCAGGTTCCTGAGTGTTCCAGCTCCACAGAACAGGATCCAGTGAGCTCAGCAACTTTGTGTTCAGATATTTCTGTTGCCCCCCTCACACCTGTCACAGGAAATTGTGGGACTGTGGAAGAAGAGCAAAATGTGAAAACCGACGTTATTCAGGATGAGCACTGCACCATTCCAGGACAGGAGCAGAGACTGGACAGCATTAAAGTAAACTTGGAGGTAAGACACTATGATACATGGTGTTAAACAAATGGATCAGTCGACTGATGTAGTTAAATAAAAGGCTGTATGGCCACAAAGAAGGCCACAGATCAAGAGTTTATTTCAGAATTCTGAGAAAACCCAGGATAATCGGAATTTGCCAGCTACATGACCCAAGATGTGAGACAGTGGAGTATTTATCATGGCTTTTTAAAAGTAGGGAAGATGTTAGCTGGGGTCACAAACTTTTTTCATTATTGATATCAAGTTGCTTTCTTTGCAACATTTATCAGTTATCATCACATCTGTCAACTCCATTAAATGCGTCAGTTTTCGGTATTGGGAAAGTATGTCAAAATCCGAGCAAGTACAGTTCTATTGTTTACTGGCCTTGATACCAGTCCTCACTATCAGGAACATCCCCAGTCATTATTTCATTGATAAAATTAAAGGTATCATAGCCAAGCATGGTGTACAAAGGCAAAAAAGAAGAAATTGTGTTAGATTTATTATGACTAATTAAACAGAAAGTAAGTTGTAACTTTTCTGCTCTGTCATGTTTCACTCAGGAAATAGATTTAATTAGGAAAAAGCAGCTAGATTGTACACTTGGGAGATCTGATGCGGTACAGCATGAAGCATCCTCAGGGATGAAACGGATATTAGTGTCTACAATCGAGGACATGGATTATCAATTGAGTGGCATTGACTTTTTTTTTTATCAGAGTTGATAAGTAGCAACGGAGACAGATTATATTCAGTGAAGTACATGGATGGATTGATTGTAGTTTACGTCAAACATTTAGCTGACCCCTGTACTTGCCATTGTGATCTCACGTATTGGCAGATTGATCATGGGCCACATGACAAAGGCCGTTATGGTTCTCTCAGTCTTAATGGTATGTAGAAGGAGCAATATTCATTATTAAGCCAATGGACTCATTGGACAGTTCACGATTTATGAAGTGTTGGCTTGGCTTTCTGACGGTTGTAAACACTTGGAGTTGTGCCACACAGATTGCTCAGCTGTAGTGTTCTTGACAAGGGTTAATGATTACTTGGGGTTTATGATTAGTAGTGTTGCTTAAACACAACTCCTAGACCTGACACTTATCAGCTGGCCCAGGAATCAAAGTCCAACACATGCACCAAACACACACAGACGCAGACACATGCCGGTCTTAGGAACTTGTTCTGACAGATTCTAAGGGAATGGCCCCAAGAGCACAAGCTGCTCTGTTTGTTTGTGTTTAGAAGTGTGTGTTTGTGTGTGTGTGCGCGCGCGTGTGTGTGTGTGTGTGTGTGTGTGTGTGTGTGTGTGTGTGTGTGTGTGTGTGTGTGTGTGTGTGTGTGTGTGTGTGTGTCACCATGGTGCTGATCCACTGTGTGCTGTTTCAGTGCATCTGGAAGACTCCGGAGAGAGAGAGTGAAAATCTAGAGGTAAGCCGTCTTTTTATCCCTTAGTGGAAAGGTGTTATTAGAAGAGAACATCATGTCAGCAGGGCAGGATTTTAGAACAAGTAGATCTTTAATGTGACACTGTATGTCACACCCTCATTAGCAACACAAATTCAGATGTTTTTCTTAGATGAAAGCTGTCTGTTTCTCTAAATGCAGTCCTTCTGCAGCTACTAAGGACTCGGTTTTATTTGATTGATTTATTATTTATTATTTATTTTCGTATTCCTGTGTTAATCACAATTGCATATTCAGGTCTGTTACTATAAGCTGTGTTTAAGCCTTTCACTAAAAGTGCACAAATTTATTTCAGACACCATCCAGAGACCCGTCTTTCACAGACCTCCTAAAATTAAATAATGAAAGTTGCAGCAACTCAGTGTTCGTTAGTCCTCCTGTCACACCCACCTGTGCTGCAGAGTCGCCCCTGGTGACAACACCAACCTCGCCAGCCTCCTCCTGCGACACGCCCGTCTTTTCCGTGCCCAGGAGGAGGGCGAACAGAAACAAACCTCGACCAATCTCAGACTACGGACAGCTCATGTGCAGAAAATATGCTGTCCCCAAGGAGGAAGTGGAACTCCAGGGTGATGCTCAGGAGGAGTGTAATGCTAGCGACACACACACTGATTTGCACATTCAAGAGAACAGCTGTCTGAATGGACACACGGACAGCAGGAGGAGGCGACCTATCTCTGTGATAGGAGGAGTGGATCTGTTCACATCTCCTGATGAGAAGGAAGATGCTGATTTGCCTTCTGTAAGCCTTCCTTTTTTCATTTTAGCCCTTGATCTTTTATGTGGTAATCAATCCCAAGCCCCGCCCATGCTTAGATTCTGACAAATGGAGGTACAAAATATAATAGGTTAACTTTGGTGATTAGGAAAGCTTTCAGGTAGACAACATTGAAGTAATTAGAAAGGAATTAAACGTTTAGGGTTGTGACTTTTTTGCCATTTATAGTTACATTTATTGTCCTGGAACATCCATGAAACTAGTTAGCTCCTGTACTTTCACCAGCATCTCGTTTTTTTCTCTCTCTTGAAGTTAAGAAGACAAAAAACACAGCTTGTCATTTTACACAGAAAATGCAAAGTGTAAACTTTTCTGTCCTACAAAGCGCTAACACTGGAGACTCCTTCCATAAATGTAAAAAAAAAAAAAAAAAAAAAACATCTTATAGAAAACGTCACCAAATCAACAATTACGAATGTTTTTAATCCAGCTGTGTGGAGCATCCGAATTAAGAGTTCAGTATAAATTACATTCAATTACTACAAAATGGATGGCTTGAACTTGGATGGCTGGCTAGCTAATGTACCTCGTCTATTCGATAGTTCCAGCATAGCTAATTAAGTAAAAGCATATTCAAAGCTAGTCTTGTATACATTACAGCCAGTGTAATGTAAAGTGTAGCTTTATCATAATATTTTGTTTGTCATGAAAACACAGATTCGAATGATTCAAGAAAAAACAACATTCTGGCTAGTTAACCATTAAAATAACAGCTAAATTTACCCCAGTGTTTTCATACACGTTGCTTATTATTTATTCAAACTAGCTCATACTGTACGTTCTTTACTCTCTGTCCAAGTGTCAGGTGTCATGTTTGACCATAGCTGGATCTTCTAAGTCAAAATTATGTCCACAGAAACTCAGAAGTACTAAAGCACGACTCTAATGACTGGTAACAAAAAAATAAGACTGGGCTCGGGATCAGTCATTTGTACAATTAGTTTCTTTTCCCCTGTACCTAATAGATTTCTGACAAAAAAACCTCAAACCCACATTTACATCAGATGCACATGCACTGATTATTGTGCGATTACACTAGTCATGTTTTCTCTTTCACTGTACACACTCTGTCATGGGTTCGTACCACCGTTGTTCATCTAGTTAGGGATTTCTTGAGGTCTGAACGATGCATTCAGGACTCAGAATTACCGTGTTCAAAAGCATACAAGGAACACTGTGTTAGCCCGAGTCATAATTGGCACTGAGAAAACCAGTCGAGAAAAAAACCATAATGGCCCACTCTCATTTCCTCATACCACAAGCTCTCAGACATCCAAAAGTTTCTGCGGTTTTAAATGACCTCACTAAACAACACCTACTTAAAGGAATACTCCAGCGATTTTCAACCTGATCTCTATCTGTCTTATCTGTAGTTTATGTGTGATGACTGTGAACAAGAATTTCAACACTTTTCCCTGTACTGAGAAAAGAACAACAAAAAATTTTTTAAAAAACCTGTTTAGTCCAAACTCGCTTCCAATGGACGTCTAATGGCAGGCTACATTCTTTCAAAAAAAGAAAAAGAGAATTATATTGTGAAACACAAATTCGATAGAACAGCTGTTATGCACTCATAATAAATGTTAGGATGAGACAGAAATGAGAGAAAGTCTGACCAAAGCTGTTTTTATGAATTATTCAACTTTCCCTCACCGCAGTAAAAAGTAGTTCCGGTTACTAATGTTATTCCAGAGTTACTAATTATAATACTAGTTATATAGTTATACTAGTTATAATGTTATTCCAGTTACTAATGTTATTATTGTATCATTGAGCCTTCAGAACCAAAAAACTACGTTGGTAATATTGCCGTGACGACAAATTCTTTCCATTTTTAAGAGGACGGATTTACAGATATTTTAATAGAACAATATTATGAATTTTGCAGGAATTTCATACGTTTTTCAGGCAAATGAATTTTTAATTAATCTAATGTAATTAGAACTGACTACTTTTCTTCTAGAGGAATCTGGAAACTCATTAAGTGCTGAAATACTGGGACTAGAGATTATACAGACAAATGCTACACTTTTGTGACACTTATTTACAATAAACGATGCAATTAAATAAACGATGCAAAATTAAAAAAAAAAAAAACTTCAACTACTGCCCTTAGATTTCTATTAAGTGAGTTGGCTGTAAGTAGATTTTCTGTTCAGCAAAATGTGTTAAAATTCTTGTCTGTGGTTCTAGACATACACACATTGCACATGCAGTGAATATACAAGTTAAAATATGTGCTGGAGTATTAGAAGGTTATCACGCCCCCAGAGCGTGTCATGGCAAGTACGGACTCAAGACTCCTTTCCAGCGTGACATAAATCGCTCTGTATTTTTATGGTGTAATGTTGTTTTTTTTTCCCTCTGCACTAACCTGAACAGTGTGTTTTATGTTTTCGGGAACTGATAAAACACTGCCTCGAATAGGAGCTGACTTGACGTACTGCATTCAGATGAACGTGACATGCCATGTTTACCCTTTTCTCGGGTCACTGCTCTTTACAGGACAGTCACTGAACTCTTTGTGAACTTAAACCATGGTGTATGTCCGTAACTGAAATTGTGGTCCTCTTGCTTTTCCGTAGCCTGTCACTCGACCCCCTGTACCCTCTCACGGTGTGCCTCCGTACCGCGCCATATCCGCCCGCCTACGCCCCTGCGTCTTCTCCCAGAGCACACCAACGGGCCTGGACCGAGTGGGTCGCCGCAAACCGCACCGAGTCCTCAGTGGTGAGTGAGTGTGTGTGTGTGAGTGTGTGTGAGTGTGTGTGAGTGTGTGTGAGTGTGTGTGTGTGTGTGTGTGTGTAAGAGAGAAATTATATGATTGTTCCATGTTACATGAAAGGTTGATGTGTGTGTGTGTCTGTGCTGTGCAGATGGGAACTCAGACGGCTGCAGAGTGCTGGATGACAGCGTGAGCGAGGAGGACGGCAGTTTTGATGAGCTTACAGAAGGAACACCATATCTGCAGCCAGAGGTCGATCTGTCAACTTTAAACCAGGTCAGTAATCAGACACGGGCACATGTGCGTATGCACATGGTGTGTCTGCAAGTGTGTGTGTGCGCGTATGCTGTCAGTAACAACTCACATGTATGTCATATCGTTTTATATTAGCACGGCACTGATAAATCCTTCAATATGACCGCTCAGAAGTTGTTGATTAAACGTAACTATAAATGGATTTCAAAAAGTAAGACGTTGTCTGCAGTAAATAAAAAAAAAAAAATGCAGTTGTGGGCAAATTGCTGTGGTATAAGGGTAATCATTTTTAAAAACCACTTCTGGACTGTGAAAAATGTTTGCAGTAGTAACAGTAACTCCTTATCAACAGCATGCTGTGTTGTTGATTATTTTACTATAACAGAATGACACAGCGTGTTTTATTCCTTACTTATTGCACTTATGTGACCCTGTGTGGTACTATAGCAGCTTCAAGTGTAAAACCTTGAATAGATTCATCGTGTGTGTATGCACAAAGTCTTGCCCACATTTCATTTCTACATTCTAGTCTGTGTGAAATTCATTGCAGGTGCTTTGTTGTGCACATGTGCTCTTTCTGCTTGAAATATGCAAGTGAATAAATTCCATGTCTCACAGTTTGCTGAAAGACAGTGGCACAATGGCATTGGGGAAAACAAAAAGAAATACAATTGGAGTCGACTCTGTTTTATCGTAGCTAAGAAATAGCCCAGGCTATGTGTAAGTAACAGTATAGTCAACTCCAAAAGTATTGGCAGTCTTTACGAAAACAAACAACGAATTGTATTGTGAGCTTAAACACATAGGAGGTTTCTCTGTTTTGTTTTTTTTTTAAAAATCATCAGCACCCTCATAATGAATATTGTAGTCCATACAGGATTTTGCGGAGGTTTTTTGTGATCGTTGCGGCCAAAAATGCTTGATTTTGCTGCAGCTTTTTTTCAAAATTTGCAATGTGACCTGCGGAGTTGGAATCCTACTTCAATTGGCAAAATAACAAATGTTTGTTATTGGCGAAAAAGTGCAAATTGTTTTGCACGGTCTTTTGCTGTGATGTTTGTTGGTAAATAAGACCTTTTAGCTGTACTCATGTTCGACGCACGTGAATCAAGTTTGCTTGATTTTGCGTTCTTGCAAAATCCTAAAGACACTGATACTGAATTACTAACACAGTTCGTCTATTGAAGAGTGCCAATAATTCTGAAGTCGACTGCACCGCTGCAAAGATTACAAGGTTTGCTTCACTTTTATTAGACGGAACTGTCCTTAGAGAGTTGTGAGAATCCATACTGTGGTATGTCAAATTGGTGTTTGTATACACAAAAACAGAAGAAAATACTTTTTCACAGCACTGTAAATCGTAGATCTGGACCATACTGTACACGACCACAGATCACAGAAAGTGTTTATAAAGTATTGCACTCAGATTTTGCAGCACAGCACACTGCAGAATATAATGTGACTGTACAGTTGCTCTTGCACAGTTAGTGAGTGGCTCGCTTAGTGAGTGTTAAGATGGTTTAAACAGTTTTCCAAACTGTACACACCTACAGATCTAACATCTTACCATGAAGCCAATCACGACACACAGCTCCAGCTTGAAGTCTGTTCCCAACACTCCTGCAATGAGCTGAGCCTGCCCACCTGTACCACAGCATTAGTCACTCATTTGCCCATCGTAGATTATTTGCATGTGGAATAAATGAAAAATGCGTTCCGTGAGCGGAGCAGATTCATTCTCAGAAGGAGCCTTTCTTCCAAATTGCTCCGATTATATTTGTCCCTGAGAAGAGTTGGCTTTTTTAACCACAGCATGGAGAAAGTTTATTAGTCTAAGTGACGTAGGGATTATTCGTTCCCCTACAGATGACCTGATTCCTCGAGGTATCCCTTTCTAAAGTCGGCCACATCTTACTACAGGATATCTCTTGGAAATCTGAATCGGCTCCTAAACCATTCTTCACCATAGGCCAATAAATCGGTTTGACCACTGAGTACAGGATCCATGAGAATCTGCACCATCCTAATTCTGTAAATTACTGTCTTTTGGCAGGACCAACGTTTTACGTTTGGTTTACGTTAGTTTCTTTTATGCTTTCTTCCATTTGTACAAACTTGGACTTACGCTTTAAAATTTCATTCATTCATTCATTCATTCATCTACAGTAAGTGCTTTATCCTGAACATGAACATCCTGGACGTGAGGCCATGCAACAGACAGAACAGATATTATATAACATCTTTCAAATGTGCTGCTTGGCAGTGAGAAGTGAAATCCCAGCCAAATTGGGAATAAACATGGTCTAAATTTTGCATGCCATCATGCACCTTTTGTCAAGTTAAGGTTTTAAACATCACAAAATCCATGTGAATACTGGCATGAAAAATAATTTGAGTAGTCAGCTCATACTTCAAGAGTGTTGTGCCTGTGTGTGTGTGCCTGTGTGTGTGTCTGTGTGTGTCTCTGGGTGGAGATACTGATTATTTTATGTGGTCTGTGTATGCGTTACTGGGTGGGGTTGCTGATGATTTTTTTGTGGTAGCAATGGAAGAGTGTAAAAGGATGCTGTTTGTGTGCTCTGTGTGTCTGTTAACAACCATTTATATTTTCCGGACATTAAATGGAGTGTAACGGGGTGCGGTAACAAATCCATGATTCCACATTATTTCTGTGGCTAAGTGAGCCGTTCTGTAACTAAGCACTTGTGCTAAATTTGGTGTACCTAAGAGATGTGGGTGGAGCTAGAAAGAATTCAGACCATGTTCAAGTTGCAACTCAGACTATTTTAAAATAAACACTAGGGCCGTGTCTCAAATCACTAATGGAATGTATCTTTTAATAACCTTCTTTTAGCGACCCACTTACTGTAAAAACACTAACAAATAAGCAAGTCACCGTAATTCTTAGAGTAACACAGCTACTACACACTAAAACACTAACAAATAGCCAAACTACTATAATTGCTTGAGTAGCAAATATATTATAAAAACAGTACCCAGAGTACAGTTACTGCAGGAGTATAAATACACAAACAGCTGGCCAAAATACCATAATTGCCGGAACAGCACAGAACGACAAAGTACTATAACTGTAGGAATATTACAACTACCATAAGTATAGTAAGAAATGGACAGTAAATCTAGGAGTATTACATTCATTGTGAATACACTAACAGATGGGCAAACTAGCATAAACCTAGAAGCATTACAAGTACCATAAATACATGAACAAATGGGCAAACTACATCACATCTAGGAGCATTAAAACAACTGCAAACAACTGTAAATCTAGGAGCACCGTATTTTTGCTGGGGTATCAGGGCAACTGCAAACATTACCATAATGCCTGTAGTAGCATGCCTACCGTAAAAACTTTACAAAAAGGTCAATTAGATTAATGCATCACTTTAAGTTGCGTCTAATTGTGCAGACAATATGATGTTGAGATGACCTTCCTTTCACCTGCAAGTGAACTAGATTGCTGACCGAGTTCTTTTCACGTCTGTCTCTGCTATAGTACATCTCGTCAGGCCATGCCGTTTACGCCGAGGCCCTGTGGGACCACGTGACGATGGGCGAGCAGGAGCTGGCCTTCAAAGCCGGGGACGTCATCCGGGTGCTGGATGCCCAGGAGAAAGACTGGTGGTGGGGGCTGGTGGGCGAGCGGCAGGCCTGGTTCCCCTCCAGCTTTGTGAGAGTAAGTGTGGAGTGAGCTGCGCTCTGGTTCCCTCAGAGCGCCGAGCGTGAAACAAAGCCGCGCTCAGGCCACGCTGAGCCATGGAAACTTCTGAATGGCTCCTGGGGTTGAGTTAAGAGGGCATTGAAGGAGCGTCACCGTGGTTACGGCTATTGATTGGCAGGTGTTACGGGAGGCGGGGGTCATGGGAACAGGGAGGTTTCTAAAGGATAGTGGAAGTACTGTAAATTTGTCTTCTTATGGAGCAAATATGCAGGTTTTGACCTCTTGATTTACCTTGCAGGAGATTAGGTCTGTTGAGTGGAACGGAACAAATGCGAAGTTTGCTCAGTGTCGAAGCTTAAGATATCTTAAACGTGTTAAAAAAAATTTAAAAAAATAAAAAAAAATAGACAAGCCTATATTATTATTCCCAGATTTATTTGGCATTTTAATGTTCATGGGAAGTAAGCATGGTGTCGTTTTGTCCCGTAGGTGCGTGTGAATCAGGAGGACTCGGCCAGTGACAGTGTGGAGAACTCTCCAGAACAGCAAGAGGCTCTTTCTAAAGAACCACACAGCCAGACCTCTGAGCACCGAGACCAGATGAGGGCTAATGTGGTCCAAGAGATCATGAACACTGAGCGAGTCTACATCAAACACCTCCGAGATATCTGTGAGGTGAGCTGCCTTTCACTTCACGCTTTAATTATGCCTAATTATGTTTCGTTATGTTTTTGTGTATGTGTTCAGTCATTATAAGTGTGTTTAGGCTGTAGATTCTGAATGAATTGTTTGTATATTCACACGCTATATAAAATTTCCATGTACAGTCGAGTGCAAAAGTTTGCACAACCTCAACATTAAATTAGTCTTACTTTCTATCAAAATGACTTGCAGTATGTTAGGTTTATTAACTTTATTTTTTTTGTTCAGCTGACTGCCCATAGTAAAATAATTCTTGGGACGTTGTCTGACATCCCCCCATTATACAACAGAGTGTATACATTTTGGACACTACTACTTTGTATCTGAGCTTAAAAACAAAATAGATGCAAAGGCCATGCCCACAAGCAACAACATTCTGAATATAAGGTCAAGACACACCCGCTTATTTATATATATATATAAATATGTATGTGTATATATATATATATATATATATATATATATATATATATATATATATATATATATATATATATATATATATATATATATATATATACACTATTCAAGAACATTTGGTAGCTCATAAGCCGATTCATTTCCACTCTGCATTACAAACACGTAGATATACTTTCATTATTCCAAGTAAAATAAATGATCAAATTGTGCATGATAATATATCGTAAAGTGAATTAAAAAGAAAAACAGAAGTTCAAAATTTGCATCTCCCTTTCTAAGTGTGACAAATATTCTTTAATAAGTTACCCTCCTTTTGTGTTTATAATCTACTCCCACCTCTTTCATTTCCTCTGCACAGCTTTTCAATCCTCTCAGTTGTGATACTTGCCCCCCTCCCACACACACGCATGCACACACACGCACACACGCACACACACACACACACAGAGTATAATTCTGCCAAATGTCATACACGGGCCTGCTTCTGGAGACTGAGAGTGTTGTGCTTTAAGGTTATGTTCTGGATTGTCGTCTTATTACAGGATACACCCAGGTTTAATTTTTAATATTATTAATATTATAAAACTGTATCTATTTGCAGAGAGATTGTAAAAAAAATAAAATAATAATAATCATTTTCTCCATTCCAAAATCATGGGGGATGCAAACTTTCAACTGTATGTGTACATCACACGTAGCCTGAACCAAATTTATGTGCATGCAAGGAGCACCATTCACTCTCAGCATTACTGTTAACAACAGGAAAACCTCCTGGCAGAGTATAATAAGTAGCTAACGTTAACTCAGCACATTAGCGTTAGAGAATATCTGATCATTTTGATTGTGTTCAAATGCCGTCTGGCATCTCGGCAAAACTTTCTAGAAAGATCGTGGAATGTACACAAAGATTCTGATCGTGAACGTACTCGGGTTTAAAAGTTTACTCAGCGCTATTCTTTTACCGAACTGATTAACTTTTAAGGATTAAAACTCAAAACTGGCTCCTTATTTCATGGCACTGATCATATCGTACTCAATTCTTCAGTGTGAATCACTTAAAAGACAAAAATCTTGCTTTTCCATGATCTTTAAACTGCAGTTAAAAAAATTTTTAATAAATAAAAGTAAATTTTAGTCAAAATGAATATAAAAAACGTATACGTGTACAAATATTGAGAATAAATAATCTGTTTTTATTAGTTTATGAGTCTTGATGACATTACCATGAACAAGCAAGATTGAGGAAAAATGTATCAGATTAATCAAATAGATATATTTTATTATAGATCTTAATAATATCGCCACTTTTTTTTTTACCTCCTTCTCCAACAACACTAACTATCATTGCATGAAAATGCTGATTCTGTTTCACTTGGAAATACATTGTATTATGGAGGAAAAATATTGTATAATTTCTGGTTTATGTTGTTGTTCATTAAAATTGTGTATTATTAGAAGTAGTATTAGTAATAGTAGTGATAGTAGTTGTTGTTGTTGTAGCTCTGTCCTTGAAAGTCATCATTTGTTACTATAATAAGCACATCTTTAACTTGATAACAAGATGACTCAGTTGAGGGATTCGCATTTCTTTATCTAAAATCCTCATTTTCTGTCTATTCGTTGCGAGCTAAATGAATCACAGCATGATTCTTTCTCATTTTTCACATCAAGCTCTCAGTGTGGTTCCTCCTCACTGCTGCCCCCTGAAGGCCAATCCCTGAAATAACAACGAGGACCTGTGGAAGAACGTACGATCACGTTCCTATTCTCTTCAATGACAGGGTTTTTTTTTTAAACAAGATTTTTCTCTGCTCGTGTGTGTGTTCAGGGTTACATCCGCCAGTGCAGGAAACACCCGGGCATGTTCACGGACGCCCAGCTCAAGACCATCTTCAGCAACATCGAAGAGATCTACAAGTTCCAAAGGAAGTTTCTGAAGGATCTAGAAAAAAATTATGACAAAGAAAACCCCCATCTGAGTGAGATTGGGTCTTGTTTCCTTCAACAGGTAATTTTTTAAAAGTGTTTTTTCTTATTAACTCCAAGCGAAAGAAAAAAGAGAAACCGGTGAGGGTGAAGGAACAACTGTTTATAGCTGCTATATCTTTAGTAATAACAGGAACTAACTTGTTTCATAAACATTTTACAACATGAAATGTAACTATACACACAGTTTACTGATGAGTTTTCCAAAACTATTTCTATGTCCTTATATTTCTAAATTAAGGGCGAAATCATCAAACATTGTGGTTGTTTTAGAAAAATCTGAAACAGTGTAAATTAGACTAATATTAAAGCTTTTGCTTTTGATTTTTGTTATGCTTGATTTAATATTTGTACTCCACACAAGCTGGTTTAAGTCTCACACACACACACACATTCTGTCCTTCTCTGTCAGGGTGAAGGTTTCTCCATATACTCGGAGTACTGTAACACACACCCGGCGGCGTGTGCGGAGCTGCAGCGACTGATGAAGCAGGGACGCTATAAGCACTTCTTCGAGGCCTGTCGCCTCCTGCAGCAGATGATTGACATCTCCATCGCCGGCTTCCTGCTCACACCTGTGCAGAAGATCTGCAAATACCCGCTTCAGCTGGGCGAGCTGCTCAAATACACACCCAAAGACCACAGGTAACACACACGCATCTGCATTAACAAACATACACTCCATAGTGTGGTATGAAAGTAGACACTCAGGGCTTTAAGAATTTGCAGTTTTTCTTTAAAATAAGTATTTCATTTTTACGTAGTCTGTTAGGTTTATATGTCATAATTTTACTGTGGCAGTTGTGTATGGTGTTTTACTTTAAAAAAAAAAAAAAAAAAGCAAAAAAAAAAAAAAAGCTTTAGTTGTGCTGTCCGTTTTATCTCTGTACGAGTGTTATTGTGGAGAGGTGTGAATTGTTTGCCCAGCAGGGGGCTCACACCCCTCCTCTTTCCCATTGCAAGTCATGATACTCTACACACAGAAACCCAACAGTGTCTTGACTGATCTTATAACAGACTCGTGGCGATTAAAATAATTTATTTGTTTATACTGATTGGAAATGTCAGATAAGTCAATTCTGATAAGAAAGATCCACATGGCTTTAATGTAACATATTTGTATTTTACATAATCCTTATAAACGTTTAAAATTGGTTTCTTTTAAAATAGGTCTTCAACCTGATTAATAAATTACAAAAGTTGTATAATAATGCTCTATGTTCAGAAATTGGTTGAACTAAATATAAAAGTGCTCAGCTTACAAAATGCACTAACACGAACATTTTATGCATCACATTTAGCATACCCTAAATCAAGGCTTAGTCTTAATTTATTAATACAAGGCATGATTTTATGTATTTAATGTTCGCATTTTAGTGCTTTATATATGGCGTGACAATATTAGTCATATGCAACATGAATATTCTAACGAGTGCTTTGCCTATACACTGGTAAATATATAGTGTTTTATTTAAAATACAGCCTCCAGTGCAACCGTATTATCATGTGCTTGCTTCAGTGACTACGAAGGCGTGTGTAAAGCTCATGAGGCGATGAAGAATGTGGCCAGTCTGATCAACGAGAGGAAGAGGAGGCTGGAGAGCATCGACACCATCGCGCACTGGCAGGAGGCCATCCTGCACTGGGAGGTGAGGACAGACCGCTGCTCTCCGCTGTTGTCTCAGCTGCACTTCAGCATGGGGCGAGTCATGCAACTGTCCCACTTCTTTTTTTTTTTTTGTTTGACCCATGTTTGTGTGTTGGAAAAAATGCTGCTGAAAAGGTCAAACACAACTTGAGCGTGGTTTCAAGTCAAGTTTAATTATGCAATGAACCATTAAAGCAGCCTTCAAGAGTATTTCAAGTACCAGGTAAAAATCTGGCTGAAGTTTTAAAGTCTGACAGCTTCTTGGTATTAAGAAGCAAATTATTGCTTATATTTGGAGTTTGTTACACACACTTATCCACTCAATACCCGTGCTGTCCACCAGGAGGCAACCTCACTGAGAAACACTACATTATAATGTACATGTATTGCAGTGATACCTTGCCGTCAATGATTTTAATACAATTATTGCACCTGTGATCAAAGCATAACCTCAAAAATGTGTGTTATATTATTTAATAAAATAAATAACGTTTGTGGTGCTTGTGTTTTTCGCCAGGGTGAAGACGTATTATCACGGAGCTCTGAGCTTATCCATTCAGGTGAGCTGATGCGAGTGGTCCGTGCCGGGAAGACGCAGCAACGCAGCTGCTTCCTGTTCGACCACCAGCTGGTCTTCTGTAAAAAGGACGTCCTACGACGGGACCTGCTACACTACCGTGGACGCCTTGACACGGACAGCGTCGTGCCCATGGATCTGACTGACGGGCGTCACCCGGACCTCGGCACGCTGCGAAACGCTGTCGCCCTGCGCAACCACGACACACTGGAGGTGCTGTGTGTGCTGAGCTGCAGAAAAGCCCAGGACAAGCAGCTGTGGCTCGAGGCTTTCAGTCGAGAACGCAGACGTGTGAAAGAGGACCAGGAGATGGGTGAGTCTCACAGCAAGCCTAATGTGAGAATAGAAAAGCTTTCTCTTCTCAAACCCAGTGAAGGAGGCGTGGCCTCTCACACATCAAACTAACTTTGATTGCAATACGAAATCACATTGTATTGCATCATATCAGTATATGTGCTATTACAGGAAAATCATCAACTTCAGGGTGGTAACGGCAACTCTGCTTCATCACACCACCCTGCCGTTGATTATTTTCCTATAATAGCATGCCCCCAAGTCTTTTATTCCTTATATATTAAATGTAAATCCAGAGGCAGTTTATTCTTATCTTATTTTGGTATATTCCAAGATGGTAGATTATGTATCTCTCTGTAGGTGATGTGATGCGACAGGAAAATAATCAACAACAGGGTGATATAATGAAGCTCAACACAAGCAGAGTTACTGTTATCACCCTGAAGATGATTGTTTTCCTATAACAGCACTTCCTAAAGTGTTTTATTCTTCTTACACCACAGCAATTTGCCATAAATTCAAGAATGATACGTCATACTTTTTATCTGTTTATAGTTACAATAATTGTTGTGGAGTGTCCATGAAATAAGTTCTTGTTATCACTTACATTATAGAAACTATAAACAGTCGTTCTCTAAGTTTCTGTTGAAGCGTGTAACAAAAAAATGCAGCTTGTTACAGAGAAACCACAAAGCTTTACCTTTGACCGTTACAAAGTGTTGACACTGGAGACTCCTTACCAAAATGATAAATAAACGTCTCCTTTACCATATCAACGATTATACATTTGTTTTTGTTTTTTTGTTTTTTTTAAAATAAGCAATATATTTATTATTAGCCTTAAATTGTGTGGAGCATCCCGCCTCACAAGTCACTGATGTTATTAAAAATAAAACAAGATGTTATTATTAATAAAAATGATGATGTATTAGAACATTATTAAACCTGCACTACGCTCACAACTGCTGTCATAGAAAATTAATCAACACCTTCTGATCAAACAGAATGGAGACTTGAACAGCACTGTGGTATAAATAGGAAATAATTTAAGGAACCATGTGGGATATAATGAACTGTTCCTTCTCTCTCTCTCTCTCTCTCTCTCTCTCTCTCTCTCTCTCTCTCTCTCTCACAGGTATGGAGATTAGCGAAACCCAAAGGAAGCAGGCGATTCAAAATGCCCGAAAATCAAAGCAAGGCAAAATTAAAAGTAAGATCAGTTGTCAGTTTTTTTTTTATAGTACTAAGTAATATTAGCTGAAGTGAGCCAATGTTAATTGTGTGTGTGTGTGTGTGTGTGTGTGTGTGTGTGTGTGTGTGTGTGTGTGTGTGTGTGTGTTTGTGCCTCAGATATAAAATACACAGGTCACCCAGTGTCTCATCATCACCAACCCTTACACCCTATCCACCAGCGCCACATCACTGTACCGACCAGTATCCCCCAGCAGCAGGTCTTCTCTTTAGCAGAACCCAAGAGGAAACCTGCACAGCTGTGGTACACGTTCACGCGTAACACCCTTTTCCGGAAATGAACAGAAAAATAAAAACTTGATACTCTGATGATATGAAGAAGTTCCATATACAGCCCCCGGTGCCAATGTGAAGGACAACAGAGAACAACAAATGAATGGAGTGTGTGTGTGTGTGTGTGTCTTCGGTACCAAAAGTGTTCATGCTCTGTGTGTTTGTGTGTTGGTGTGGTAACGGTGCTGCTTGTATCAGATTTTGAATCGTTCTGTTCACCACATCAACATATGTTAAAGACGACAATGATGTGTATTCTTCAAGCTTGTTGTTTAATTTTATAAAGGTAAGGCTGGAACCTTTTTTAAATGTTAGTCCTAACTTTAGAAAAGTCAGACACTGCACTAATAACCTTGTGCTCTATAAATAAACACTTACAAAAAGTACACCAATGAAAATGTACAGCTGTGTGGCTCTGTACTCATGTACACTTTATTTAAACGGTTCCCACTATGTAATGATGTATACACACACAGCATCTCCCTTTTCCTTTTACACACATCTCCCTCATCTCAAATGTATTTGATCACATGGTACAGGTCATAAGTTTACATACTGTATGCCTTGGAGAATCTGCAAAATGTTAATATATATTTTTTTTAAATATATTTTTTTATGTAGTGCTGCCCTGAATAAGCTGTTTCACATAACATATGTGTACATATAGTCCAAAAGACACAACAATAACTGCATTTACACAAATGAACCAGTTCAAAAGTTTACACACACTCGAGTCTTAACACTGTGCGTTGTTACCTGGAGGATCAACGACTGTTTTTATGTTTTGTGATAGTTGTTCATGAGTCCCTTGTTTGTCCTGAGCAGTTAAACTACCCACTGTTCTTCAGAAAAATCCTCCAGGTCCTGCACATTCTTTGCTTTTCCAGCATCTTCTGCATATTTGACCCCTTTCCAACATTCACTATATGAGATGTATTGAGATCCATCTTTTCACACCGAGAACAACTGAGGAACTCGGATACAACTATTACAAAAGGTGCAAACGTTCACAGATGCTCAACAAGGCAACACAAGATCAACATTAAAATCCAGGGGGGGGGGGTGTAAACTTTTGAACAGGACGATCGGTGCGAAGTGTTATTTTGTCTTCTGGGAAACATGTAAATATCTTATGTAGCTTCTGACATTAAGATCTTTAAACAAAATAATAGAAATTTCCACCGATTATCCTGTTCAAAAGTTTACACCCCCCCTGACTTAATGTAGTGTGCTGCCTTCTTCATGTAAAGAAACAGGGGCGCCTGTGGAATTATCCCTATGTGTGTGAAAACATGATGAAGTGCCCTCTAGGGTGCCCTTCTACAGGTGCATCTCAATAAATTAGAATGTCGTGGAAAAGTTCGTTTATTTCAGTAATTCAACTCAAATTGTGAAACTCGTGTATTAAATAAATTCAATGCCACAGACTGAAGTAGTTTAAGTCTTTGGTTCTTTTAATTGTAATGATTTTGGCTCACATTTAACAAAAACCCACCAATTCACTATCTCAACAAATTAGAAGATGGTGACATGCCAATCAGCTAATCAACTCAAAACACTTGCAAAGGTTTCCTGAGCCTTCAAAATGGTCTCTCAGTTTGGTTCACTAGGTAAGCCACAAACATTCACTGCCAAAGAAGCTGGCTGTTCACAGAGTGCTGTATCCAAGCATGTTAACAGAAAGTTGAGTGGAAGGAAAAATTGTGGAAGAAAAAGATGCACAACCAACCGAGAGAACCGCAGCCTTATGAGGATTGTCAAGCAAAATCGATTCAAGAATTTGAGTGAACTTCACAAGGAATGGACTGAGGCTGGGGTCAAGGCATCAAGAGCCACCACACACAGACGTGTCAAGGAATTTGGCTACAGTTGTCGTATTCCTCTTTTTAAGCCACTCCTGAACCACAGACAACGTCAGAGGCGTCTTACCTGGGCTAAGGAGAAGAAGAACTGGACTGTTGCCCAGTGGTCCAAAGTCCTCTTTTCAGATGAGAGCAAGTTTTGTATTTCATTTGGAAACCAAGGTCCTAGAGTCTGGAGGAAGGGTGGGGAAGCTCATAGCCCAAGTTGCTTGAAGTCCAGTGTTCAGTTTCCACAGTCTGTGATGATTTGGGGTGCAATGTCATCTGCTGGTGTTGGTCCATTGTGTTTTTTGAAAACCAAAGTCACTGCACCCGTTTACCAAGAAATTTTGAGCACTTCATGCTTCCTTCTGCTGACCAGCATTTTGAAGATGCTGATTTCATTTTCCAGCAGGATGTGGCACCTGCCCACACTGCCAAAAGCACCAAAAGTTGGTTAAATGACCATTGTGTTGGTGTGCTTGACTGGCCAGCAAACTCACCACACCTGAACCCCATAGAGAATCTATGGGGTATTGTCAAGAGGAAAATGAGAAACAAGAGACCAAAAAATGCAGATGAGCTGAAGGCCACTGTCAAAGAAACCTGGGCTTACATACCACCTCAGCAGTGCCACAAACTGATCACCTCCATGCCACGCCAAATTGAGGCAGCAATTAAAGCAAAAGGAGCCCCTACCAAGTATTGAGTACATGTACAGTAAATGAACATACTTTCCAGAAGGCCAACAATTCACTAAAAATGTTTTTTTATTGGTCTTATAAAGTATTCTAATTTGTTGAGATAGTGAATTGGTGGGTTTTTGTTAAATGTGAGCCAAAATCATCACAATTAAAAGAACCAAAGACTTAAACTACTTCAGTCTGTGGCATTGAATTTATTTAATACACGAGTTTCACAATTTGAGTTCAATTACTGAAATAAATGAACTTTTAATCGACATTCTAATTTATTGAGATGCACCTGTACTAGAGAATACGTGATAAGAGAAGACACTTCATGATGTTTTCTTGCACATGGGCGCACCCTAGTGGAGAATGTGATGCAGTGCTCTATAGTGAAAAATAATGAAGTGCCCTAATGGGTGCATAACAGGGTTGAACCTTTTTCAGACAGCCAGTGTGTACTCCTCAGCTGGCTTCCATTCATAAAATTAAATCGATCCTATTCTGTGATCACCAGGAGTTCACTAACATGTTTATTATTATTATTATTATTATTATTATTATTATTATTATTATTATTATTATATGAAAGGAGTTTCAGATAGTTCAGGAGTTTCCTTCCTGGCAGCAAAAATCCTAAGAACTGCTGCTCTGTACTGAACGCATCTCTCAGATAACAGAGTTAAAGAAACAGGAGCTCAGCAGGTGCGGATAAAATTACACGCGCTCACAGGATGCTCATAAGCGCCGCTCAGCTGCTTCACGCACGTGCAGCCGGCCGGTAGAGCGCGCGGGCAGGGCGGACATGAGTGCGTTATTGTTATTAATTTGGTAGAAGCCGCTTAAGGTTTGAGGAATGTACCGGCGGCATGGAGGCGCGCGGAGAGAGCAGCTCGGGGAGCGAGGACGATGCGCCACCGGAGGACCGCGTCAGTGTGAGTCACTTTAATGACGCGTCAGGGCTTTTTTTCTTTATTATTGTGCGCTTAAACGTTTCTGTCCACGCTCTCAGAAATAAAGGTACCAAAAGTACCCTTCACTGTCACTGGAGTGGAACCATCTTTTGCACTTTTTGTAGCCTATGTGTCTTATGTGTGTATATTTGACCGGCACGAAGTGTTCCTATAATTAGAGGGTTATTTATGTACATTTAAAAAATGTTGTTTTTTTAAAATACTGTATTCACATTTTCAGGTGAAAGATACACAGCAAGGTTTCAAAATATACCGTATAATCCAGCTGGTATTGAACTTTATCACAGAAGAGAGTTTTATCTTGCAGACTGTTCAGCTGTGTGGTTTAAGTTACTTGGGATATTTTCTCAATTTCTTTCAACTCCCAAAAAAAAAAAAAAAAAATTCCTAAGATTTTAAAGCACCTGTAAGTGAATGATTTTCACCCACATGTTGTGTGCCATGTTCAGTGAAAATGAACAAACACCCAGTTCTTCATGAAAGGTTGAGGCTATTAAGAAGCAGCCCTTGGTTAGCTCATTGTACAGTAAGTAAGTAAAACGAGGGGATGAGATGACATGGCATGAATAATGAATGTTCACTGAAACGCCATAAGGCTGAACAGGTTAACGCACACACACACACACACACACACACACACACACACACACACACACACACACACACACACACACACACACACACACACAGCGGTGAGAGAAACACACCAGGAAGTTTTCCACCAGGAACCTATCCTCTCATATCCTCTCTACATTACACAAGCCACTGCTTTAACATGAAAAACTGTAGTATATATACAGTAACAATATTTACATTTGAACATCAGATTAACTGTACAGAATACACAGGCTACATAGCAAAGTAATACATAGATAGATAAATATAAATAAAGTGTTTCTATCTGTACAGCAAAATATACAGCCTCCAAAACAAAATTAACACAAACACATAAATATAAAAAATAAAAGTAATGATTACAGTATGAGGGTATATTAGCTCTATGTTCACATGTTTATATTTAATTTAATCATTACTCGTTTTTTTTTTTGTCTTTAATAGCTATTTTTTTTCTACAGTAATATATCAATAAGAATATATATATATATATATATATATATATATATATATATATATATATATATATATATATATATTTTTTTTTTTTTTTTCAGAAAATATGAAGGAGACTTTAATGAACAAAAAGTTTTGTTGCATACATTATTGAGAAAAACTGTTTTTCAGGGTAAGGTTGATATTTGTTGGATTTAACCTGTTACTGTATATATACACCGTTTAATTCACATTACAAAATCTATCTTTGGAAATGGCTGGTGGTGTCAATGCCAAAAGCATCTGGTGTATTATGATATATTATTTTGTGTGTGTGTGTGAGAGAGAGAGAGAGAAATCAGAGGTTAGAGTTTTGGATTAACACTGACAGCATGGATTGGCAAGCTCATTCTTATCACTGTCAGATATCACAACAGCAGCGGTTGGAATTACCAGTTCAAATCACTCACACTCTGAAAGGGATCCAACTGGGTTACACAGTCTACCACTAACACCTACCACCTACCACTAACATTATCCATTAATGTCTACCACTAACATCACCCACTAACATCTACCACTAACGTCTACCACTTACATTATCCATCAGTGTCTACCACTAACATTACCCATTAACATCTACCACTGACATCTATCAATAATATCTACCACTAACATTACTCACTAACACCTACCACTAACGTCTACCACTAACACCTACCACTAACATTACCCACTAACGTCTACCACTGACATCTACCAGTAACGTCTACCACTTACATTACCCATTAATGTCTACCACTGACATTACCCATTATTGTCTACCACCAATATTACCCACTAACATCTACCACTAACGTCTATCACTTACATTACCCATTAATGTCTACCACTAACATCTACTACTAACATTACACACCAATATCTACCACTGACATGACCCATTATTGTCTACCACCAATATTACCCATTAATGTCTACCACTAACGTCTACCACTAACATTACACACTAACGTGTTACTGCAGTCAAGTTCACATCTTTCCTATTTTCATGTTTTTTTTTGTGTGTGTGTGTGTGTGTGTGTGTGTGTGTGTGTGTGTGTGTGTGTGTGCGCGTGTGTGTGTGTGTGTGTGTGATTTAATATGTTGGCTGCAGGTGACAGATGTGTCCGTGGAAGTGGCCACGGTGGACGCCATGCTCGATAAGCTACGTAGGAAATACAGCAGACGCAGAAGGAGAGCAAAGAATGTGAAGAAACGGAAGAAGAGGCCACTGGTGAACCTTCAGAATCTGGTCCTGATTATTACAGTTGTAGTGTTTGTCATCGTGGTGATCATGTGGTCACTTCTGTGGGTTTTTACATGTAAGTGTAACATACACCTAACAAACCGTTCGGGATATGTGTAGTATTTTGTAATGAAAATGAAAATTGTTTGGTCACTTTGTCAAATATTGTCCTTCTTATAGTTCGGAGAGAAAGCAACAGTGGTGTGTACTTCGCTGGTATGTTTCGTGTTGCCAATGTGGAGTTCATACCCGAGTACCGGCATGCCGACTCCAGTGAATTTGTATCCATGGCAAATCAAATACAAAATGTGGTAAGTGAATAACGACTTATATAATATGCTGTGATGAAGCAGAGTTACTGTGACCACTATGAAGTTGATTATTTTCTGATTACAGCACGTCCCGAAGTGTTGCATTCCTCTTAAATCACAGCAATTTGTCTATTTATAGATACATATATCTCATCAGCCTCTCTTTTTTTCTCTCTCTCTTAAGTTAACAAGACAAAAGATACACAACATGTCATGTTACTGAGAAAACGTACTGACTTTTACAAAGCACTGACACTGGAGACTCCTTCCATACATGTTAACTAAATGTCTCCTCATTATATTAACAATTACAAGTTTTTTAATCTGCTTATGTGTCTCGTCCTGTGAATGAGCCGTTACTATAGAAACACTGATGTATTAGAAAGAGCGCATTAATATAAACCTTCAAGTTCAAGTTCAAGTTTATTTCTAAAGCACATTTAAAAACAGCTAAAAGCCGACCAAAGTGCTGTACACTGTCAATAGCACAAATACAATAAGTAAAATATTAATAGCGTAATGTAAAAATACACATAACAAAACTATAACAAAATCAATTTTTAAACGCCAGAGAAAAAAGATGAGTTTTTAGACTAGATTTAAACACAGGTAGAGTGGAGGCCGTTCTAATACGAGATGGTAAATTGTTCCAGAGAGTAGGACCAGCCACTTCGAACGCTCTATTTCCTCTTGTCTGTGAATGGTTGTTAATTACAACTGGAACTACTGTCAGAGCTGCTGTTATAGAAAATTAATCAACAACATCTGACCAATCAGAATCAAGAATTCAACAGTGCTGTGGTATAAGAAGACATGTTAATGCATTATAGTGAATATTAAACTTTCATATATTCTCCTGTTCCCAATAAAGGTAAGCAAAGTCTACAGATCATCATCAGTGTCGAAGCTCTACAAACACACCGTCATATCAGACCTGAGGTACTGACAACATCACAGACATTACAGTCCTGGGGTTTTCATTTGATAATTACCACTGCCAGTGTAGTTCAGGTCATAAAAGTCAGCTAATTTTTTTGGTCATTGTTTGTTATTATATTTTACAGTCGGTCGGTTGGTGTCCAAAAGGTGCTAATGTTGCTAACGAGTAATACATCTATCTAACCCCAAAATCTTCTCCACATCCAGTTCTTCACCCTTGTAGTTTTCATCGTTAGCTACATCAGCCTTGTAGTATTTATTTGTTAGCTTCATCAGCCTTGTAGTATTTATTTGTTAGCTTCATCAGCCTTGTAGTATTTGTTAGCTTCATCAGCCTTGTAGTATTTATTTGTTAGCTTCATCAGCCTTGCAGTATTTATTTGTTAGCTTCATCAGCCTTGTAGTATTTATTTGTTAGCTACATCAGCCTTGTAGTATTTGTTAGCTACATCAGCCTTGTAGTATTCATTGTTAGCCTTTATGATTCCTTCTAGCCTTCTAGTTTATATTGTTAGCCCTACAGCTTTTAGTTTTCACTTTTAACTACATTAGCCTTTTGTTTTCCCTGTTTGCTACATTAGTCTTGTAGTTTGCACTGTTAACTATGTTTGCCTTAGTTTTTATTGTTGTTTGTTTGTTTTATGTACATTAGCTTTGGAATTTTTCATTGTCACATACATTAGTCTTTGTACGTGACAATGAAAAATTTTGGTGTAAACTAAAAAATTCAACTGAAGTATTCCTTTCATTTTCAAGAAAATTTAAGCAAGTGTTGAAAACATACCTGAGATCTTTGAAAGGAAACCTTGTGCATGTGCTGTGTTCTCGTCTTGCCCTCATCAGTAACAATGATAAAGGTGGTGTGCTGGTGCATTTCTGGATGATCTTCGTGGTGCCAAGGCTAAAGACCCCAGCAGTGTGTGAGGAGTGCGTCAGTGCGATCCTCAGAGACTCGGTGCTCACATCCCTAAAGAACAGATCCTCTGTGGGCTTCCTGTTGGGGCTGCCAGTAGACATCGACTCCATCTTCATCAACAGTAAGACGAGCGATACCTGTCTGAGGCTGAGATTCAGAGATTACACTTTTAACATATACTGACATGATATATGGACTGCCTCTACTTATACGTATGCAGTAGGACTGTACATGCAGCCTGCAGATGTGATGAAACTGTTGAAGCTTCTTACAGTTACTGATGCATTCAGTTATTATAGATATTGTAATAGACAGACAAGTTATCGTCTTTTTATATTGAACCCTTTTAGGAGGCTCAGTGTGAACTATTAAAGAACCTTTGAAGAAAATGTCTTTCTAAGACCGTACAGTACCATATACCAAGAAATGTTAAACGCCTGACAGGTTCTAGGTATTAAGAAGAAAATAATTACCAATAATTAGGAGTTTAAGTAGCACCTTCCTAAATGGGTTCTCAAATGAGGGACAACTGAAGGCCCTTTAAGGGTTATACATTTTTTTAAGTGTGAAAAAAATGTGTTTCACAAGGTTTGCTTTTAATACCCTTCCTTTTCACTACTACATAGATGATACCCAAATTACACTTATAACTTCAGCCAGATGCAGCAGCACCGCTATGCCAGATAGCTGAATGTGTAAAAGACATAAAAGCTTTTTCTAAGTAGAAACATCACTGGATTATCATTCTTACTTTCTCATTAATGTAACATCTGTAAATCTGTATGCTATTATTAGAGAAACATAGCCAGAATGAGACCTATGCTAAGTCTACATGATGCTGAGAAACTAGTACAAGCTTTTTATGTTATAAATATTATTATTATTATTGTGTGGGGGCAGGGTGGCTTAGTGGTTAACACATTTGGGGTTCGAATCCTGCCTTTGCCCTGTGCTCGGGAGTTGCATGTTCTCCCTGTGCTTTGGGGTTTCCTCCGGGCACTCTGGTTTCCTCCCCCAGTCCAAAGACATACGTTGCCAGATTGACATTACCAAATTGTCTGTAGTGTATGAATGTGTGTGTGCTTGTGCCCTGCGAGAGGATGGCACCCCATCCAGGGTGTCTGCCACCTTGTGCCCCAAGTTCTCTGGGATAGGCTCCAGGCTCTCCGCGATCCTGTGTAGGATAAGCGGTACAGAAAATGGATGGATGGATGGATGGATGGATTATATTGTTTCACCAAAAAGATAACATTTATTAACAGGCCACTCTCAGGATTTAAAGGGGTTACCTTTTCCTTCTTAATTCACTTAATACTTATTCCTTAATTAAATAATCTCTTTTTTAAAAACATTTACACGAACCTGTCATATGTTTTACCAAAATTCCTTTTAAAAAACAAACTGCCAGTGTATATTTATTACACTTTTTTCTCCGTAGTTGCTCTTCGCTCAGATTACACATCAATCGCTGCAGGTAATGCTTTCGGTGTTTGATTGGCATGACTGCACATGTTTCACATCCCATGGCTCTGAGTTTGGGGTTAAAGTTCACACCACTTTGCCTCTTTCTCAGGTTCTGAGTGTGTGGATAAGCTGTACGCAGGCCTCCCCGATGTGAGAGTCCCACTGAACGTTTTCTCATCCTGGGGAGGTCTGAACTGTCACGTCAAGCTCACGTCTGCTCCGGGCACTGTCATCCGGCTCACGGTGAACAGAATGGACATCGACCCAAGCGACTGCATATACGATGCTCTCACTGTGTACGACGCACTGCTGCCTATGAGAGCCAAAACTTTGCACAGGTTCATGTTTAAATCAGGCTAATATACTGTAGTGAGTATATCAACTATATTAATAGTAGCCGATAGCATTTGACAGTGAGCTCCACCGTCATCACATCGTTAAAGAAATAAAACCTCCTGGATATACAGTAAGGAGGACATAATATACAGTAAGTATGTGCACTTGAACATTGAGTGTCTTTTTTCCTGTAGGTTGTGTGAGGCAGTGCGGGTTCCAGTCTCTCTCGTCTCCACCTCTAACGTCATGCTGCTCTCCTTCAGACTCACGCAAGGCAACAAGAGCTTCCGAGGATTCTTCCAGGCCGTTCCTGAGGGGGGTGTGTGCATATATGTGTGTGTGTGTGAGAGAGAATGTGAGAAAGACAGACAGAGAGATAGAGGATGTATATTTATAAGTCTGATCTCTATGGTTCTTTAGTGCTGTATAAGAAGCGAAGTGATTTAATTTCTAGAAGTTGTATCTCATCCTTTATCTCTCTTATAGTACATCTCTCTCATGTTTCTGTAGAGTGCCTGAGTGTAATTGAGATTCCAGTGGCTCCCGGTGAAGCAGGAGAAATGACCAGTCCGTTTTACCCCAGTCTTCTCCCCCCGCTGTGCTCCTGCACCTGGAGGCTTCAGGTACGTCACCACGCTCTGAATATTCATTAGATGAAATAGTTACATACATCTTGCTTTAAAAGTGTATGTGACGTTCGATGTTAGTATTCGATAAGACTGAGGTCACTTGACTCATTTTAGACCCACAGCACGTCTCTCGGTGTGGCTCTGAAGTTTCAGAACTACGTCCTCTCACCGAAAGACCTGACTCCGTGTGAACACGGCTGGTGGAAGGTCAACGAGATCATGTGAGTGATCGTACATTTGGTTAGAGTGTAATGATGACGAAACGTGAGCTCAGATCGATAACCGGGGGGTTTGCTCCGTCATCATGATCCTGCAGATACTGCGGCCGCTACGTGAGTCACGCAACCGTCTTCCGCATTGCTGAGAGAAGTGTGGAGGTGGTGTTTCGCTGCAGCTCCCGCAGCTCCGAGCTGCCTTTCAGCGCCACCTACAGCGGCTTCAACATCAGCCAACGTGAGAGCAATGCTGCCCCCAGATGATAATGGAACTTATTACAGTTTGATGTCAAAATATTCCAAATATATAAAAAGTGGAATATATTATATTTATTACATACAGTAAAAAAATTTTTATAGCACATATTATGCTGCTGAAAAGCTTCCACATCACCATGAATGACGTGACTTATCATATATCATGTAGATCTCCTTTTTTTTTTTTCCCAGCGTGCCCTGAGGGTCATTTCCTGTGCGCCACAGGGTTGTGTGTGGAAAAGGAACGCCGCTGTGATGGCCTGGATGACTGTCAGGATGAGAGCGATGAGGTTTTCTGTTGTATGTCAACTTTTTTTTCTTTCTTCCTTTTTTTTTTTTTTTTTACAGTAGAAGTCTAAGGGCAGTTGTTGTTTATGAAAATGTTTATGCAGAACACAATTACAGTACATAGAACATTTTGATAAATTGTTTAGTCAAAAAATGTTTTTTATATTATTCTGTTAAGATATTTAATACGAATTTCTGCTCTTGTCAGTGTTACCAGTGTAGTCTTAGTTTTATAGCACAAATCATTGAACTACTTTTTTACTTTACTACTCCAGTATTGGAAAGTTTTGATAGAAAGCTCCATAAAAACAGCTTTAGTATGACTTTTTCTCATGTCCGCCTCATCACAACACAGTTACTATTAGAATGTAAAAGCTATAGTATTGAATTGGTGTTATATAGTCACATATTTTAAATCTTCATTGACAAAACTAACATTATAGTTAAGTTTGGAGTCTGTTCTCTTCTCTGTACAAGCACACATGTTGAAATTATTGTCTGTGGTAATCTCACACACACTATAGCTTCACTGGCTAGAGAAAAATGTCTCCCAGAGTGTTCCTTTATGCATGATGTAATGCTTTAGTAGCCCTAAGCTAATTAAATATCTTGATAAAATGCATACACTCTATGGCCAAAGGTTTGTGGACACCTGACCATCACACCCATATGTGCTTTGCTGAACATCCCATTCTAGATTTATTCCCCCTTTACTGTTATAATAAGCTTCACTCTTCTGGGAAGGCATTCCATTAGATTCCAGAGCGTGGCTGTGGGGATTTGTGTTCATTCGGCTACAAGAGCATTAATGAGGTCAGGCACTGATGTTGGGCAAGGAGGCCTGGGGTGCAGTCAGCGTTCAGTTCATCCCAAAGGTGGTTAGTGGTGTTGAGGTCAGGGCTCTGTGCAGGACATTCAAGTTCTTCCAGTCCAACATTGGCGAACAATGTCTTCATGGAGCTCGCTTTGTGCACTGGGGCATAGGCATGCTGGAACAGGTTTGGGCCTCTTGGTTCCAGTGAAGGGAAATTGTAAAGCTACAGCATACAAAGACGTTCTATACAACTGTGTTGCCACAAAGTTGGAAGCACATGGGTGTAATGGTCCGGTGTCCACAAACTTTTGGCCATACAGCGTATATCACTTAAAAGTTTAGGATCACAGGACTTATCCTACAATTGTAAGTGACCACTAAGAATGAATTTCTTAGTACTAATCTGAAAGTATTTAAATTTGCAGCAAAGCCCTTTAAAAACTGCGGCAGCCTGACTCCTCTTCATCCTCTTTATGTATGCGATGGAGAGAATGATTGTCCCAATGGACGAGATGAAACCAACTGTACCCAAGGTACAATTTCCTCAATGTACACACACTTAAAAACACCTGCATCTGTGATATTCACACTGTTTTGAGGCTGTCTTGGAAAATAGATGCAAATCTCCTAAACACAAAGCAGTGTTTTGTTTTTGAGACCGTGACTCCAATGTCTCTCTCAATCCAAGATGGCTGAATGTGAGATGTTAATGTTTTATGCCTGAAAGAGTTAACCCTGAGTGTTTTTGTGAGATGTTGGTCTGACAGCAAGGTTGATGCTCTGCAGAGACGGGCTGCTCTGGGATGTGGTATCAGTGCAGCAATGGAGCGTGTATCCTAAAGAAAAATGCAAAGTGTGACGGATTTCATGACTGTCTCGACCACAGCGATGAGAAGGACTGTGGTGAGTTCTCACAAAGCGTGTGGCCTTTACTTACCCCAAGCCCTTTACTTTTGATTACATTAACAGTGATTGTTTATTTAAACTTTCGAGTTGAGTAATTGTGATTAGGAAAATGATTTGGCTGACTCAGATTTCGGTTAGTTCAGCTAATTAACGTCCTGAACTCCTGTGCTGGAAAGCCGCCCACAGACTTCATTTATAAGCACTGTAATTGTTAGCGCAATGACTCACCTCCCATCTCGGCTGTGCTTCCATGAGGACATTGTTAGTTTTAGTTCCATTCTGTAAGGGTTCACCTGCAGTGCGCTGAACCCGCTGTGTTAATTGCAGTGTGTGTTGGCAGTGATTTTGGGGGAGGTTTGATATGAAAAGGCTGGGCTTTGATCGCTGCTCCGGCTCCGTAGCAAAGGCCTGTATGGATTTAATAAGACGGCGCACTTCAGGACCATCTGCCAGCTTCTCTCTTTCTCAAACTGCATGCAAAAGTACAGCACAGTTCATTAGGAAATCACTGTTTTTTCAGGCCTTGTAGAAATGTTCATTATAATAACGAAGAGGAAAATTTCTGAATGTCAGCTGTAATTTGACGGTAGTAAAATGACAATAGAAAAATCGATCCTCATCAAGAAATCCAGATTCTATGAAGGTGCAAATAGGAATTGCCCTAAATGACCCACCCACTGCTCCAGTGAATCGCATAATCAGAGAAAACAAGTAACATTTTGCAAGGCTCGCATTTGCATAATGGAACATGATTGGCTCTTATATTTTATGATGTAATAACACCTATGACCTATTCAGAGACTACAACACACTTTCACACTTCGCTCAGTTCACTCAAATAATTTCCCTCTAAAAGTTGCAATAACAGGCAGAACCAGTTACGGACCTATAGGATAACTTTAAATCTCTTTTAATTTAATGTCTCCCAAATAAATTTTAAAAAATGATTAACCAATACTGTGATGTACTGAAAACCAGGATCGCCTCTAATCCATGGAATTTTTCATTCATAAATGTCTGTAATGCGACCATAACTGTGCATGTTCCGTGTTGCAGCCTGTGGTCAGTCCATGCCTGTGAAGCGTGTAATGGACAGCACAGCTCCTCAGGAGCGAGTGGTGGGTGGAATCAATGCTGTAGAAGGGGAGTGGCCATGGCAGGTCAGTTTGCATTTCTCAGGCCATCTGTACTGCGGCGCTTCCGTTATCACCAGCGAGTGGCTCATCTCCGCTGCACACTGCTTCAGCAAAGAGAGGTAAGATCATGGAAACACACATTCCTAATACTTTATATCATTCTGAAATTAAGACATAAAACATGAGCTGTGTTTCACATGGTATGCTTTGATCGTAAACGTACTGTGAATGTTTATCATTATGTATATGTATATACATAATGATAAATGTAAACACTATGGAGGATACTGAAATGCATTTGATGTAAACAATAAGGCTAGGCTATACTCAGTGCTTTAGCTTGCTAACTTATACAACACTAGTTTATTAACTATATATAAGAAAAAGTACTATCACTCTATCTAAACCTCTACAACCTTTAACCTTTGACCTCACCAGACTCTCAGACCCTCGCCAGTGGATGGCTCACCTGGGCATGTTGACTCAGGGCAGTGCTAAGCACGTGGCAGAGATCCGCCGCATCGTAGTGCACGAGTACTACAATGCTCGAAACTTTGACTATGACATCGCCCTGCTGCAGCTCAGAAAGGCGTGGCCCAGCAGCCTGGCCCCCTTTATCCAGCCTGTGTGCCTACCCGCCCCATCACAGACCCTCACCGAGAGACACCGCTGCTGGGTGACTGGCTGGGGCTACCGCTCCGAACAGGGTGAGACATGTAGCTGGATGAACATGAAGAATCCGCTCAATAAGACGTTTGAGTTCACATATTTCTAAGCACAGATTCGTAGCTACTGACATTAGAAATTCTCATGGATGCCCAAAACCAAGCAATTCCTAACTTGTGGTACTCATAGTCGACCTGTAAACTCATCAGAAATACAATAAGACTATACATTTTCCTCCATTTTAAATAATAAATTGTTGACATGGTGCTTGCATAAAAAGGTACTAAACACACACAGGTTTACCTTCACCAAGTCTCCAGATTCTATGAATATTCAAATTATTAACGCCCCCAACACGCAGTCACTTTCTCCTTGTGGTAAACTCGTGTTGTCCAGCCTGCAACTGCATATTAGAACATGATTGTTTGGCGGTCTGGGAAAACCCATCAGAGTACTGGAAAACAGACAAAAAAAAAGATGAGGGGTTTTCTGCCTATGACGACTTTGACACTTAAAAATGCTAGAAATTTATTTGTGATTGATTGATACATTCCACAGGGAAACATTCGAAACCAGAAGAGTCTGTAGATTTCAGAATTATACAGTATATAGTAGATAATGTCAAAATTTCACAGTGTGAAGGGGTTTCCCAGGCCGCCACACATATATTATAAAGCAATAGCATTTTCCTCTTGTTTAAAACCAGCCCCGATTTTTCAATAATACTGTTTCAACACACAGATCCCTAACGCAGCAGCCTTTATTTTTTGCCATTATACAGCGCCCCTGGAGCAGAGAGGGTTAAGGGCCAGCAGTGGCAGCTCGGCAGTGCTGGGGCTTGAACCAATGACCTTGTGATCAGTAACCCAGAGCCATAACCGTTTGAAAATTCATTAAAAATTAAATTCAAATTGACCATTATTACCTTGGTGATTTGCATCCCTTGTCAGCAGCAATCACTTAAAAGACAAAGTTAATTTCTTCCCTCTAAATTTCCAGCAAAATCCAATGACTCTAGCCCATCTCTAAACAGTTTTGACTACATGCCAGTGCATACAGAGACAGAAATTGTTTTTTTTATCAGTAATAATACATATGGTTGTTATACACAATCCCTCGATCACTAAGTAAAAAAATGCTACAAATATTTTTTCACTTAAATAAGTTCCCCAAAAGGGATTAAAATTTAGTGTGACTTTAATCTACTGGTAATGCATTTGCAGCAACGATTTAGTAGTCTTTCAACAGAAAATGGTCAACGTGTCCCTCGTTGGTGTTTTCCTCAGATAAGGTCCTACCTACGGTGCTGCAGAAGGCTGAGGTAAACGTCTTGAGTCAGAGTGAGTGTAAGAGGGCGTACGGTCCTGTCTCTCCCCGCATGCTGTGTGCAGGATTACCCAGTGGAGAGCGGGACGCCTGCCGGGTGAGTGCAAGTAAATCATGAAGTTTGTCTCAAATTTCTGCAACTGAGCCACGTGTGAAAATCTGTTTTAAGGTTTTTATAGGTCCGACTCACAAAATGTCCATTCTAACACTCCTGCACTTACCGTGCTAGCTTGAATCTGAGTAATTAAAAAACAATAATGTCCTCAACTGTCATTTAAAGTCTTACTCAGTGTCTTTATGTTCTTCTTTGACTGCAGGGGGACTCCGGTGGTCCTCTGTCGTGCCAGGCTTCGGAAGGTGGACGCTGGTTTCTGACGGGAATCGTAAGCTGGGGGTCGGGCTGCGGCAGACCTAACTTTCCAGGAGTGTACACCAGGGTGGCCAAGTTCATCTACTGGATCAACAGCCACATTTACAACTCATGATTAACCTACAACACTCACAGCCTAGCATTTGACAATTCTACTCAATTGACATTGAAGTATCCATGAACAGACCTCAGCATAATCACAGCCATCGTTAGATCATTTGAGCAGATTGCGTGCAGATGTGTGATTGTCTCGTGTGATTCAAAAGTCTGTAACACTTACACGGTCATAAGAAATACGTGTATTCCAAAAATAAATTATATTTGAAAATTTGAGGTGATGTCTTTTAGTGGAGGTTCAGTATTCTCTTTTTCTGTGGGCTGTCGTAGGCTTGATTATGCCAGAAATGATCATAAAAATCATTTTAGAGACACCAACTACATCACTTCTGAGCACATGATGCTTAAATTCATGCAAAGCTTGTTTTGAAGACCACAAATACAACCACAAAAGTAATAAGACAACAGAAAGCACTGAAGTACCTACAGTTTTACTCTCATAGCCTCAAAGACCTCAAATTAGGACCTGTGGGGTTTTTTTTTAATGCGATATCCCACAATTCGCATGAACATACGTGGATGGAAACATAGCTAATGGTTATACAATTTTCTTCGTCTTAGGGAAAAAGTGTCCACCATGCAAGTTCCCCAGAATGAGAATGTTCCCCAGTTACTATAGAAATGAAAAATTATCAGAATATAAAACCTGAGCCGGAACTTCTGTCAGAGCTGCTGTTAGAGAAAATTAATCAACACCTTCTGACCAATCAGATTTCAACAACAACAAAAATGTATGCATTAAAAAGAACAATACCCCAGATTTGTGGTACAATAACTAAGGGGTCAGTATTAAACTCTGTTGATGTTTACATTTCACTTCCTGAGCTGCCTATTAATTGTCCCTGATGAATTTAATGACTCTGAACACACTGTTAATCGGTTTGAATTTGCCCACCGTTTTTTTTTCTGTTGGATGCCTGTGTGCCACCAGTTCATAGTGGTGCCTTTGTGCCGCGTTGCATCATGGGAGCCGTGCAGCACCTGTGCACGGGCGGGCGGGCGCGGGCATTGAGCGCGCGCAGCGCTGCACCCGCTCAGCTCGGGTTTCTCCGCGCACCGAAAGCGAGGCATCGCTCCGGATTTCTCACCGCAGGTTAATTTCTCCGGCTGCGTCGGGCTGTGTGTCGACTGCGACGGGGAGCCACACGGGACCAGGAATGAGGACTTTCCCCAAAAACAGAAGCTGCGATGTTTACAGCGTATCCGGTTTAGGACACTGTGGAACCGCAGACTCACCTGTACAGGTAAGAAAGATCCTGAGCGCATAGCAGTGTGGGAAAACAGAGCGGTGTGCATTCCTAAACGGAAGACAACCAGCATATAATATGCGTTAAAGCTTATATATTACAATATTAACAATATAACAAGCATGTTTGTTTTTTTTTAACTTAATTTCCCAGTCTCAGGATCAGAGAGTCATGGCATTTCTGTGTAGTGCTAATGAGAGATTTGTTTACTGAATTTGAATCTCAATCAGACAGACTGCAGCTTACTTGTTTGTTGTCAAAGTTCAGTTGTGAAAGATGATGTGGCAGTCCTGAATGTCAGACGATGGAGCGGTGACCTTAATGAGAAGGGCCGTGGGAAAGCGGACCCTTGGAGTTACTCTCCACACAACTCCACAGGGAGACCTCACCTGGTTATCTCTCTCTCTCTCACTCTGTCTTATACACACACACACACACACACACACACACACACACACACACACACACACACATTTGTCTTACTGTCCTTATAAGGACCTTCAGTTGATGTAATGCGGCTAATTAATGTCTTTAACCCTGTCCTTAACCTCAATAATCAAGGAAGCCATTTTCCAAATAAATGTTTCACTTTTAATTTTCCAGCCAAATGTCTCTCCCAAGGTCAAAACTGTCAGATATTCCTATCCTCGTGTGGACAGTTGGTCCTCACCAAGATATAAAAACCTGCCCACACAACCACACACCCACACAGCCATATACACACAGTTAAATGTAGAGCGGGAGTGAATTAATCGATAACTGAACACTTTAATTCAGTATAGAATTAATTATTTTTTATATATTATAAATTATTTTATTTATTTGGATCAGATTTGTTTCATTTAGATTGAAAGTCACTGCTCTTGTGTGTATTGTGTGTGTGTGTGTATGTGTGTTTTGTACATTCTGTGTCATATGTTACATAACTTGGCCTTAAGCATTTTGTTGTACATAAAAGTGTGCAAAAGTTTTTGGCCTATTTTTTTTTTTTAGCACAAACTTTGTTATAGATTTTTTTTTATTTTATGACTTCTACATTATCAAGTCAGTACAAAAAACATTTTCGATTCCCAAACATTAGTTTTCTTGCACAAAATTAAATGTTACAGAAAAATGTTTGTATGTGATTAAAGAAAGCAGCATATTATGTAAGAGACACTTTTCAGACAAAAAAACACAATGAAGGCTGCTGGGTTTTTCTGCAAAAATAAGAAGCGAGTGCGAAAGTCAAAGTCTCCAGAAGAACTGTGGCTGGTTCTGCAAGATGCTCAATAAAACTTACCAGCTCATTTCCTTATAAAACTGAACAAATTGTACCAGAGACTACTGTTTTTATTTTTATTTTTATTTTTTGTCACACCAAATATTGACTTTGTTTCATTTACTACTGTTTACTGCTCTTTACAGTATTTTTAAAATTATTATTATTTTTTAAATAATTTCATTATTTTGAAGGCATCTTTGCTCTACAGCATTTGTTTGCATGTGCGAAAAATTTTGCACAGTACTGTATATCTTGACATACTGTGAATAAACTTGATTTTTATCTCAGTGTGAAATGGTGAACGCTTTTGTTAATAATATGTCCAGGAGAAACTCTGGTCTGTCTGCAGTGCAGGTTGTGTAAAAAAAAAAAAAAAAAAGAAGAGGAAAAAAAAAAGAAACAAATGATGTGGGACACCAACATTCAACCAATTAGGACAAGCAGGCGTCTCTACTCGTCTGGCAATTCAGAAAGCTCTGCCTCTTGCACTTCAGGTGCTTTAGGCTTGGCATGTGTTTTGAGGACATGGCTGAAGGCAAACCTGAGGAGAAGGGCTGTGTGTGTGTGGGTTTATTTTGACCTTCAAAAAAATCTTCTGCAATACAAAATCACTGACTGTACCTTTGGATTGTATGTAATGCAGTTATATTGCGTTTACCATTTTGTTCCTCTGTAACAGAATAGTTTTATTCTATTGAACTTTTTTTATTTGTAGGACATTAAAGTAAAGGAGCCGTTCCAAACTCCGAGCGCCTCTAGCAGTGAGACTCAGGCTGGGTCAGACATCAAGCGGCCGGGGGACAGGAGAGCCGCCTTCAGGGCATGGCGAAAGTGGGCGCTGGGTGCCGCCCCCCTCATCCCTCTGTCCACTGCCGTTGCATTGACTCTCCATTTCTTTGCATGTAAGTTAAACCCATTTGCGTTGGTAGAATGCAGTGATTGTGATCTGGTATCTTTCTCCATGCCATTGAAGGACAGCATACCTCATATACAGTATCTCGTGTGTCCCAGACGGGATTCCTGGATATCAATAAATATTCATGTAACTCATGAGAACAGCCACTTGCTCGTCAGTTTCACATGAATGGCTTTAACGCTCCATGTCTTGCCTCTACAGCGTCTCCGTCTTCCACAGTGTTCTTCCTGGGAGGAAGCGTGGAGTTTTCCAACCTCAGCTTCTCACCGGAGCTGGCCGATCCATCCTCCACACAGTTCGACCTTCAGTCTCAGGCCCTCAGCCCCTATGTAAGCATACACACATACTGTATATAACAGCTGCTCTGTGGGACTCGACGTGGTCTCTTTGGAATGCACCGAACCTCCAGAGAGCACTCTACACTGAGCCATGCCCTTGGCAGTTTCAAACGCGAAGTCGGCCAGAGCTGCGCCTCTTGTGGTGTGCTGCTCTCTTCACTGTGGCCCTTTTTAGATGTAAAGCAGGCTGTGAGCGGGACCCCGCCGAGCTTTCGGCTACTCCGTGGCCCTCTTAAATGTAAAGCCGGCTGTAACCGGAGCCTGTCCTGGTGCAAGGCAGCACGGTGAGAGCGTGTCCCAGAGGGGCGCAGCCTTTTCAGGGCTGAGGACAAGAATGGCGTTTGTGAGAACCGCAGGACCCAGGCAAGCCGAGTGAGAAGAAGAGCAGGCCCTCAATAAAAACATTGTCTCTGCACTTCCTCACACAATCAGATGCTCTGTGTCTGTGCACTGAGAGGGACGCAGGCCGAGAGGAGAGGAAAGGTAGATTCAGGGACAGAGAGAAGGCCAGTGAGAGAGAGAGACAGAGATTAAATGGACAGCAAGAGAGAGAGTGAGACAGGAAGAAAGAGTGAAAGAAAAACAACGCATGTTCCATCATGTCTTCATTGGCCTGAATAATGCCTCATGTAATACCTGTAATCCTGTTTAATATGAGTGAATGGGCAGGTGTGGTGGAGTTGTACGAGAGTGTGCCTGTGCTTATTAAAGGTAGCCTGAACCCACTGCCCGCCCCCGCCACCCTGCACTTCAGAATGACATTGAGCTCCGGACAATGGCGCTCTTGTTGCCCACGGCTCTTGTTGCTCAAAGCCAATCGCACAAGAACGGGGCCTTTTGTGCCAAGACTGCATGTCTTTGCCGGGGCTACTGATGTCACACCTCGTCCAGTGATGTCACTTCTTCTGTAGCTCTGAAGTCAGGGTGACGCCGTACAGAATCTAGATGATTCAAAGTTAGGGGGGGGTTTGAACTTGTTGCACTATTTTTCCCTCTTTGTGAACATCAAATGAGGGGCTGTTGTTTATGTAGGTTGATTATTTCATTATTCCTTTTTACTACATGGATGGTGTTTAACAGATGAATGATTCTTTGTTGCGCTGCTTCAGTTGTCAGAGTTATATGAGTCATCACCCTGGAGGCCATACTACCGCCGCTCAGGGATTGTCGCCTTTAGGTGAGAATTCTCCAGATTTTTTTTTTCCTTACACCATTTGTAGTTGATCCAAGACAGGTTTAGTGTTGGAAGATGAAAGCACTTCAAGCTATCAGTTTAGCATAGTTGAAATAATCACATGCTCACATTGCCTCAAACAGCTTTGGCGAGTTGGTCAGTAGGCTTGCATATGTTATTTCTGACACTGTTATCTATAAAAATGGTGTAAAAAGTGTGTTGCAAAGCCAAAAACAGTAGTAGCAGACATTTTCAAATCACTTTCTTCCTTAGCACACAGTTTTCACACCACTCCATGCTAGCATCAGACTCAGGTATGAGCTGTATCCATTTGATGTGTATATTATTATTATTATTTCATTTTTAAATGCAGACCTATTCTAATATTTTCTAAAATTGACTGTGTACAATTGCAATTGCTGAGCCAAACAATGTCTTATAAGCTGAATGTATGATGTAGATGCAGTTTGCGTAGTGCTAAAGTGGTAGCTTTATGCTATTGGCTCACAGTTGCAGTGTAAAATTAAGGAAAAGAGATTCAGACATCAGTGCCTTGGCTGGTTGACTATATTTGGAGTCATTGTGAGGGAGACACTCTGTACATTTTTTTTAGGATGTCACAGAATGTCTGAATCCAGTGCTGATTTGTTATATCAATAATTATATGTATATACTAGATTATTCTGTATAGTTGGTCAATACACATGTGTGGCAGCCTGGCTTTATCACCAATTCAATCACTCTTGGCGTTTAAGCTCTTCACTTTTCACTCTGAAATAACTGCTGATTAGTTTCATGAATTCTGTCCATATTTAAATTAGATCATTCAAATAACATCTGTCCGCTGTGGTCTGTACATTGTGTAAGCGCATTTATCTTTTTCAACATTTTGACTGGCAGTATCTGATTATAAAATGAATTGATTAGACTTATGTTAGTTTTGTATCTCTCCAACAACTCGATCAAAGCGTGACATTCGCTGTGTTAGGAAATCACACTTAGCTATCGATTCATATGTTTTATTCGTATATATTTATTTCCATGTTATAAGCAGAAAAAAACCTGATATCTGACAGGTTCTCCAAGACCGCCACAAATATTTACACATCCAGGAAAAGTACATATATTATACAAACTGTTATAATACCTTCCTAAAAAAATCTACAAACATATGGAGACATAAAAAGGCCTGTATGAATGTTGTGCCTCCATGCTGACAGTGAAGGAGTGAATGGGCTCAACGTTTTCTTCTGGAGTAAGTTCTCTGCTCCATCCGCGACCATTGCAGAGAAGTTGCAGAGATCTAAACCTGCGTGGTTGCAGCGGCACCTTCCCGGCACCAACAAGGTTCTTCACAGCAGACTGGAGGAGCAGTATTACCTGGCAAAGGATGAAGACACACTAAGGCTCCTGGGTGAACGCTTTGAACTGCTTGGAGCTAAATTCTGTACTTTGCATTGAAGTTAGGTGTGAAATGGATCCCTGATAACGTACAACGTCTTACCTGCAGGTTTGAATTTAGACAGTGAAGATGATGATGACGATGATGACATGTCGGATAAGATAAAGAATCCCAACAATTTGCAGAGCGGCAAGTGGCAGCTTGGACTTCAGGGTAATATCAACAGATTATCTCCTGTATTTTTGTTTTTTACTTTTTATTCCCTGGTACCTTACATCCTGTTTGGTCCACAGCCATGTCTTTTGACCTCTACGCCAAATATGGCAACAATCGAACACTGAGTTTGGTGAGCCCGAAGAAACCGTATTACCAGTGGAGGCTGAGAGTCCCCTCGGGTCACGTTGTACGGTTAGATGTAGTCACCCTGCAGGGGGCGACACCCGGTAGCTGTTCAGCCAACAAACTCTCCGCATACGACTTCCTGCTCCCGCTTCAGAACAAAATCATTGCCAGGTGTGTTCATAGAGAATCACATATAAAATAGTGCTCTCATATAAAATTAATATGTTACATATTAATCCTATATCATGTATACATTTATATCCTATAGGCTAGTTAGCATGAAAGCATGTTTTCATTGCTAGGTGGTGTGGATTGCCAGTGACTGGATCGTCCCCGGTGATGAAACTAACATCCTCTGCAAACGTCATGCTCGTCACTTTTTCGTTTAGTCGACAGAGGCATGGAGCCATCTTCAAGGCTTACTTCCAGGCCATACCAAAAGCCGGTGTGTGTTTACCTAGCATGCAATTTCGGATGATAACCAACATCTGACTCTTTGCTACTGTATATATCACTCCTGTCGTTCTTCTTCACCAGAATGCGGAGGCTTTCTGTCAGCTTGGAATGGCACCGTGGTATCCCCTTACTATCCTGCCTACTACCCTCCAAACGTGGACTGTAACTGGAAGATCAGGGTGAGTTGAGGCCAGGGATGGTTCCCATGTCCTGACTCTGCTTCTCTGTGTTAGTGTGCATGGCTTGTGAACCGTATTCACAGTCAGAGGGGGGGGATGCTCCTTCTTAGGCCGCTCTTTTGTGCTAGAGTGCATCCTTTGAAGGCGGCTGACTGTGGTTTCTTTTTCAGGCTCCGCTGCCCGGCTACCTGCTATCCATAACCATTGTGATGCTGGATATTCAGGACTCTCCCACCACGAGCAGCTGTGAGAAAGACTGGCTGGAAATTGGTGGCGTCAAGTGAGTATCCTCACTTTCAAAGGATGGAAAACTTTATGCGAAGGTTTTGTGATCCTAGTTGTAGTGTTGATAGATGTCTTGTGGATTTTAATGCCTATGTGTTGATGTATGCTTTTGCACTTGTATGTGGTTGATCATACTGCTGCATATGTACCTGTGCCTGTGTGTTTTCCCCCTATGCTTAGGCTGTGTAATCCAATTGGGGACAGCAGCAGGAAGAGGATCTACTCCTCCCCTGTGTTACTGCACTTTCACTCCGACGAGTCTCTGACTCACAAGGGCTTTTACCTGGTGTACAGAGCCTTCTCCCCAGAGAGCAGTGAGCACACTATCCTTTTGTGTTCTCCCAGCATCTGCTGAATGTATGACAATGTTTGGGCTTTATTTTGCAAAGCAACTTGGCTGTGGTTTGTTCTGTGAAGTGCTTTTGTGCTCTGGCCATCTTGGACGCTGTTGTTTGTCTTGCGGTGGATGCTTTGTAATGTTTCTGGGCCACTAAAGGTCAAGTGTACTGTTACAATCTTTTTTGTAGACTACCAGAGCATGTAATTTACTGTCAGTATTAACACCATGCGTGTTTCACTCCAGCGTGTCCGAGGCAGTTCCGCTGTGGAGACGGACGCTGTATTCCTCTGAGAAAGGTGTGCGATGGAGAGAGGGACTGTGCAGATGGTCGGGACGAGGCCAAGTGCTGTAAGTAGGCTTGTGGGATGTAATGATATTATCGTCCTTACACGATATTCTGTTGCAACGATACCCTGTGATGTCAATCAACGATTATATTATATTACCAGACCTGCTAACTGTTTTTGCATAGGTGCTCCGCAAAAACATTGGTGTATGCTTGTATGAGTTGTCACTCAAAAATATGCCACAAGAGCAGTCTTTTTCTCCCCAATAAAACAAGAGATGAGCCAACCAACATGTGAATCTGGAATGATTTGCGTAGGTGTTATATTAACAATATTAAGACACATTCTGGAAGCCCCGTCCCCTTCCAGCAAATTTCAACCTTCTCTGAGTTTCTGTCAAGGTAACTGGAGAATATTTTAAGCTCATTAATGTGAAATAAAATCTATACTATATGTTCAATGTAGCTAATATAAGACAAGTATATATTTAACATCAGTTAACTGTATTTACTGAAAATTTTCGGCCAAAAATGGTCAAAATGCCTCTTTTTGGTTTTCGGCTGAAAGAGAAAAAATGGCCTACAAGAATAATAAAGTATAACATCTAACATATTCTGCATTCCACCACTGAGAGACAGTCAGATTGAAGGTTCTGGAAAGGGACCTCATGCCTCGCTGAGTAGGCACTACCAGGCATCGGTCGTTAACCGAACGCAGGTTGCGTGAGGGAACGTAAACCTCAAGGAGAGTGTTGAGGTAGGGAGGTGCTGTTCCAGACAAGGTCTTGTTCGTGAGCATCAGTGCCTTGCATTTGATGCGGGCAGCTACAGGAAGCCAGTGGAGGGAGATTAAGAGGGGTGTGACATGGGTTCTTTTGGGCTGGTTGAAAACAAGGCGTGCTGCTGCATTCTGAATCATCTGAAGGGATTTGATGGAGCTGGCTGGAAGGCCCAGGAGTAGTGCATTTCAATAGTCCAGTTTTGAGATAACAAGAGCCTGGACTAGTAGCTGTGTAGCCTGTTCAGTGAGATCGGGTCTGATTCTCTTGATGTTGTACAGAACAAACCTACAGGATCATGCAGTTGTTGAAATGTGGTCTGTAAAAGTCAAGTTGTCATCGAAAGTCACCCCAAGGTTTCTGGCGCTCCTGGTTGGCTTGAGTGTGGTTGAGTCAAACTGTATGGTGAGGTTGTGGTTGATTGAGGGGCAGGCAGGGATGACGAGAAGTTCAGTTTTTGCCAAGTTGAGCTTAAGGTGGCATTCCCTCATCCAGTTTGAGATGTCAGACAGGCAGTCAGAGAAGCGTGATGAGATAGATGGATCATCAGGCTGGAAGGACCAACAGAGCTGGGTGTCATCAGCATAGCAGTGATATGAGAATCACATAAAAGTCCACCATCCAGTTGAGTTTTTGTGATTGCCACAGTTCCTGACTGCACAGCTGGTGATATTATTATGCCCTCCCCTACTCTCCTTAAACCTTAAATGGTGGAAATGCTCATTTTTTCTGTCTTTCTTAGGCTAACAGTTCTGGATGATTCAATCATTTATCATGACTTTTGGAACTAAATGGAAAATTGCGCTCAGAGAAAAACAATCAGTATCGTACAAGCCTAGCTGTAAGTGTGTCCTGCATGCTTTTTATGGCCTTGTATCACTCCACCACTCACACTTGGCTCTCTCGACAGCGATGTGTAAACCGGGGGAGGTGTATTGTGGGAGTGGGCAGTGCAGACCACACGGGAGCCAGTGTAACCTGCAGGCTTGTGGAGACAGCAGCGAGGAAACAAACTGTGGTAATATAGCCCTTTCCCACCTGAAGGCTTTACCTAATCTCAAACCTGTCTGCCCTTTATCACTACAAAAGGTCTGTTAGCTATTTTGCCTATTCTTATTCACATTATTCTCAAATAAACAGTTAGCAGAGTGGTAGTGATTGTGTAATACCTGATTTTCCTTTACATATGTATTCACGTGTCTGCTCAGAGTCTGTTCCCTTCTCAGCAGGTAAATGTTACCACGTGTGCTCGAACAAAATCTGTCTGCCCAAGTCTTCTGTGTGTGACGGAGTCTTAGACTGCAGAGACCGCAGTGATGAGCTCAACTGCACAAGAGCATGTGAGTTCTGCTCAGTATCTATTTGCACAGCGTAGTAAAGAGCTGGTTAAAGGAAAATAAAATATATGCGGTTTTCTTCTTGAAATGGATCAGCGAAGACATGTTTGCTCTCTAAAGTTTGGCACTGGGGATAAATCACCCTAAAACTTCAGAGAACATCATGAAGTTATATCATTTCATTAGTGAATAAACAAATTATGAAATGGAAGTTTGGACTATACTATCATCTGCATCAATTCCAGCTTTCTGCTATAGTCATATCTGGAAATGTTTTCCAAGATGGCTGCCCCCTACATCCTAAACCACACCAGCAAGTCTGTGTGATGTCCCTGTGTAGTTTGAGCCAGATATTTAGATTTTGGGTGAGGTAGACTTCCATGATTTTTTTTAGCTACTTAACTCCAGTGCAAAAATAAAGAAGCAGATGCTGTAAATTGGCTGATTTTTCTACGTTTCGGCTAAGGTGAAAAATTATGTGTTTGATTTTTCACTCAACCTTTCCTTTAAGTATTATTCCAAATAGGATAATGTATTATAATAATAATAATAATAATAATAATAATAATAATAATAATAATAATAATAATAATAATATTATTATTATTATTATTATTATTAAGTGTATGTTTTATGAAACTCTTATGTGTAGGTAATTTATCCATGCTTAATATTGATCCAAATCCTGCATTTGTCTTGCATGTGTAGATAAAGGTTGCTTGCCGACATCCTATAAATGTGCGAATGGCAAGTGTATTGTGAAGGTGAACCCAGAGTGTGACGGCATCAAAGACTGCAAGGATGGATCTGATGAGATACGCTGTGGTGAGCAACCAGCTGCTAACATCCACACTCGCCGAGTGCTGTGGCTATTCATTCACTCTGAGAGTTCGGGAATCTGTTAGGAGGGCTGTATGACCTTAAACAGCTGTTGAATTATACATGGAGAAGAAATGCTTTAGCTGTATTTAATTCTGGGCTGAACGCTTTTGTATAAAACACTGCTTCCTGTGCAGCGATGTGAGATTTTACTCTTCTGACCCAGGACAGCCCTTTTGTATTTATAGCAATACGGTCATTTCAGTCTTCTAATCTCCAAAATACTGAATGGTTCCATATCTCCACTCCTCAGCCTTATAATGTCATATTAGCCCATTAATAAAATATTATATGATCTGGGTGTCAAGCAAAAAATGTGTGTGTGTGTGTGTGTGTGTGTGTGTGTGTGTGTGTGTGTGTGTGTGTGTGTGTGTGTGTGTGTGTATATATATATATATATATTGCAATGAATAAAAAACATGCTGCATAAGTTAATGTTAGATTTTACAAGTAATGCAGTTTTTAGGGAAAACCTAGAGATTCTGTGTCTTCCATTCTGTTTTAATGAATCCTACTGATGGTAGACAGGCTATCAAGAAGCTGTGTTAGATGTGCTAATGTGAATGATCTGCAACACAAGGATCCTTGACCCATTTTTTGCCCCAGAGTGTAAGTATCTATTAAAGATACATTGAAATCAACACCATCTTTTAAGGAAATAGTGGAATGGTGGATGCTTAGAAGTCTTTTCATATTTTGTTGATATGGTTTACTATGTTTTTTATATGGAAAAGTGTGCAATCCTGCACGATAAATTAATTGGCCTTTATAATACCTTTATTCTTTTTACCCTAACAGAACATTTACTCTAACATACCCTAACAAAACAGAACATTTGTTTTGTATATAGCTACATAGATAAATAAAGTGAGTTATATGTGTGCTGAAACCAGGCTGTGTACTGTTCTCACTGGAGCAGGGTGTGGCACTCGGCCGAGGAAACGGGCGAAGATCGTGGGAGGGACGGATGCCCAGGCGGGTTCATGGCCCTGGCAGGTGAGCCTGCAGATAGAGCGCTATGGCCATGTGTGTGGAGCGTCGCTGGTGGGCAGCCGCTGGCTCCTCTCCGCCGCTCACTGCTTCCAGGACTCGGACGCCATCAAGTGAGAAACACTTTGGATCTCAGCGTAGACCTGTAAAGCAATAGCCCATTGTAAAAATGTACAGAATTTCCCTTTACCTCAAATGCAGTCAATCAACTAGGACATGTTCTTCAGTGATGTCACAGACTTGCTGATGTGGTATTGGACACGGTGCCACTTACTGTAATCTATAAACATGAAGAAAACTTTACTGTAGCTCAACACTATAACATTATCTGGGAAGCCATGTTTTCCTTTATACTCCCGAAGTTTGTAGGCATAATTGCAGTTTAAGTATATTATCATCCTAAGCAGATTTAGAATTTAAATGTGTAAAATTGATTTATTTTATTTTTTTCCCCACATGTCATGGCTGATAATGTACAAATGAAGTAAGGGGGAAATTGTGTAACTGATTTTTTTTTCATTCCTTTAACGACTGCTAGCTAGGTAAATAAAAATAATTAATACAGACATGCTGAACAATTTGTCAACACGTGCAGGTACTCAGATGCTCGTGCCTGGAGGGCCTACATGGGCATGCGGGTCATGAACTCGGCCAGTAATGCCGCCGCCACACGCCAGATCCGCAGGATAGTCCAGCACGCCCAGTACGATCAGTTCACCTCCGACTACGACATCGCCCTCTTGGAGCTCAGTGCCCCTGTCTTCTTTAACGAATTGGTACAGCCTGTGTGTGTGCCAGCCCCATCGCATGCCTTTACTTCCGGCACCAACTGCTTTGTCACTGGCTGGGGAGTCCTCACTGAGGAAGGTAAAGCTTCAATTTGTGGGATTCACCCCTTTGTGGGTTTCAGACTACAGTTTCAGCTCTGCCCTCTTGTGGTCAGTAAGTGCATGTTGTCTTTCTGGGATTGATTGATTTACTGTTTTAGGTGAGCTGGCCACCCTGCTGCAGGAGGCCACAGTAAGCATCATCAATCATAAAACGTGCAACAAGATGTACGACGATGCCGTCACTCCCAGAATGATATGTGCAGGGAGCGTACAGGGAGGAGTCGATGCATGTCAAGTGAGTTCCTGTGTGTGTAAATTCTGCATATTTATCTGCTCTTCATTTGTGTTAACGTGTGTCTGCATGCAGGGAGACTCTGGAGGGCCTCTGGTGTGTCTAGAGAGGGGCCGGAGGTGGTTTCTGGCTGGCATCGTGAGCTGGGGTGAGGGATGCGCGCGGCAAAACCGGCCCGGTGTTTACACACAGGTCATCAAGTTCACAGACTGGATCCACCAGCAGACTAAAGGCCAGGTGTGACATGTGACATAAACAGCTTGGATTTCATCATGATTTGCACACACTCTGTCGTTCTTCACGGACATCAACCCATTCGCCATGGTGTGTAGTGATACAGCGAACTCCGTCAAGTTTCTATGAAGAACCCCTCTCAGTCCAGTCCTCCAGGCCTCATCTTTAACCACCTCATACATCTCTGTTTAATAATGCTCTTTTATATCCTAAACAAAACACACAGTGCACACATTCAAAGCCTCGAACGACGGACCGTTAGTTTAGTATGTTAAAGCTCAGACGTCATAATATGAGAGTCAAGATACGCAAAGAGTACTGCATATGCTGCATCACTAGTAACATACATTTAATCCTATTAACAGCTTAAATGATATTTATAGACTGATGAATATTCTTCCCTTATTGATACACCATTGTATATTGTTCAATTTATAAAGGCCATATAATTAAACCACTGTGAAATTGATTGCATGTAAAGGAACCATAAGGAGCATACTTCCCAAGGAATCATGGTGAAGGGGGAAAAAAATCCCTGCTGATTTGCTGATTCAGTATAGAAGTATTTACCTCAGTTTAGTAATTGTCCTCTCATATTAATCATATATTGCTTTCGAACAATGTTTGGATTGAATTTATTCCACCCTGACTTATGCGGGTAAAGAGATTATACGAACATGAAATAAGGTATATTTTGCTGTTTTGTTTATTTAGCAGTATGTAGCTACCCAATTAATGCTTTTATCCTACACACATGCGTTCATTTTTAAATTCGTTTTACTCCATTTGTCTTTACACAGGACACAACTCAAACGTAGAAGCAATTTGTTCAACTTAGGGAGTTAACTGCTAAACTGAGTGGACAGATTATTAAAGTGAGAGAGCAGGTTTATTCAACTGATTTTAGACTCCGTAGTTTTGCTGTTTCAGCTCTACTGCTAATGCTCATTCCCACATTGCCCCCTGTCGGTGAGAGGAAAGACTACAGCTCCCCGCGGGTCATTAATATTCTTATTTCCTTATTTCCTATATTTTGAACAACCTGATATCGATGTCAAATGATCACACTTTATGTTTATGTTACATCTGAAATATTAGACCTATATTAAACAGAGGTGCTATACCAGTTTGACTTTGTTGTCATCTGATTTTGTGCGTACACTTAATTGTTAAAAGCTTAATGTGTTATGTTAAAGCATTGAATTTTGCATTGAGTGCTGAATAAACACTCATGACATTTATATAATAAGTCCAAGTAGACTCATAACTACAAAGAATTCAATTAAGAGTGTAGTTACTCAACACTGTCCCCTAAAATGATCCTCTGTGAGTTTTTCTGTACATTAGAGAATTCGTTTGTATTTTGATTTATTTATTTATTGTTTAATTATCTATCAATACACCAAACCACCTAGCCCCAGCATGTTACCCCACATAGCCACTGTCTTATATTCCCAGTCATACGTTTTTGACTAACTAGTAATTGCTCAGATATCCCTCAGCTACTAACATAATATTAAGTGCCAAGTTATTATATACTTTCAAATCTTAAAGTAAGATTATTGCATACTTTAATAAGGAACTGCATTGCTAACAACAATGGCTACAACCAGATGGCTATTAAAGTCACACAAGCCAAAATAAAGTTAAACCGAGCGTATCAAAAAAGCAGCCTTAATCATTTTAAACAGCAGCCACATTGCTCATAACGCACAGCAGTAAACAGGAATATTTACTGGGATGCTGCTGGGTTTGTTTTTATAGAGTTATAGATCATATTTAGGGTTCTGTGCTAGTTACCAAAGGGTTGTGTGTTCAAATGATGAGTTTATCAGGAAGCCACATACATTAAGCTGGTTGCACAAGTGTGCACCTTTTATCAATGAAGTGATTTTGATTAACCCTGAAATAAAGATCAGCTGTTTCTGTAGGATTTTCTTGACATCTTCTTGCTTTCATCTGACTGCTGAAGCCATTGTCCGTACAAAGCATGTACAGGAACCATGGAACACCGTGAAAGCCATCATCAAGAAATGGAGAAAATGGTGCACCACAGTGACATTACCAAGAACAGGACAAGAGGAAAACTTATCAAGGAGGCTGCCAAGAGTCCTACGGCAACGTTAAAAGAGCAGGAATATCTGCAAGTCCTGGTCACTCCCTGCATGTGAAACAATCTCTTGTATTGCTCACATGTCTGGGGTAGGGTGACTAGATGGAAGGGGGGAAAAACATTCAAGCCCACCTAAATCACCCCAAACCATGTGGCAAAATGTGTTAGAAAAGCTTATCACCCAAAGAACACCATACCCACGGTGAAGCATGGTGATGGCAGCATCATGCTATGGAGCTGCTTCTGCATTGCTCCAAATACCAATTTATTTTGGAACAAAACCTGCAGGCCTCTGTTAGACAGCTGTTAGTTGGTACTAACCACCGGGAACACCTCCAAGACCTGCCATTTTGGAGATGCCCTGACCCAGTCATCTAGCCATCACAATTTGGCCCTTGTCATAGTCGCTCAGATCCTTACGATTGCCCATTTTTCTTGCTTCCAACACATCAACATTGAGAACTGACTGTTCACTTGCTGCCTAATATATCCCACCCCTTGACAGTAATGAGATAATCAATATTGTTCACGTCACATGTTGTGGCTGATCTGTGTATGTACCTGTTTCGTTACCTTCACATTCCAATATTTGTTCATCTTCAGTATGTGCTTTATCCTGATCAGTGTGGTGGTGGATCTGGAACACTGATTATGAGGCAGGAATACACCCTGGATGAGATGCCAGTACATTGCTGGACACCATGTAAACACATCCAATTTAGCATAACCAGTCCACCTACTGTACTGTTGGGAGGAAACTGAAGAACCCAGAGGAGACCCAGTGCGGAAACAGTGAGAAGAAAACACAGAGCGTAACCCGATCTTAGGATCAAACCGGGGACCCTGGAACTGTGAAACAGATTCACATTCTCATACAGGTCATTTTGAGTTCATTAACCATGTAGTTTTTCAACAGTGCTCTAAGTTTCTCTGTTTTTTGAAAGTCATTTTGCCCATTCTCTTGAAAGCTGCCAATAATTATGGAGTCAAATGTAGCTGTACAGTTAGAAAGCTCATTTATACACACTAGACTGAATAAATATTTTATTGCCTTATAGACTTTTTGATAAAGGCTTGTGGTTTAAAACTGTTTTCAAGACAAATGTAAATAGTACATTTATTTCTGAATCAAATTGTATATTTAATAAGTAGTTTTTACTTAAAATTAAATAGTTTTTCCTGAAAAGTCTTTTTTTTAGAACAAAAAGGAAGCAGACAGGAGTTTAAGAAAAGCCCCCTGGTTGAAGCTCTTCATGAAACTGGTTAGGAAAATACAAAGTGTGTGCAAACCTTCATCAGGACTACTGTTAAGAATTTAAAATAAAATTTAAAAAATAATAATTTTTACATGTTACTTAGACATTGCATAATTTAGAAACCCCTTCTGTGAGCAGGTGTGTCCAGACCTTTTGACTTTTGTTAGTGTACCTGTTAAAACTGCCAGTGAGTGAAGATACAAGAAAAGCATAACTAATCGTGAGTGTATTGTTTTTTTTAACAGAACTTATTTATTGTATCATGCAATTCTATTTTATTAAATATATTGAAATAGGTAATGTGCAGCCCCTAATGCCCTCTCACTGCTCTGAGCTTTTTACCAAAGGCTGTTCTGTTTTTAATCATTTTTGGAAAACATTTTTGAGAAAAGAACTTCTGTCACCACTTCAACATTAGTGATGCTATGTGGACTGATCAACTGTGGGGCAGAGTGATAGTGCAGCGTTGCCTCCTCACGACTTCAGGATCCTGGGTTTGAGCTCGGGTTACCGTCTGGGTGGACTTTCATGTTTTCCCCATTTCTGTGTGGGTTTCTTCTGGATTTTCTGAGTTCCTACCAAAAACACGCCGGTAGGTGGATTGGGAAAGATAAATTACCCATACAGGTGTGAATGAGTGTGTGAATGAGTGAGTGAATGAGTGAGTGCATGGTGCCCTGTGATGGACTAGTGTCCAGTCCAGGGTGTATTCCTGCCAGTGTTCCTGGAGAATAGGCTCTGGATAAGTTTCTGAATGTGAGTGAGAAAGTGAGTGGGTGGTTGGTTATAGGTGAGTGGGTGAGTGGGCGAGTGAGTGGGTCATCTTCATGGGTGAGTGGGTGAGTGAGTGAGTGGGTCATCTTCATGGGTGAGTGGGTGAGTGAGTGAGTGGGTCATCTTCATGGGTGAGTGGGTGAGTGAGTCATCTTCATGGGTGAGTGGGTGAGTGAGTCATCTTCACTGGTGAGTGGGTCATCTTCATGGGTGAGTGGGTGAGTGGGTCATCTTCATGGGTGAGTGAGTCATCTTCGTGGGTGAGTGGGTGAGTGAGTCATCTTCATGGGTGAGTTGGGTGAGTGGGTCATCTTCATGGGTGGGTGGGTGAGTGAGTCATCTTCGTGGGTGAGTGGGTGAGTGGGTCATCTTCATGGGTGGGTGGGTGAGTGAGTCATCTTCGTGGGTGAGTGGGTGAGTGAGTCATCTTCATGGGTGAGTGAGTCATCTTCATGGGTGAGTGGGTCATCTTCATGGGTGAGTGGGTGAGTGAGTCATCTTCATGGATGAGTGGGTGAGTGAGTCATCTTCATGGGTGAGTGAGTCATCTTCATGGGTGAGTGGGTGAGTGAGTCATCTTCATGGGTGAGTGGGTCATCTTCATGGGTGAGTGGGTGAGTGAGTCATCTTCATGGGTGAGTGGGTGAGTGAGTCATCTTCATGGGTGAGTGGGTCATCTTCATGGGTGAGTGGGTGAGTGAGTCATCTTCATGGGTGAGTGGGTGAGTGAGTCATCTTCATGGGTGAGTGAGTGATTGACTGAGTTCACTAGAAGGTAAAGTCCTTGACACCCTGGGGCACAAATTAGAACTGCAATAAATATTAAAATGAGGATTTGATTTTTACACTGGAAGGGGTGTCATGGCTGCACAAAGTTTAAATTAAACACTACACTAAAAGCAAAATGAAATGTAATTTTTTTTGTTTTTATAGTAAAAATGTAAACAAATAAATACAACTAAATAAATAAATTAAAAAAAACCAAGAGTTGGATTAAACACGGAAAAAAACGGAAAAAATAATATAAAATAATGTTAAGTAAAAAATAATGTAAAATAAAGTTACTATTAACTATATAAGTTACTATTTAACTGTAATGAAAAAAAACGTTACCGTAAACCTGGCACAGGTTAATTTGTTCATGAGCGCGCGCAGGACTGACCGCATCGGGGCCGGTCGTATTGAGGGGTGTGTCAGCCTACCGGAAACCACGGTAGCACTGGGAAATGAATAAATTCCCAGTGTACAACCCACAATGGACAAGAGAGAGAGCGAGTGAGACAGACAAGCCAGAAAGAGCGTGTATGTGTGTGTGTGTGGGGGGAATTTCACAAGTGACGCGACTTCGCACCTCGCCAGAACGGACGCTTACTAGAAGTCTGCTTCCAGCGCGCGCGAGCTATTTTAATTATAACCGGAGGACCGAACAGAGTTTGCTGTAAAAACAATCTCGTGGAGAAAAAAGAAATTAAAACTGATTTTCGATAACGGGAACTTTTGCCACCAAGAAGATGTTGGAGATCTTTTTAGTGATGCTGTGTGGACTGACGAGCCGTGTAGTGACCAAAGGTAGGTGTTTAACAACAAATAAATAATAATAATATCTTAATGCATGCAAATATTGTCCATATATAACATCCATTTCCCAGTCAAACCAGATTGTTAGTGAGTTAGAAATGCTTAGCTGCTTAGTGGAGCATAAAACCTACACCCAAATCTATTGTCAATATACACTGAGGACAGATTTTACTTTTATGTAATTATTAGATTGTATTCAAAACAACTAAGCTTATGACACACGCGCGCGCACGCACGTACGTTCTATTAAACAATTAAATTATATATTAAACAACAATTTGTTTGCACAAGCAAACAAGAAATGTGTTTGCATTTTATTGCCTATAAACAGGTTCCGACATTTTAATAGCTTTTATTTCCTCATTATTATTATTATTATTATTATTATTATTATTATTATTATTATTATTATTATTATTACTGTTGTTGTTGTTACTCTAATAAACGTGAACCCAGAGAATTTGTACAGGTCTAAAATGTTTAAAGATTTCATAACGGAAAGCTCTCTGTGCTCCTGTTTTGGCCCCGGTTCAGTCGCAGAGGGCGTTTATTTCCTGAGCCTGATGACTTTCTAATATAAATGACTGCGGGGTCACGACCACCGCAAGGAAACTTTGGAAGTGCGCGTGCAGGCCCCGCAGCTAATCAGCGCTTATGAATAAAACAGACCCCCGAGGGAAGGAAATACAGAGGGCGAAACCCTGCGTCATTCCTCTGCTTTTTACACGGCTGTTTTTAAAACATGCCTCCCAGCCAGCAAGCTTTAACGCCCCCCCCCCCTTACAAAATTAAAAATTTGCAAACACTTTTTGCAAATGAAAGCACATGAGAAATAATACATTTATCATGTAACCTCAATTCCTCCATCAATTCTAGTCGCACTCTAGGGCAAATCAGTTTCTTATCTCCGAGAGACTGATTAACAAAAACATTCAGTCTAGCTGCAATTTATTATGAACTGCTCTTTGTTCATAAAATGACTTCAGGTCACGAATAAAGGTGCATATATAGTTTAAGCTACATGCAAGTAAGCTTTACACCTTAAAAGTAAGTTGCAAAAAATAATAAGAATAATATATACACTTATATCACACATAAAACACTATAAATTCACAAAGGTTAATTTTCTTAGGTGGTCAGTTTCAGTTCAACGTAAATGTTGATTAAAAGGACACTAAAATGCTCTCAAAAAGTCACATTTCTTTAATTTTACATGTAATATATGTGATGTATTTCTTTAGAGAGCATAGTATGTGTAATAGTCTCAAAATTATTCCCCCTTTTTTAATATAAGATATGCAGCATTTTAAACACATTTTTAAAATGCCAGCATGGACTTGACAGTCTTTAAGGTCATTTGCTCATGTTTGTCGCAGTTAAAACCTCGTCCACTACAAAGTTACGACAAAACTGTTCACACAGTTGCTGTTTTTTTTTTGCAGGTCATTATAACATGGAACAATAGAGGAGACCAACTCTGGTTCTGCAGGGAACCTTTAACTGATTTTCCTGTTTGCACATTTATTAAACCTGGTCATTACCTGATGGTTTGACTCAGGTGTCTTGGTGCAGGGAAATCATCTCTGCTTGATCGAGAAGACACAGGCTTATAATTGTTTCCCTCCCAATCCTGTGGTCCTTCTACTGATTTAATAGCCAACCGATTTAAAATGTTATGTTACCACTGCTATGACCTTTACAGTGTAATTAGTAACAAAGGCTCGCTTTGGAGTGTGTAGAATATGCTGATTGAGACCTGGGCATCCAGCCATTATATTGCCTTGGTTTCATGTCGTGTGGAACTAATTGACTCAGCTTCCTTCTTTAAATTGAAACAGCAGCTTAGTATATAGGCGCCATGTGAGAATGCTGGCAAGGAAATGAAGCTGTGAGTTTGGCATGGACAATGGTAAAAGCCACCAGCAAACTCCAGACCAGGATATATTAAGACCGTGTTTGGGAACACATTGTGTTTCTGAACCCAAATCTTCCTCTATAGTGTACATTTAAGTAAGAAAACAGATTTATACTTCCAAACTGACCATATGTGCCATGTATAATCATCGTCATTTATCTAAATGTTGACTTGTGGGTTGTTGTGTTTTCAGCTTCAGGACACTTTAGTTTTTACGAATCCAGCAACAATATTTGAAAAATATTACATACACATGCATAGAAATGATCAGGGATTACACTGAAATGAATTCAATGATTCAACCATAGTCTCTTAATTACCGAAGATATTTTGAAATCACATGTGATAACATACAGGTAAGATGTTACTCAAATTTATCCCAGAGTTATGAAATCATATTTCCTTTCCTCTTCCTAGTTTGTCCTTACAGACTTAGAGACAATGGGAGTATTTACTTAGAAATGACTGGCTGGTCCAATATAAAAGCATGAAAGTGGAATCCTAAGTATTTTGATTAAAGGATTTTCAACATATAATCACAAACTATTCTTTTTCAAATGACATGGACTTCCCCATGCTGACAATGGCTATCTATTAATTATATGGTAATAAATTGGTGTAAATGATAAGTTTCTGTGAATATATATATGATAAGATTCAAACAAGTTAAAGTATATGAGTTATGAGTGTCTTTCTTGCTACCCAGCACAACAGCTCTTAAAGATGCATTTTTCTCTTCCATCTAATAGATGCAGACAATAAAGGAAGGTTCAACTCTCCAGTGCTGGATGTAACTGAACGACAGATCATCCTGGAGAAGAACCAGATGCTGCAGCTGAACTGCAGGTGACAATCACAGAGTATTTCAGAGGCTCATTAGGTCTAGAGACAGACAGATTTTATACATCTGGACTATTGCGAGGTTGTTGCCTCAGGCCGGTAGACTATGCATTAATTATTTTCGCATAGGAATGAATGTTTTGTGAAAAATTGTAGAGGGGCAAATGAATCCATACTGAACACACTGGTAAATATGACTCCAGAAACCAAGATTAATTCACAGACCAAGGTAAGATGATTATGAGATAAAGAGTAAGTTGTTGAAAGGTTGCATCGGTACACCATCTTCATCCAGGACTGTGACAAAAATCAACTATCACACTATAAGGTAACATAAACCACCAATTTTACAGGGGGCGATGGGAGCTGGAGTGGGTGTACCCCACAGGTGTGAGCAAGAGCCACCCGAGTGCCCGTGTAGAAGAGACTCGTTGTGGCAAACGGGCAAACCAGTACTGCAGCCGCCTTATCCTCAGCCCTGCCTTAGCCCAGCATACAGGCTCCTACCGCTGCCGCTATGCCCACAAGCAGCACAAACACACCTCTGTCTACGTCTTCATCACAGGTAAGAGGCTCTATGTGCCACTTATGGTCAAAGGTATTGAGATCCTCAATGTCCTGCTCCAAGACCTGGTGTACTCACCAACCACTTCTACTTGTAAAGGCTAAACAGGATGCAAAAGGAAGCCAATAATATCTAAACAGAATTTTCTCCCAGAAGAGCACATCCGACTAAGTAAATGGGTCTGGCATGGTTTCTCACTGTCTCCCCATTTCTTGTCTAAATATAGCCTGTAACTTTCATTTAAGTACTACCTTAGGGGGGACAGAAATAGCCCCAGCTGTCGAAAGGCACAGCTCCTGGGCAGCCTTTCCCAAGGCAGCAGGTCTTATCTCCCTCGCTCAGCCTTGCTGTCCGCATCCTGTGCTGCTCATGGGGGGCTGGCGAGGGACAGGGATGGGGGAATAGGACGTCTCCCTTGGCAGAGAAGGGCTGAGTGTTTATAACTGCTTGTAAATGCAGTTGAAAGAGATGGGTACTAAACTGAGGGAGCATCCAGGGGCAGCAGAGATTTGCTGGAAAGCAGCATCATGCATAATGAAGCAACAAATCGTCCCAGATACAAGAACCTTGAGTCAGTAAAATAAGCCCCCGGTCACCTAACAAGGCCTCCGAGGGCCATCAGTTGCTCTTGTGACCATCTCCATTAAGCCTCTCCCTCCCTCTTTTATATGGAATCAAAGCACATCAAGGAAGCTCCTGCATCCAGTAGTCCTTGGGGTACTTTTGTTAAAATGTTCAGAGATTTTTTTTTATCTTTCCTTTAATAATGCTAAAGTAACAAACAATGGAGCAAGCAACACCCAAGCACTTTCAATACCACAAGATGATTCTAGCTGCAAAAGAAAGTGCAACCAAGCTTACAAATAACACACAAGGCTTTTGATAGCTAGCAAGCAATATTTCTTGCTGACTCCAAATTGTTATCTGCAATCAAATGGTATTTGGTGACTAAGTTTGAGTGCTCAATAGAATGTGTATATGTTTTTTCCTGACCCCAGTGTTTGGGTTTCAGATAGCCAGCAGCCATTTGTAAAGGTGCAGAAAGAGATCCCAGACGTGGTCTACATGAAGGAAGGACAAGACTTAGTGTTCCCCTGCAGGGTCACTAACCCTGACACCAAAGTTTCATTGGTCAAAGTGAGTAGTTTTGCTATGAATATCTCCAAGACATCATCCAAAATCATTCCCAGATTAACCTTATCTGGCCACGTTATACACCCTTGTACTGTACATGTGACACATTTGCTCAACCACCATCCATATGTCATCATCCATATGTCAGAAAATCTTCTGAACCCATTATTATCATGGTTCTCCACCCAGTATCATCCTTTTTTCCTTTATTCATCTGTTTTATCCACTGCCCTTAAAACCACAATATTACAAAACATTTTACCATTATTTCTTTATTCAGTCTGCTCAGATGTCCAGTAATGTCTACTCATTTATCGCAGTGAATAGTGATTGTGCAAAGATTGTGCAAACTGCATTAAACATGTTTTTGGGAGCACTGATCCGCCCATTAATCTCTACCCAGTAACCACTGGCATCATCGCAATTTCTCATGATCCCATTCTTCCTCTCCCAAGAACCTTATCTCACTCTCTCTTCCCTCACATCTCATCACCCTCTCCACCCATGTTCATCATAACAGTCCCTCTCCCAACCCCATGATCTCTGTCCACCCTATACAATGGTTTTCTACCATAATCTTCTCCCATCCTTTGCTACATGGTGAGACTCAGCAAGTCAGCTACAACTCCATTCATGAATTAGTTGTTCCCCACGTTCCTGTCATTGGCCCTGCTCCAGAGAAGGAGCACGGATCTGTTCGCGTGAGGGAGGATGCGTGTGACTGGGTGTGTGCTTGTGTATAGAGAAGAGTCCTTCACTGGCCTCTGTATGACAAAGATACCTGTCTTACGCCAGCAGACAGAGAGAATGGCGCCCCCGGCTTCCTCAATCTTACTGGCACCATGTAAAGCCCTGGAGATGTAGACAGGACGTGGGGGTCTAAGTCCCCCCACCTTAATGCCCTATACCTGGGGAAATGCTGATGTCTTCTACAGCTGGTTGCACCAACCCAGCCGATTATTAGACATTAATTGGAATAACGAATATGACTCAATCTATTGTACAAGTTGTGAAGTGTTTCTCTAAGGGGCGAGTTGTTCATACCATTTATGGCTATCGGTGCTGAGAGTAAAAAAAAAAAAAAGAAAACACTTCAGGATGAGTCTCAGAGTGGACGAGAGCGGAAAGGAGCAAAATGACCAGTTCCCCTTGGGCTCCCTTTGGCTCCGCTTTCAGGATGGGAGCTGTTTTGGGATCTGCCATCGATATTGCATCCCTCTCTTCCCCTTGGCTTGAAAAAAGCTTCCCATTTAATTTCAGCTTGCTGTGTTTATGTACTGCTTGACCCTATGCAAAGGTAATCAGTCTAAAAATACAAGGCCACCTCGATCTCCCGTTAAAACTTGGACTGTAACACACTACTAGAGTGTTTTTTTCCGGAAAGGTTTTTTTTTTTGTATGAATATCTTTAATCTCGCACCTCTTGCATGGGGAACAATGCTCTGGGGGCCAAACTCTCACAGAACCTGTGAAAGTGGCCAGGGGGGCCCTTCCAGAGATTGACCTGAGGGCCCCAGCCGCAGTGTCTATATCCTGTAGTAACAGGATGTGAGGCGATGGACTGGAGTCACGTTTCCACATCCTCAACACTCTCAGGCTCTGTACAAGGGATTCTGGAAGAGGGGTGGAGGGGGCATCTAATACTATGCATGTAGATTGTAAGAACTTAAAACAGGAAACATTGGCTATGTAAGACCTGTATGGGAACACATTGAAAAGGGCTTAGCTAACACATTCGTGGTGTTGACCTGTTCACACTGGGAAGGAGGTGTCCACCTGATCCCTTGAGAAAGGGCAGGGCACTTCCAAGCTGTCACAGCTCCTCCAGTAAACATTTCCTCCCCTGGATTTTGGAAGAAAACAAAATCATAATACAGCTCTCCAAGAATTTCTGGCAGACACGACCTTGTTACCAAATCTGTCTTATTTTAACTGAGCAAACATTAAAATACAGTACTGTTGGCTAGATATCACAAGTAGGTTGGTTTAACTGTAGTTAATTTTTTACTTTATCTTTTAGGCATATTAATAGCTGCAAGGGTTCCTGTTAAGCTGAATGATTCATGTTCCAATCATTACAGTTTCCTGACCGAAAAATTGGCACTGATCAGCGGAACATCATTTGGAATAACAGAAAGGGCTTTGTTATCCGAAGCCCCACGTACTTCTACATTGGCCTTTTTTCTTGCGAAGCCATCATCAATGGAACTCAATACACCAACAAGTTCTTGACTTACAGACCAGGTACGATAACAGTGTTGACAGATAACTTATAGGCTATTATTGATCTTGCAAATGAACTGAATTTTCACTTTATTTCACTCTTTCTAGTGAATAAGATCCAAAAGGTATATCTAAACAGCACTGGCTTGGAACAGGCTCTGCAAGGCGAGCAGCTGGCCTTAAACTGCACTGTTACAGCTGAGTGGAACTCGAGAGTGAACATCAACTGGAGTTACCCTGGAAAGGTTAGTCAAACTCACATCCAGCAGAATATCAGAGCATGAGGTAATGTTCTGATTTGATGTAACATAATCCGCTTTTTTGTATATTATCTAATCTTAAACTTTGTTAACCAGAAAAATGTGGAGAACTTCATGAACTTTTTTCTGCATTGTTTCTGTCTCTAGGCCAATAGTACGGTCTCAATCAGTCGGCGTATAACACAGAGCAGGACCAACGTGGTGTTCTACAGCATTCTCACTGTCCATAAACTGCACAAGGCTGATAAAGGAACGTACACGTGCATTGTGACAAGTGGACCAGCAAAGCGGGAAGTCAACACCTCAGTTATAGTTTATGGTAATGTTTAAAAATCCGATCACAAGAGAAAAAATTTTGAATAAGTCAACTCTTTACGTGTGTCTAATATACGTATGGGTCTTTTGCTCCTCAGATAAGCCCTTCATCAAGTTAAAGCAGAGAGATGGTCCTCTGGTACAAGTGAATGCAGGGCAGAAATCCTTTCGCCTGTCCCCCAAATTACGGGCTTTCCCTGAACCTGAAGTCATCTGGTAAGTCAGTGGGAAATGGAAATACCACATACTCTATCGCTAAATGTGAATAGATATATAGGTGTGCTTTCAATTTTTATAAGCTTCTCTTTGTCCGAACGATGTTCAGGTTGAAAGATGGGATGGTGGCGGCTGAGCAGTGTTCACGTTACCATGTAGATGGCTATTCCCTTGTGATTCGAGACGTTGCAGAGGAGGATGCAGGGGACTATACCATCCTCACTCGAATCCAACAGTTTGGTCTTCATCAGAACCTCACACTCTCACTCGTGGTGAACGGTAAGCTTGCCTCCAATGACCAGAATTTTCACTGTTATTTAATGGGGCTCTTGTTGGCATCCATACGTTATGGGTTGTGAACTAAAGGTCTATGTCATTCTCTTCCCACTCACAGTTAAGCCTCAGATTGCGGAGAAAGTTGTAGCAGTGCGGGACACAGCAACCATACCACGGTCCAGCAGGCAAGTCTTCCGCTGCACTGTTCACGGCATCCCACCACCTCAAATCCAATGGCTCTGGCATCGCTGCCCTACTAAAGGCTTGTAAGTGCCACACTATCCTGAGCACATACACCTAATACAACAAGAAGTGGTGCACACACTGCACTTGGGCAATAAGCCAGCACAAATTTAGCTGAAGTTGTATTTTTGTTGGATGGATTCTATATCCTACTTTCTTAGACACACAAACAAACAGTCATCATTTTATATTGTCATGGATTAGATTCCCTCACCAAACCAACTTGGATATCCTTCTAGAGATGTTTAATTACCATTTTTGTAGCTAATTTTCACACTGTACCTGGTCATAGTGTGTACAATTAGTTTGGTTTTGCCTGTGCCTGTAGGAACAGTGTCTTATGTATGTGTCTATTTGTTTGTGAAAGGAGACATGTTTTGTCTATTTCAGCATGAGTTCAGACAGGGTTTCCTTTTAGCCTCTAGAACAGATGGTTAAGGAGCTCTTTCATGTGTGTGTCTATTCATTTTTGTGTGAACAAGTGATTGTGTGTGTGTTTGCATGAATGTGTGCCTGGTACAGTCATAGAACTCAGTGTAACCTAAAGTTGAAAGCTCAGAAGAAAAAAAAAAACTTCAAACGAGACAAGTTCCGTGCTTACAATAACGATTAGCTGGTTTCTAAATCAAACGCCATGATTTAATGAACTTCCCCTGCAGAATGCAGCCTGTTTATTATTCTGATTGGTCGGGCGCATCCTGTCATGGCTTTCCTAATGTGTCATACACAAACTATTCCGCATTCTCATGAGAAAAGCCAAGCCAGCACTATTCACAAGAGAAGAAACTCCCATTAAGGCTTCTCCATACACATATACACACATATACACACAGACACACCACACGTATCTGCTAAGACAAAGGCCGAGGAGTCAGGCTATGTCAGTATGATGCACAAATCAGTGTGCAGAATTTAAATTTGGCGTGTATTTCTTAACTCTCTTTTCAAATAATACATCCCTTTATTACATGCCATTGCAGTTTCATAGAGCGGTGACTCTAGACCTTTGTCTTGCCTCATATTTTGGCCATGCTATTGAATTCTACATCCTGAAAGTGATGTAAAAGAAAAATGTCAATGAAATGAGAAAAAAATGGACTGTAGCCTAAACTGGTGCCACAGAGTACACACAGTTTTATAAATTCACTCATTTTGCAATAGTAAGAGGTCTTTTAAAAAGAGTAAATTGTTAAAATGTTATATATTTTGTTATATACTAAGGTTCATTTACTAATTATTTTTTAAATAAGAAATTGTTTGTTGTGCAAAAAAAAAAGAAAAAAAAGATGACATTGATTTCAAGTGGTGTTATTGAAAGTGTTATTGAGAGCTGATCACTGGCAGGATCCTGACCGAGGCCCTTATTCTTTGTAGCAGCCCAGCGCGGCTGGCCTGACGCTGAGGCGGAGGAGGCGCAGGGAGAGTGGCGCTGTGGGCCGGGCTGGCCTCCTAGCGCTGGACAGGCTCAAGCCTCGGCCATGGGAACGGCAGCACTCTTATCTCAGCCGGGCAGGAGGCGCAGACGGACTTCCTGTGCGAAAATCAGAGCGCTTTTCCTCTCGTTGTTTGGCTTCCTCCCCGACGCGAGGCGGCTTCCCAGCAGCGTGATTGTCCCTGCGTCTTCAAACGTGGCACAGTCCGCTTCCTCAAGGGCTTGATCTATTCTTGAGAGCCCCTCATCCCACAGCCTTCACCCCCCACCCCACCCCCCAAACTCGACCAGCATCTCCAACCACCCTCCTACCCGCATCCTAACCTACCCCCCTCCACTCCATGTAGCATTCAATCAACAAGCCAGTCACCAAAACTATCCCTGAACCCCACCACCTCCTATGACACCACCACCGCCCTGCAGACCCATGGCGCCCTCCTGAGAGAGTCTGGACTGTTTCCATGACAGCTGCTTCAGAGACAGAGCTGCACTGGTAACACAGACACCATAAGGATGAGATGCATTCAGGAGGAAGGGGTCCGCATATTCATGCCATGGAAGTGCTTTCTAATTTATTCTCTCCACCTGCATACGGTGAAAATCTTTTTTTTAAATCTGTCTTAAATCTCTCTCAGACATTTTTGAGCCAGAAGAAGTGCAATTCCATCCACACACTGCCCACCCTTTCTGGAGCTGCTTTTTGCTTTTTTCATGTCCTGGAGTGGTACTATAATGGATGTATGAACCATGCCTGTTTCCAAACCCCAGCCTGTCTGTTGTAGTTCTAACATCCACAAAAAAAAGCTGTGAGTTCAGATCATGTATTCTGGATCAATATGTCAGTGTGAGCATTCGGAGAGAGGTGGACATTTGCGCTCACTGTTCGGAATTTCGCATTACATCCAGAACAATCTCTAGAGCTGGCCCAGAGCGCCTGCTGTGTAGGGCTTCATGGGCCAGAAATAAATGACTGTCTTCATCCCATATCAACCTGTGTCACTAGATCTCTATGTCAAAGATTTCCTGATCGTGGCAACACTGAAAATTACACATGGCCATGATTTGTGTTGAAAGAACATTTTCTTTTTGAGTGTGTATGTATGCATATGAATACTGTATGTGTGTATGTGTGTATGCAAGGTGAATGTGTATTTGTGTGTTTGGGTGCAAGGTTTCTCACTTTACGGGTCTATCCCAATGTGATTTATCCTTTTTATACAGATTTTCTATGAGTAATATATGACCCTAATATTTAATAATTTTATACCACTAACGTACTTATGATAAATGCAAATAATTGCCTGGTGTGTAAGACGGCTGATAAAATTTCAAGTATTGTCTAAATACTGTGTTATTATCAAATGTATGTGGTTTAATATTAAAAATCAAATTTATGTGTACAATATGGTCTTTTTTTTTTTTCTTTTTTTTCTTTTTTTTTTTTTTTAGTCTCACTGATAGAAGGTTTAACCTAATTACTGACCTTCTTGCAAATAAACTGATGCTCATTTTAAAAAAAACTGACATATTTGGATTTCTATTGTTTCTAAAGCTTTCAGTGAGGATAGGCATGCAGGGTAGCTTAAATTCGGCATGCTCTTAATACTGTACTCAGGCACACAGAAAACGTGTGTGTGTGTGTGTGTGTGTGTGTGTGTGTGTGTGCGTATGCGTATGTGAGTGTATGAATTGTGGATGAGTCTATCTTTAAAAGAATGATTAAAGGGGGAAATGTGTGTTAGTCCATATGATTTTAGTGCGTGAGTGAGTACATGTATTTCCTGGGAGGCGTGGGAGAGAACTGTGTGTGTGTATGGGCATGTGTGTGTTTGTGTGTGTTTGAGTGGGTGGGTGAGGAATGCTGGTGTCACGATCAGGGTGGGAAACGGGAGCACAGGAGATGGGCACTCACTATCTTTGCCAAGAGGAAGAGCAATCAGAGAGAGAGAAGTCTGAGCCAGGGCAGGACAGAGTGAAGACGGCCGGGGGGCAGGGGGAGGGGCCGGGGGATTACAGTTGCTCACACGGATACCAAACATATCACATGGCACCTTACAACACACAGTTCACGGAGATGTAATAGGCTTGGCACTGGGTAAGAACCGAGTTTTGAGACTGTGAAGCTATGGACGGGGATGATTTAGTTAGAGGAAGTTTACACACCGGAGACAGCAGAAAACATCACGTCCAAGCACTGGACACTGCTAATTACAGAACAAGGACACTTCAGAAAAAAACAAACCAAAACGTTGTGTCCTGACTGTACAACACACAAGCACAATCACCACCTCCCTCCAATCCTGATATGCACAAACTGCAGTCCAATTTGTTAAAAAAAAAAAAAAAAAAGGTTACAGTTCCTCTGAAAACCAAGAATAATGCTGTTAATGAGAAATTGCAATTCCCAGGGGACAGATGATGATGATGATGATGATGATGACAATGAGATATTTCCGGAGTTCCCTCTTCCCCCTGCTGCAGCTGTGTCTCACACCTGTGTGGCGTGACATCACTCTTCCAGTTAAACTAAGTCCTGTCCCTCTCTCTTCCTCTTGTCTCTTTTCTGTCTTTTGGCTCTAAGATGCGAGGAGCTGGCTTCCTCCTCCTGGACTGCAGTGAAAGAGAGGACAGCAGTCACATCCACCTACAATCCCGTCCTGAGCGTCACACACACACAGGAAGTGTTGCAGGGGAAGAATAAGGTGAGAACAACTAAAACTAAAAACATTCAGAAAGGGGAGAGGAATGATGGACACATCTAGGAAGCCGACTGAAGTGTCTGTTTCTGTAGAAGTCGGGAAATGGTGGAGCAGTGGTTGTTTATTAACTGTTCCACATTACCGCCCGAGACTACATCATGGTCAAGGTACAAACAGTGCTGTTAACAGTGGCACTTAATGTACTACTCTACCTCTGTGTATAATTTTGTCAGTCACTTTCCGTCTGTGTCCTGTTTTAAGTACAGGGGCATTTCAGCTGCAGGGGCAGTTCACCATGGGGGGGCAGTAGAACACTGTATTGATCAAACGACCTATTAATGTTTCAAATCACATACAGTAATACTGAAAAACTGTCAGAATTCAAGGTTCTGCAGAACAACACTGTCATAACAGACAGTGTTTTTGTTGTATTAAATTATACCAGAGCACTGTTAAATTCTGGATTCTGATTGGTTGATAAATGTTCTATAACAGCAGCTCAGACAATCGTGCAGCTGCAAACCAGAGGTTTGTATTCTTATGTGCTCATTCTAATGCAGTATAATTTCTATAGTAACAGCTCAGTCATAATAATAATTTAAAATGGATTAAAAACACACTGTTATTGAACAAAGAAATGCATAATCATTGAAGTGGTGAAATTTTCTGTAGGGAGACGTTTATTAAACATTTATGGAAGGAGTCTCCAGTGTCAGCGCTTTGTTATAATAAGTTATCCCCAACACGGGAAAGTCTTCCTCACAGTGGTTTACGCTTCCTTGTTTTTTTTCGATAACATGAAAAGCTGCCTTTTTTGTCTTATTAACTTCAAAATAGAGAAAAAAAGAGGGAATGACTATTTATAGTTGCTAAATGTGAAATAATGTTTTGCAAATGTTCCATAAAACATTCAATGTAACTATAAAAGGATAAAAAAGCATGACGTGTCATTAATTACAGTTGAGGTCATAAGTTTACATACGCCTTGCAGAATCTGCAAAATGTTAATATTTTTATTTAAAAATAAGAAGGATCATAAAAATTACATTTTGTTTTTTTATGTAGTCCTGCCCTGAATAAGCTATTTCACAGAACAGATATTTACATATAGTCTTAAAGACACAATAATCACTGAATTTACACAGATGAACCAGTTCAAAAGTTTACACACGCTTGATTCTTAATACTGTGTGTTGTTACCTGGAGGATCAAAGTTATTATTTTGTCTTCTGGGAAACATGTAAATATGTAGCTTCTGAAGGGCAGTACTAAATTTAAAAAAAAAAAGAACTTTAAACAAAATAATAACAATTTACACCGATCATCCTGTTCAAAAGTTTACACCCCCCTGGATCTTAATGTATCGTGTTGCCTTCTTGAGCATCAGTGATTTGCACCTTTTGTAATAGTTGTGTACGAGTCCCTCAGTCGTCCTCAGTGTGAAAAGATGGATCTCAACATCATATAGTGAATGTTGGAAAGGGGTCAAATACGCAGAACATGCTGGAAAAGCAAAGAATGTGCAGGACCTGGAGGATTTTTCTGAAGAACAGTGGGCAGTTTAACTGCTCAGGACAAACAAGGGACTCATGAACAACTATCACAAAACATAAAAACAGTTATTGATCATCCAAGTAACAACACACAGTGTTAAGACTCAAGCGTATGTAAGCTTTTGAACTGGTTCATTTGTGTAAATTCAGTTATTACTGTGTCTTGTGGACTATATGTAAACATCTGTATATCCCTCATTATTATTATTATTATTTTTTAATTATTAACATTTTGCAGATGATGCAAGGCATATGTAAACTTATGACCTCAACTGTTACTTATCAACAGCTATGATATAAGAAGAATAAAACACTTCAGGACATGCTGTTATCAGGGCACATCACACTACCCTGTATTTCCCTAGAAGAACACACTCCATCTTGTTTTGGTCCTTACTTATCACTCAGCATATCAGATAATTAAACAATTTTATATATGTATAGGACAAATGTATAGAATAAATAACTCCACTGAATGCAAACATTATTTCTAAACAGTAAAACACAGGTGCTGAATATTTAAATTGCTAAAAGCTGTGGAATCAGCTTTTAGTATCCTTCGGTTGGCGTCATTTTAAAAAGATAAAAGTCATCCACTTTGCACACACTCTGAAATCAGGACCTACATATAACCGCAATTTGTAAATTTCAACTAATTTAGGCTGTGTGTGTGTGTGTGTGTGTGTGTGTGTGTGTGTGTGTGTGTGTGTGTGTGTGTGTGTGTGTGTGTGTGTGTGTGTGTGTGTGTGTGTGTGTGTGTTTGTGTTGGCTTTCAGACCATAAGTATTTTAACAGTTGGCAAGGCATTAATATCTGGCATCTATCGCTGTGTGGCTTCCAACTCAATGGGCACAGATGAACTGGACATCCGCTTCTATGTTACAGGTATTTTTAGTTTCTCAAACAATTGAACACTTGCAGCTACTTTTACCACAGATCTCCTGAAATGTCATTACATCGCAGGCAGGATATATTACTAGTGATAATTTTAAATATTGCAGTGAATGCCACATGCTGTAGATCAGGGCTGGAAGTCAAAGCTGTTAGGTCATTTTCCTCTCTCCATCTTCCTGCATCTCTCTCTCTCTCTCTCTCTCTCTCTCTCTCTCTCTCTCTCTCTCTCTCTCTCTCTCTCTCTCTCTCTTCGCACTGTCTAATATTCAGTCTTTTTTTCTTGATTCCACATCACGCTAAATTCAGCCACAGTGGCTGCAGTGGACATGTGGGTTGTTGCCATGTCTACAGGGTGATTAGGGAGGTGAACAGGAACCTGTGCTCCTTATCAGCATGCTTCCCCAATGCCGCCTTACGTGCTTTATTTGGAGAGTTCTGGTAGTGTTTGGGAAAGATAAACATTATCTTCCATCAGGAAAACCTTGAACGGTTTCCACGGGAAATTTCAAATAGCTAAAGTAAATACAAGCTCTTTTCACGGGGGCTCTCTCGCTACTTTTACCGACAATGGCTATTCAACACTGTCATCAAAGGTTCTGAAAAAAGCTCAGCTCGGTCAACACTCACAAAATGCTTTTCATGATGTTGTGCTTCATTTTGTTTGTCCCAGTTAACAGCCCATATTACTGCCAGCAGTCTTTATAAGCGCACTCTAAAACGCCTTCTTCTCCATCCCACCAATCACAGACGTCCAGGGAGGCTTCAGCATCTCTGGGGAGTCCAAGGAGGGGCCAAGAGAGGGCAGAGACTATCACCTGTCCTGTGTAGCCAATAAGCACCTGTATTCCAACATGTCATGGCACAGAGTGACAGGCAGCTCAGCAGGTATGGTGGACGGTCCATCTCTGGTTGGAGAACTGACGGAGGGAGAATACTCGCTTACTCTGCACTTGATGTTGACGAACCTGACAGCGCAAGACTCTGGGACGTACCGCTGCTCTGCCACACACCTGGTCACGGAGCAGCACTTACACCAGGATGTACTCGTGACAGTTGCAGGTGTGTTTCTTGGTCTCTCTGTACTCATGAACCACTGTGTATCTGGTTTACCAGATCTTAAGTGTAGCTTTTTAATGAGTAGATCTCAGCTTGAATCTAACATTAAAGTGATTGCTTTAGTTACTGCAAAGATTTTCCCAGTGTGCTGTGTGTAGGTGTATTTTTGTATCTGCTGTCCACCAGATGCCCTTGAAAGAACTTAGAAAGCACGGAAACACTCGGCTATTTAGAAACCCTTTCAAATTGTTCTCTAAACAAACAAATACTCCTGTACGAGTCATGTAAGGATGTGCTGACAGACATGCACTCATAAGAGCTATAGATTGAGTAAATGGGTAAGGGGTGGGGAAGACAGAAAAGGAAAGACAGGAAGAAAGAAAGAGAAAGACAGAGGGTCCTTGGGAACCAAGTTGCTTAAGCTTCCTGCAGTCGTTCAACCCAAGGCTGTTTCGAAACAGCACCTCTTTCACGTGGGAATGTGAGCTGGACAGAAGGAAGAGCACACAATGCTACTTCCCATAGTGCCTCATCTACAGAGTACTTCACGGGGGCCGAGAACAATCAGCCAATCAGCAACTGTCAAAGACCAAGGAAAGAGACAATAATCAATTGTCTCAGGGAGGAAAACATTCGGAACAACAATCAGCTCGTCATGAGGTGACCCTTTCTTTATTCCCCTATCCTAGTCATATTTGGCACTATTTAACGCAAAGACTTCCTCAAAGAGACTTCTGCAAAAATGAGGAAGTGTCACGTAGTTGCACAAACGAAACCTACTCTAGATGGGTGGGAAATGGGACACAAGTAGCCCATTGCATCATGATATAAAAATGTGCTATTCTGAAAAATACAATTATGACGAAACTGAAACATAACCGCATCGCACTTTACAATTTGCCTGAAAACAAACGATACAAGGCACGCAGCCAGCTGTCAGGGAAGTCGTGGTTTAGTCAAGCCAGGTCAAAATGTGCTGCTGAAATAACCTGAAAGTTGTCAACAAATGGCACAGCTCCACTGGCTGAGAGTCAAACTTTCCAGATCACAATTTGTAATGAAAGAAATACACCTCGCTTTTTGTTCACTGATCTGTAAATCACTCAGTGCTTTGTTAATGTTGTCCAGTATGACTGCTTATACGCCAAGTGACAGAAATATGCCTGACATCACCGCCTCCTCTCTAGAAATATCAATGATATTTAAATTGAATTTGTGGATATGCTAGTCGACAGAATATGACACAACGTAACATAACCGTGACTTTTTGTACCCCCCCCGTAGTTCTGGAGGCTCCAGTACTGCTGCAGAACCTCAGCGATTGCAGTGTGAACGTCAGCAACTCTGTGACTCTTCAGTGCCCCGCCAGTGGAGTGCCGCGACCTCTTGTCACGTGGTACAAGGACCGGAGGAAGCTCAAGCAGGTGTCTGGTGAGAAAGAAATCCTGGAAGTCTCAGTAGCTCATTGAGACCCTTAAATCTCAGCTGCTTCCTTGTATCCTGTGTCAACTGCTTTGGATAAAAGCGCAACTCAAACGATTAAATGTAAAGATTTCAAGACATCCAGGATGTTCATGAGTAGCAAAATGGCTTATAATATGAATCCATTCATTTCACTATCACTAGACATTTCCAATAACCAATCAAGCTAGTCATTTGATTCCAGACTCATACTTTCACATTCCTGTATCAGAAGGTTGTGAGTTCAAATCGCAGTAAAACCAAGCTGCCACTGTTGGGTCCATGAGCAAGACCCTTAAATCTCAGCTGCTTCCTTGTATCCTGTGTCAACTGCTTTGGATAAAAGCGCAACTCAAATGAGTAAATGTAAAGATTTCAAGACATCCAGGATGTTCATGAGCAGCAAAATGTCTTATACTATGAATCCATTCATTTCGCTATGACTAGACATTTCCAAAAAACCAATCAAACTAGTCATTTGATTCCAGACTCATACTTTCACGTTAAACCAAGTCAATTGCCTGTGTCTGATAGACTGATGGATTTTGTGTCCCAGGCATCATGCTGGAGCCGGAAGATGGCACTCTCCACATTGACCGCATCACTGTTGAGGATGAGGGCTTATATACATGTGAGGCCACCAACGAGAGAGGATCTGTGGAGAGCTCGGCTTACGTTTCAGTCGAAAGTAAGAGGGCAGAAGTTGTACAGCTATTATTCACTGTTTCCCATAAACACTGTTCTGTTTACTGTAACCTGCTCACCTGCAAGATTTAATTTAAGATTTAAGATTTAATTCCGCTTAGTTTATGTCACACTCTGTCTCTGGCTGTCTCGCACGCTGAACGGATGCCTCTGAGCCTGCTGAGGAGAGGACAAGCTTTTGTTGTTGTGTTCTGATAGGTCAGGAAGGAAGCTGTCTCCCTTTTTGATTTCCTACGGAAAGCGTCTGGTTTGCAACCCATAAACTGTTTAGCTATTTGTACATCTTCAAAAAAAAAAAAAAAAAAAAAAAAAAAAAAAAGAATATGAAATGATGAGTGGATGAGGCAGGTCAGTGTTTGACTGCCAGTAACTGTCTGGACAGAAAACACTAATGAAATATGACTGCCCTCTTTGGGAAGTATTGAGAAACGTCAGAATGGAGTAGGTTGGCTCATACTCAAGTAGATGGAAAAGATCTCAATTAGACAAACATGTTGTGACCTACGTTTTTAGCTGAAGCTGATCTGTGTCTTGTAGATTCTGAGTCTTTCTCTCTGGAGATCCCCACATTAGCCTGCACTTGTGTGGTGGCCACTCTCTTCTGGCTGCTCCTAACGCTGCTCATTCGCAAGCTCAGACAGGTGAGAGGCAATCAGACCTTCTCTTCTAAAGCCGAGACCCAGAAATTTATTGCATGGAAAACACACAACAAAATTCAGACACAATAATATCGCTTTTCAACCAGACAGAGCGGTCCGGCATAGTACGGTCACTAAGCTGAGTCTAGACGGATCTGTACCTTAGTCAGGTACTAGTGTCTGGAGACATCTCCCCCACACACACACCCCCACCACTGGCCCAAGATGGCAGCATTAACTGTAAACCCAAAATGTTTTATGGAAACAGTTTCAGACTTTCTGTTTTTTTATTTTACCACAGCATCACCTGGCTGACCATTGAAATCCTTTTTGGAATTAGAATATCATTTCTCAGCCATTTTGTACTTTCATTTGTTATATTGGACTCCAGATCTCACTCACCCATAAAATGAAGACTTACATATCTACAGCTGAGCAAATAATTTAATAGGGAATATTATCAGGCACAAATGAAGACTTCAGTGCCAGTAGAAAATTCTAGCTCCAGATTTCTTGATTGTGTTTGAGTAATCAATTCAACACGAGTAGTTTGCAATGAAAACATCAAAAATATTGAAATGTCGATTTGTAGCCATACCATGTCATACATGTCGTACTGTCCGGTGAAAAGACGTGAAAGGCCTTTTCATTTATTTATTTCTGATTTCCAAATATTGTGTCTCAGCCAAATTCAACAAATGGTAAGACAGAATACCTGCCAATCATCCTGCACCAGGGGGAGGGGCCTCTAGATGAACACTGCGATAGGCTACAGTATGATGCCGAAAAGTGGGAGTTCCCACAAGAGCGTCTTCAGCTGGGTACGTATTTGTGTGTGTGTGTGTGTGTGTGTATGTAGAGTATGTGCGTGATGTGCATTACGTCAATATACATTTTCTCTCTCAACAGAAAAGCCACTGGGACGAGGGGCATTTGGCAAAGTGATGCAGGCGTCCGCCTTTGGCATCGGCAACTCAACCGGCTGCACCACTGTGGCTGTCAAAATGCTCAAAGGTATTCAGAGAGAAATTGTAACCCACTCATTTCACACTCTATCTTGATGTGAGAATTCACTGCCGAAGTGACAGTGAATGACAGTCAATGATAATGAATGACAAGTCATGAGTCATGAGATTCTTCACTGCTCCAACAGAGGGAGCCACGCCAAGCGAACACAAGGCGCTAATGACCGAGCTGAAAATCCTCAGCCATATCGGACATCACCTCAACGTAGTTAATCTCCTTGGTGCCTGCACCAGACCAGGAGGTGTGTGTTTCTTTCTCACCTGTTATATGCACAAATGGGCCGAAAAAAAAAAAATTTTTCCAAACATGTTGAACAACATTTCACAATAGTTATATACTATGCTCAAAAGTTTAGTCCGCTACTAAGACATTTTTGGTTTCATCTCTTATAAAAACTAATAAGTATTCATAATGTTTTTCTAAATAAAAGTACTGTAATTAATTCAAATAGCAACACTAATAAATCTAAGCTTCTAACATTAGTTAGAAGTTATTATTTTATTAATTAACATTAGTAACTGTTGAACAATGATACTGACAAGTTGAAACTTTTTCAGCAAACTAAAACACTGTTCATCGTTCTCAGGGCCTCTTATGGTCATAGTGGAATACTGCAAATATGGCAACTTGTCCTCATACCTAAGGAGCAAGAGGGACGTGTTCATGCTGAACAGGGTTGGTCCTATGTATACACACACACAGCAATCTTTACCTTCATCACATACGCCGTCTCCTATTCAAACATTTCTCTTTGTTCTTGTTTAAGTTTGTCTGGGTCACCTGCTGTATTTTGCTGTTCTATGCATTGATGTGTCTTTACAGGCGGCCTGATATGGCTCCACTGCGTATGAGTGTATTTTAAGGTGTTTTTTTTTTCAACGTCCTGTTCTCATTTCCTTCTGAAAAGCCTCGCTTTCTGTTTACCACAAACACTGTTTCCAGGGTGACAGTTTTTCACTTCTGGTCTGGTTTTATCTCCTTTACCGACAATGCCCCCCTGAAAGAGGCCCCTCTCTGTACTCTCCATACAGAGCCTACTAATATAATTTACTTAAAATATCTCTGAACATGTACTTTTAGGGTTGAAAAATACATTTTTGAATGCCCAAGAAACTTCAAAAATGGCCTCTGATTAAAAATGTCAGCACATTGGTTGTCATTTACTCAGTAATCACTTGTAAATATATATACAGTATTGTGCAAAAGTTTTAGGCACATGCAAAGAAATGCTGTAGAGCAAAGATGCCTTCAAAACAATGAAATTAAATGTTTCTACATTAAAAAAAAATACTGTACAGAGTAAACAGTAGTAAATGAAGTCAATATTCGGTGTGAAAAATATATAAAAATAAAAATAAAAATAGTGGTCTCTGGTACAATGTGTGCAGTTTTATAAGGAAATGAGCTGGTAAGTTTTATTGAGCATCTTGCAGAACCAGACACAGTTCTTCTGGAGACTTTGACTTTCGCACTCACTTCTTATTTTTGCAGCAAAACCCAGCAGCCTTCATTGTGTTTTTTTGTCTGAAAAGTGTCTCTTACGTAATATGCTGCTTTCTTTAATGACATACAAACATTTTTCTGTAACATTTCATTTTGTGCTAGAAAACTAATGTTTGGGAATCTAAAATGCTTTTTTGTACTGACTGATAATGTAGGAAAAAAAATCTATAACAAAGATTGTACTATAAAAAAATTAGGGTGCCTAAAACTTTTGCACAGTACTGTATAATAAATAGAATTACCGTAACAATCACTACTGTAATGTTAGCTAGGTCAGCTACCTTGGTAGATTTGCATGCAGATTATGCGGGAAAGTTTCCAGGTAGATTTACCCATTTAAATTAAACAAAACACTTCCAATCAAGCATCATATTGTGCTCTTTTTCTCACTGATGCTCTGGTGGTCCGTCTCAGGTGAATGGAGAAGAGGAAAGGGGACAGCAGGATGAGTGTAAGAGCTGTGTGGAGAGTCAGAACAGTCAGAAAGTCAGCTCTGAGATAGAGGTTGAGAGAAGAGAGGAAAATGAGGAAGACAATGGTGAGAATCTTCCTTACACATTTATTTCTTTTATGAAAAACTGCCTGTGTTAAGACATCACAGAAGGAGCTGTACTGTTTTGTTTCTAATTCACTTCTCAGGTTCTGTCCCGTGCTCAAACACTCCTCTACACCTAGAGGACCTGATCTCCTACAGTTTCCAGGTGGCCAGAGGCATGGAGTTCCTCGCCTCACGCAAGGTACAAGAGTGTCTCTATTATATATTTGTACCTCTAAAGGCATTTTCACACTTGATTGATCATCATCATCATCATCGTTGGTTTGCTTTTATGCAGCCAAATTCCTAACAAAAACATGGGTTGCAATTTTTTGCAAAGTTTTTTTTGCCCCCAACACGAAAGGTAATAGGCACACCCCTTAACTGTAATCGTTAATATGTATTTTATTAATGTATTAATAAGTTTCTATACTTTTGTTCAAGTTCAGCTTTTAAGTTGAAACTGATTTTTCGCTTACATGCAAAAATAATTCAGTGCTCATATACGTAAGTTTTAGTCACTTGCCGTCTTTTCGCACCATTTCTCTAGAAGACACAACATCGCTTTCTATACACGACAGAACCTGAAACATGAAGTAACATGACATTTTTATTGCCATTTACAGTTACAGAATTTGGCAGATGACCATATCGAGAGAGCTTTACAGAAGCGCTTGTAGTCTCCATCGAAAACATCTTCATGGTAGTATCAGTAGGTCAGTAGGTCAGTGTTTAAGAGAACGCTCAAGCCAAAAACCTGTTAGAGAACAACAAAAACTGTACAAGGGTTGTTTCCTTTTTTTTATTATTAGTGTGTGGTGAAGAGGTACAGTAGGTCTTTAGTCTTCGTTTGAAGACAGACTGTAACACAGCTGTTCGGAGAGCCAGGTGAAGTTCATTCCATGAACTTCCAGGACACAGAATCATCTTGATGCACGTCTTTCTTTGTATCTTGAGGGATGGTGAGCAGCTCAACCAGGATAACGTTAGTTGATGCCTGGCCACGGGGACAAATCGATTTCACACACATGTCATTACTCTGTACTTTTTAGGTGGACCAGAGATGAGGTACTCAAAAGACAAATGCTTTCACACTTGACCAGACGTCCCGAATGAAATGTATAGATTTGGCCCTAAATCTGTGTTTCTGTGTTTTAAACTGTGTGTCTGTGTCTGCCAGTGTATACACCGAGACCTCGCTGCCCGAAACATCCTGCTATCTGACAACAACGTGGTGAAAATCTGTGACTTTGGGCTGGCCCGAGACCTTTACAAAGATCCTGATTATGTGCGCAAAGGAGATGTGAGTGCACCCAGACCTGCATTTACATCCTTTTGTACTGTCTACAGACCAAAACCACGAGGCCAATACACAGAGTAAAGTTAATTAGCAAGATCCATGCTGTTCATGTTTTGTACTTTTCTATATAGGCTCGCCTACCGCTGAAATGGATGTCTCCGGAATCGATCTTCGACAAGGTCTTCACCACTCAGAGTGATGTTTGGTCTTACGGTGTTCTGCTCTGGGAAATCTTCTCACTTGGTACCATTGAGTCTTATTACAGCAGAAAACATTTTCATCAGTATATAAGTTTCATCGTAACATCACTATATCTGTATCAGAAGATATAAAGATTAGTAGTAGATTGTCTACACAAGGACATATCTTAACGATTCACCTTCACGCTTCTTCCATTTCCTCTTACACGCACACTCGGATATTTTGTGCACGTGGCGTTTAGGGGCGTCCCCGTATCCAGGACTCAACATTGACGAGGAGTTTTGCCACAGACTGAAACAGGGAACTCGAATGCGTGCCCCAGAATACAGCACTCCTGAAATGTGAGTAGACCCATTGCGAAAAAACAAAAACAAAACACTGAGTTAAATCACTAACTAGGGGTGAAAGTGTGTTAGGAATATTATGAGACACATTACGGGGTGTGCTGTTATAGGAAAATAATCTACAGCGGGGTGGTATGATGAAGCAGACTTACACACTTAAAATCCCAGAGTGGACTATTTTCCTATAACAGTGTGTCCTGAAGTGTTTTATTCCTTTTAGTCCGTACAGGATTTTTTTTGTGATTGTTGCGGCCGAAAATGCTTGATTTTGCAACTTTCAGAGTTTTTTGTGCCTTTTTTTGCAGAAAACTACTTGAATTGGCGAAATTGCGACTGCACGAAATTGTTTTGCACGCTCTTTCACAGTGATGTTTGTTGGTAAATGAGACCTTTTAGCTGTACTCATGTTCGATGCACGTGAATCGAAGAGGGCTTCGGCTGAAGGCGTGTTGTGATGACGTCACATGACGTGTCTTGGCCCAAATCTGCGTAAATTTTTAAAAATTGCAAGCTCCTCAGTATATTGTGGAGTTTGCTTGATTTTGCATTAATTTCTGCGATCGCAGTCCTGGAGGGACTGATTAAGCGCTGATGCTGGAGCCTCCTTATTTAACTTAAATGTTAAATAAACGTCCTTACAGCATATTTCACCATATCATATCTGTTCATCATTAGACTATGCTGACTGTCCGGCATACCAGTCCCTTTGACTGAGCTGTTACCACAGAAACACTATTTTTTACACTAATGTTGGAGCTGACCAATCAGATTTGGATGTGGCATAATACCTAATATTACAGATTTTGCTATAAACGAACACACTGCAATCAAATTTCTTTGTGCTTTATGTACATTCTTTATAATCCCTGTTCCAAACCTTAACCTACTGTTTTTGGTGTGAGATCAACATCTATTCCTGTAGAGCATAGCAATAACATTACTGATCAATCTACTTCCTTATCCGTCACAGCCCTATTACAAAGGCATGAGAGCAACTGTTTGCTTTCTGGTTGTGATTAGAAAGGTAACATGAATCTAATCTGCTCTTTTGCAGCTACAACACCATGCTGGTGTGCTGGGAGAGAAACCCATCGGACAGACCCACCTTCACTGAGCTGGTGGGAACTCTAGGAGACCTTCTTCAGGCCCGCGTGCAACAGGTATACAAGCTGAACTTGTACAGATATTATTAAAAACTCCTCATCATACTGAGCTGCATTAATGAACCCTTTCTGGCTTTAAGGATGGGAAGGATTACATCCCCTTGAACACGTTTTTGTCAGGAGAGAGTGGTGCAGAGCATCTGGACTACAGAGACACACACCAAGGAAACCCGAGGTAAACATGCATCCAGGAATTTAACCAGGACGAAGTTTCTGCCAGCTGACTACAGAGCAAAAACAGAGAGACAGCAGTGTTACAAGCTTTAATCCCAAAGCAGACACACAACCCATAATACAGTCTTAAAAGCTGAAGAAGAAGCATAAGTTCTAGTCATCAAATTTGGATTCCAGAATCCAACAGCGCTGTGTGTATAATTAACATTAATAGCGTAAAAGGTCGCTATGGAGAACACAGGTTATTAATCACCTCAAAAGGGAACAGCATAGCAAATAAAACACACCGAGAATTTTTCTGCATCAATTAACTGTGCCTCGTCTTTTCCAGCTACATCAATACCAGAATCGATAATATTGCCACATTTGAAGAGGACCTGAACAGAGAAGTCCCAGATGTATGCTTCTCAAATTATGCACATGCAACATTCATTAGAATGACAGGAAGTGCTGACTTTTGGTTTTCCTGGATTCAAGATGGTGTTAAGTAATGATGTGTGTTTATTTTGTTTGCAGGATTCCCAGTCTGACAGTGGCATGGTTCTCCCGTCTGAAGAGTTCATCCAGCTGAAATGGACTGACAAGTTCAAAACTAAAAACATAACCAGGTGAGCATGATGGTCTGGATACACCGCTCCAATCCACTTTCTTTTTTTTTTTTTTTTAATGGTCTGAATGCCTGTCAGTCTGAGTTTTTTTGTGTTTCTGGATATACATTTATATGTAAAATGATGCAGTCAGGAAAATGTACACTAACAAAGACTGAGAAAGTCTATTATTCAGCTTTAATATAATCGATCGATAGTCTAAATATGTGCCGTGTCCAACTCAGTACAGTAAGGCGTTTGACTTAAACAATGTGATTTTTAGCCTTTAAGACATTGAACTGACTCCTTATCATAACATTTTATTAAAGACTCAATGTAATACTTTACATTAAGGTTCCCTTAACTGACATTTTTTAACACATGAACAAACCATGAAGCTCAGCATTAATAATAAACGCTATATATAATAAATTACAACAACAACAAACATCATCATCTAAATAAGACAAATCATAAACTTGCATTAACCATGCATTAAAGAATTCCTATTTACATCTGGAGACTAGAGGATATTTAGGAACATCATGTAATTTATTTGTGATAATTTCTGTGGGTCTGCTTTTGGTCACGGATTGAATAAATATTACATGTTAGTGTAACAAACCTTAACGTAAAGCATTACAGAATTAACAGGTGTTCTTGTTGGGCAGCATTTTAAAAGTAAATTTAACACAAATAATTTGCAAATATTAGGATAATCGAGGAAACTGGCTCTCTGCTCAGTTCGTAATGAAAAGACTACAGATTTACTTGGGATAGTTTGCAGTGTCCATGATTATTTTGTCTAATTGCAGGACAAGAGTAATAATGACTTTACTGCTTGTTGCAGGTTCTTTTTGAAAAGCCAGCACCAGGAAAGAATGTTAGCCACTTCGGCACTCCCCTGTGTGAACGGCGTCCCCTGTGTCCGGGGAGAGAACGATGACAACACTGTCACGTGTGGTGCACCATGTCCTGACTACGACACTACTCTGCTCTACCCTTCTCTTTAACACACAAACACACACTCCTAAATATGACTGGGCATTCAATTAGTGAGTTTATAGACACGTTTATAACTGATTTTGTTTTGTTTTTTTTAATAGGATGAAACATTCTGAACTGAACATTCTGAAAGAACACATTTTTCATAATACTTCACTGTTTAATGCTTTTAATGCTTAATGCATTAGCTTTAAACAATTTAATAATTATCCTAATATCTGCTTTTAGCCAAAATCTGCATTATTTATTATTATTATATGCAAACCAAAATATGTATTATTATTATTATTATTATTATTATTATTATTATTATTATTATTATTATTGGTAAACATATCTGGATAATTAGATTTTTATTTAAGCAGGCCTATGAAATGGCTCATCTGTAAGTAAGTCATCTGTTGTTTTTTTAATGAATAATTCTGAATTGTTAGACATTTCCAGAAAGGCTGGACCGAAAACTAGCAGCCTTAATTAAGTGTGCTTAAATTCAAGTGTTTTAATGCTAGTTATATCTGAAAATTGTCCCAGATCTCAATTATTTAAAAACATATTACTTAAAGTACGTAATACGTCACATTAGTGGGTTAACGTTTGTTTGGTAACCAAGTGATATTAAATTAGCCTCATTTCCAAACTGAATGTTTGCTGGCGTTTCAAAATACAAACATTTCGTAAACTTTTGAAATAAAAAAAATTTAATTAAAAAAAAAAACAAAAAAAAAAAAACACTAAAATATTGGTAGCATCTCTAATGCTGTTCACGGTGTGAGATGCTGAAAGGTCGCACGTGACAAACTGGGACGTCCGCACGCACCTTTCCTTGCTTTTTCTACGCATGTGTAAATCCATACACGAAATTAAACACCATTTTTGGGCACACATGAGTTTTTGCTCAGAAAAACTCATTTATTTAATATTGATATTTAATACACTTTGAGTTTTTTTCTTTTTAGGCCGGAGTGGCTCACGCGCCCTATTTCTTAAAAGTTCTCTAAGTGGAAGTAGTTGCATCGTTTGCGGGTTTCTTGTGTTAAACAACAAAGGAGCAGGAATTTAAAAAACTAATTTTTTTTTTTTAATAAACCATTTTGGTTTCAAAACCATTACAAATCAGAAACATTTTGCTCTGTATAACATTTTTTTCCTTTTAACATCAATATTTCTTTTATTCCTCATCTCACGTTTCCTTTTCATTAGTTCCTAATATTTAACCTTAGTCTTTAATATTAGTCTTTAATAAACAATTACAAACTGCACCTTTAAAATGATAGGTTTAATATTCATAGAGCTTAAAAAATGATACTAAATAGAAGATTTTTGGACTTCTCGTACCTATGTACTTCAGCCTGTAACCAAATACAGATGTTATGCCCAGTGACAGGCTGTGCAGCTGTGCAGCAGTTCCTCAAGCTTTAAACTGATGCTTCTATGAGCAAGGGTGTCTCTTTTAGTAAGCCACTGATTTGTTCGTCCTCATGTATATACGTAGTAGGAGATGGAATGATGTCAGATAAGGAAGCTAAGAAAAGAAACAAGGAAGTGTGATTGAAGAAACGAGAAATCAAAAGGAAGTTGAGGGGGAAAGAAATTCACCTCACAGGCAGCAGAGGGCTCTAAAAATGACAAACTACTCCTTTAAAGGAAGCCCTCCAGAGAGACATGGTCATTGTTTGTGATTTATTTTTATATTCACTGAGCAGCTAAAACCATTTATCTACTGTAATAAAGTGCACTGCCTACAGATTTTGTAGGGAAGATGCATCATGTTGAACTGTAGAGCATCACAATTGTCACAAATCTGTGTTGCCGAAACTAATGCTGGACATCTACGACAGGTTTATTTATTTACACTAAATACCATAGCCATGCAATTAGTACAGTATGTATTTATGTAGATGCATTTTTCCAAGATACTGTACCTTGCATAAGTATTCGCCCCACTTTAACTTTTCCAAACCTGTCCTATTTTATAAATTTAAAAAAAAAAAAAAAAAAAAAAAAAAAAAAAAAAATTCAGTTGGTCACTGAACAAGCATTTAGTTGTTCGAATGCGACCAGTTATCATCAGAAGTCACAGTGTGACCAGAGGTTAAACAGAAGTCAACCCGTGTGCAATTAAAGCGTCATGTGCTCTCAATATAAATGTTTCTTGAAGGCCCCAGAGTGTGTTAGAGAACATTCCTAAACAAACAGTTTCATGAAGACCAAGGAGCGAAAAAACAAAGCAAAACAAAAGAAGCAACAAAAAACCCCCAAGGGTGACCCTCAACATGCTACCACCACCATGCTTCAACGTTCTCTGGTCACAGAGTGATGAGCAGGTGTTGGGTTTATATAACCCAAACAAATAGTGGATTTGGAAAATCGAAAAGTTCAAGGGGAGTGAATATTTATGCATAAGACACTATGCATCTTTTATAAAATATACACCACAGAATTTTAAACACACACACTCTAGGTATAGGCTCCTAGAAAATAATACATTTATTGTTGTAATGTATATTTGTATAAGTATAGTACAATTTTAAGCATAAAGAGTGAAAGGTGTTAAAGCCACGGTGTAATGTGATGGTTTAACCCTGGTGGACAGAAGGAATGTGTATTGCAAACACAATGGACTGCAACAAGATGAAATAACTGCTATTAAATCACAATTATAAGCATTGCATGACGGGGAAAATAAAAAATACGCTGGAGAAAACATGTAAAGTTTTGTATTCTTTATTAAAATACTGTTGTACACACAAATATTGCAAAATGTGAGACAATGAAACAAGTAGGGCAATAAAAGTACTAAGATATTGTGTGTGTGCTTGTGTGTGTGTGTGTGTGTGTGCGGTGTGTAAGGGTTAGCACACATTTTTACTGGAGTGTGATCCTTGGGGTATAGGGTCATGATATTCATATGATATGAGAATTAGCTGTGTGGTGGCTGGATACACTGGAAGGACTCAAGTGTGTGTTTTTGGGGTCAAAAAAGAAAAGGAAAAAAAAGACTTGGCACCAGATTCACTGCTGTTTTGACTATCACGAACCCCCCCACCCCTCACAAAAGTACAATTCGAAACACAGCATCCTCACATCAGCTCTGTAGAACATGCTCCATCCTGGGCCCTCCATGTTCAGTGTGGCTCAGCCAGACCTGCTCACGTCGCGCCTTTTCCACTGTAGCTCGACTCATGATCGGAAAGGGTCACCAATGACGGGTCAAAACACATTCAATCATTGGCTATAATTCGGGTTGAGTCGTCCTGAGAGAATGCCAAAACCGCTCCAAGTGCAAAAACAACCACCTCTACCCTCCAGCCCCCCCCCCAATCCTTAACCCCATCCCCCCCCCAAACACTCCCCCTCTATTACCTGCTGTTTTGTTGATGGATGCTCCATTTTCCCAGCATAGTGCCATCACATGGCATGACATGGTGAGAACTGGGTATTAAAATTGAGCCAAAATTCAAACACATCCCTCAAACTAAGCCCACCGTTGTTTCCACCATCCTTCCCAGGCATTTTACTGGGATTAGTCAGACTGAGAGTTCAAACATCCCATCATGCATCACTGCACAAGAGCTGGGTGCAAAAAAGAAAAGAACCATCACATAAGAGCTACCGATTCAGTCCAAATTATGACAACCAGCCTGGAGATTATGATGGAAGGATATAAGGAACGGGGTGGGCTGAGGGGGGGAGGGAATAAAAAAATAATGTGGTCGTAATCTAAAAGGTTCTGCCACAAAAAGGGGGCTGAGGGAGAGGACATTCCACAGAGGCAGAACTGGTTCCCTTCCTAAATGTGGTCCAGTTCTTTGGTTCCTTTACAGACCTAAAAAGCCTGATTGAAAAAGACAACAAACAAACGAAACAAAACAAAAGAAAAATCCATTCTCACAATTGTTGATTCATAATCACATTGCAAAAAAGCATCCATGGAAATAAAAATTTTTTAAAAATGAATGGAGGTTGCATAAGTCTAATAAAGTCTTACACAGCAACAAGAGAAAGCACCCCTTTGTCAGTGCCACCAAAGTTACATGGACAGAGCAAGAACCCAGGCAGTAATGGAGCGACCTTCTCTTTTCAATCACTTGACTTTGGAAAGTCTTACTTTCCAGCTGCCTTTGGGGGGTGGACAATGGGAACATACGACACCACACGCCTCACGTTGAAACAGTGGTCAGTCTTCTTAGCGATTTGGCTGCCCCCTCCCCTCTCTTACAAGCATAACGGTTTGTCCTATCTAAATGACAGCGGAAGCAAAAAGTGGTCTGGGTTCTGCACACATGGCAAGTGGTCTGTCCTGACTCACAGTGCCTATAGAAGAGATCACTTTCCCCACCCCCTTTCCTGGAAACCTAGTCCTCATCCTTTTCTTGTGTCACCCTGTGGACACAACACATGATTTATGATTTTTTTTTTTTTTTTTTTTTTTTTAAAAAGGAAAAAACTTAAAATTCTTAGTGCATCCTCCAATGGAAAAAAAATAAAAACCAAGAAAAATAAAAGCAGGAAATTGTCCTTAAATGTTTCTTATCGACAATGTTGTTGTTCCCAAAGTCTAAAAAAATTCATCACAGCAGTCAACACGTTCAGAATTCAGCAGCTGTGAGTTTAGGAAAACTGAAAAAAAAAAAATACACTTTAGGAAAGAAAAAAAAAAAAAAAAAAAAAAAACCCATAGGTACAACTTCCTTTTAGGACAGTGTATCTGACTGGAGGTGAGCAACCAGCTGGCTCCGTTTTGGCCATTAAGATCGTTCAAGCTGCGCCCGTCTTCGTTCACTGTAGTGCAATGTGCTCCGGTTCAGGCAGTCCCACCCCATGCCTGCGAGGGGCGCTACAGCGAGCCGTTAGCGGCAGACAGCAGTTCCTGGAAGGTGCTATCAAAGCAGCGCTTTAGGTCCGAGTAGGTCACCACCAGCACGCTTTTCTCATCCCGGGACACCAGGCTGATCTTCTCGGGCACACCGGCATCCAGCTGACGAGCACACGAGGAGTCATGTATGACACAATTCACAGGAAATTAACAGAAAAAGCAAAAGCAAAAAAAAAAAAAAAAAAAAAAAATACAGATGCTTACTTTATTAAGACAAGACACAATGTGGCTCAGGTCGACCCAGGGCGTGCCTGCTTCAGTCACCTGGTGGAACAGGTGATCTCTGAAGAGCTTCAGCAGGTAGCGGTCCCCTGTCTCAGACCACGTCGGATCCTTCTGGAATCTGCGGCAGTTCAAACAAGAAGTTTTTCCACGGCACATTCAAAACCAAGATCTAACAGAATTTATGGCTCTAGTTCAACTGGATTCTAGAATGACCACTACTGAAAAAAAAATATGGAAGAAGTGCTTGCATTTTCATTTGGGTTAACTAAGTAATACTAAATATCCATTTAAATTTTTGTAATCAATGATAATTACAAAAAAAAAATCATCAGTTCATCTGCTGGTTACTGTGATACTTTCATATAAATCCTACAAACACTCGTTCTTGAGAATATCGTACGAATGGATGCGTGGACCAACCCACAGACAACACAAAAACTATGTGTCCACCTAAAATCTCTTTTAGGCTACGTCCAAATTAAACCGGACAGGTCTGAAAACTGTATTTCCGTTTATACCGGCGTTTAAAACACTTACACCCCTATACTGTGCATGTGTAAAAACGTAAGAAGCTTCGGCCTGCGTCATTTACATCAGGCATTTATTTAAAAACACAATCTGAAGGTTGTACAAAGTGACATTAATCTTTAACAACACTATCAAACTGGATAGCGGGCACAATAACTGCGGTGCAACATCGTCCACCATCTTGTTCGTTTTGAGTCGAATGGGTCACACGACTAAAAATACGTCATCGTTTTTGAATATCTCCGTTTTCTCAGTCCACACTACAATGTGGAAATGGCGTTTTGAAATTTATCCACTCGGGAAGCATTTTCAAAAAGTTCAGTTTACGCTGGACAAAAACGCCGTCTCGGTGTGGACGGAAAACCAAAACGTAGAGAAAAAGACGCGTTCTCAAACTGATCCGGATTAACGTGGACGCAGCCTTAGTGCTCATGTTATTCTTTCAACATGCTCTTGTTTGCTCACTTTCAGTCATTAACTTTAGAGGTGCGCTGCACAACTGTATGATCACGTCCACATCCTGCTGTTCACACTGCAGCTTTCAAAATTCACCTGAATTTTATTTGGTATAATGCTTTAGGTATTTAAAATATTATAAATAAATTTAAAAAAAAATTTAAAAAAATAATAATAATAATTCATGAGCACTAAAAACACTCGACTTGTGTGTTTTATTATTCCTCTCAAACAGGGTTTAGCATGATCGTATTCTTAAACCCTGACCTGTTCCTACCAGCATAAGGACGATTGCGTGCGTGCACACACTATCTCTCTCTCTCATATATACAGGTGCATCTCAATAAATTAGAATGTCGTGGAAAAGTTCATTTATTTCAGTAATTCAACTCAAATTGTGAAACTCGTGTATTAAATAAATTCAATGCCACAGACTGAAATAGTTTAAGTCTTTGGTTCTTTTAATTGTGATGATTTTGGCTCACATTCAACAAAAACCCACCAATTCACTATCTCAACAAATTAGAATATGGTGACATGCCAATCAGCCAATCAACTCAAAACACTTGCAAAGGTTTCCTGAGCCTTCAAAATGGTCTCTCAGTTTGGTTCACTAGGTAAGCCACAAACATTCATTGCCAAAGAAGCTGGCTGTTCACAGAGTGCTGTATCCAAGCATGTTAACAGAAAGTTGAGTGGAAGGAAAAATTGTGGAAGAAAAAGATGCACAACCAACCGAGAGAACCGCAGCCTTATGAGGATTGTCAAGCAAAATCGATTCAAGAATTTGAGTGAACTTCACAAGGAATGGACTGAGGCTGGGGTCAAGGCATCAAGAGCCACCACACACAGACATGCCAAGGAATTTGGCTACAGTTGTCGTATTCCTCTTGTTAAGCCACTCCTGAACCACAGACAACGTCAGAGGCGTCTTGCCTGGGCTAACGAGAAGAAGAACTGGACTGTTGCCCAGTGGTCCAATATCCTCTTTTCAGATGGGAGCAAGTTTTGCATTTCATTTGGAAACCAAGGTCCTAGAGTCTGGAGGAAGGGTGGAGAAGCTCATAGCCCAAGTTGCTTGAAGTCCAGTGTTAAGTTTCCACAGTCTGTGATGATTTGGGGTGCAATGTCATCTGCTGGTGTTGGTCCATTGTGTTTTTTGAAAACCAAAGTCACTGTACCCGTTTACCAAGAAATTTTGGAGCACTTCATGCTTCCTTCAGCTGACCAGCATTTTGAAGATGCTGATTTCATTTTCCAGCAGGATTTGGCACCTGCCCACACTGCCAAAAGCACCAAAAGTTGGTTAAATGACCATGGTGTTGGTGTGCTTGACTGGCCAGCAAACTCACCAGACCTGAACCCCATAGAGAATCTATGGGGTATTGTCAAGAGGAAAATGAGAAACAAGAGACCTAAAAATGCAGATGAGCTGAAGGCCACTGTCAAAGAAACCTGGGCTTCCATACCACCTCAGCAGTGCCACAAACTGATCACCTCCATGCCACGCCGAATTGAGGCAGCAATTAAAGCAAAAGGAGCCCCTACCAAGTATTGAGTACATGTACAGTAAATGAACATACTTTCCAGAAGGCCAACAATTCACTAAAAATGTTTTTTTTTATTGGTCTTATGAAGTATTCTAATTTGTTGAGATAGTGAATTGGTGGGTTTTTGTTAAATGTGAGCCAAAATCATCACAATTAAAAGAACCAAAAGACTTAAACTACTTCAGTCTGTGTGCATTGAATTTATTTAATACACGAGTTTCACAATTTGAGTTGAATTACTGAAATAAACGAGCTTTTCCACAACATTCTAATTTATTGAGATGCACCTGTGTGTATGTGTATATATATATATATATATATATATATATATACACACACACACACATACATACATACACACACACACACACACATATATATACACACACACATATATATATATATATATATACATACATACATATACACATACACACACACACAGTCGTGGCCAAAAGTTTTGAGAATGACACAAGTATTAATTTTCACAAAGTCTACTGCTTCAGTGTTTTTAGATCTTTTTGTCAGATGTTACTAACTGTTACTGAAGTATAATCACAAGCATTTCATAAGTGTCAGTGGCTTTTATTGACAATTACATGAAGTTTATGCAAAGAGTCAATATTTGCAGTGTTGACCCTTCTTTTTCAAGACCTCTGCAATTCTCCCTGGCATGCTGTCAATCAACCTCTGGGTCACATCCTGACTGATGGCAGCCCATTCTTGCATAATCAATGCTTGGAGTTTGTCAGAGTTTGTGGGTTTTTGTTTGTCCACCCGCCTCTTGAGGATTGACCACAAATTCTCAATGGGATTAAGGTCTGGGGAGTTTCCTGGCCATGGACCCAAAATGTCGATGTTTTGTTCCCCGAGCCACTTCGTTATCACTTTTGCCTTGTGTCAAGGTGCCCCATCATGCTGGAAAAGGCATTATTCGTCATCAAACTGTTCTTGGATGGCTGGGAGAAGTTGCTCTCTGAGGATGTACCATTCTTTATTCATGGCTGTGTTCTTAGGCAAAATTGTGAGTGAGCCCACTCCCTTGGCTGAGAAGCAACCCCACACATGAGTGGTCTCAGGATGCTTTACTGTTGGCATGACACAGGACTGATGGTAGCGCTCACCTTTTCTTCTCCGGACAAGCTTTTTTCCAGATGCCCCAAACAATCGGAAAGGGGATTCATCAGATAAAATGACATTACCCCAGTCCTCAGCAGTCCAATCCCTGTACTTTTTGCAGAATAGCAGTCTGTCCCTGATGTTTTTCCTGGAGAGAAGCGACTTCTTTGCTGCCCTTCTTGACACCAGGCCATCCTCCAAAAATCTTCGCCTTACTGTGCGTGCAGACGCACTCACACCTGCCTGCTGCCATTCCTGAGCAAGCTCTGCACTGGTGGTGCCCCGATCCCGCAGCTGAATCAACTTTAGGAGACGGTCCTGGCGCTTGCTGGACTTTCTTGGGCGCCCTGAAGCCTTCTTCACAACAGTTGAACCTCTCTCCTTGAAGGTCTTGATGATCCGATGAATGGTTGATTTAGGTGCAATCTTACTAGCAGCAATATCCTTGCCTGTGAATCCCTTTTTGTGCAAAGCAATGATGGCTGCATGTGTTTCCTTGCAGGTAACCATAGTTAACAGAGGAAGAACAATAATTTCAAGCACCACCCTCCTTTTAAAGCTTCCAGTCTGTTATTCTAACTCAATCAGCATGACAGAGTGATCTCCAGCCTTGTCCTCGTTAACACTCTCACCTGTGTTAATGAGAGAATCACTGACATGATGTCAGCTGGTCCTTTTGTGGAAGGGCTGAAATGCAGTGGACATGTTTTTTTGGGATTAAATTCATTTTCATGGCAAAGAGGGACTTTGAAATGAATTGCAATTCATCTGATCACTCTTCATAACATTCTGGAGTATATGCAAATTGCCATCATAAAAACTGAGGCAGCAGACTTTGTAAAAATTAATATTTGTGTCGTTCAAACGTCTGACCTCTGTGATTGCCAACAAGGGTTTTGCCACCAAGTACTAAGTCGAAGGGGTCAAATACTTATTTCCCTCATTAAAATGCAAATCAATTTATAACTTTTTTGGAATGCGTTTTTCTGGATTTTTTTGTTGTTATTCTGTCTCTCACTGTTAAAATACACCTACCATTAAAATCATAGACTGATCATTTCTTTGTCAGTGGGCAAACGTACAAAATCAGCAGGGGATCAAATACTTTTTTCCCCCCCACTGTATATGTATATATGTGTGTGTGTGTGTGTGTGTGTGTGTGTGTGTGTGTGTGTGTGTGTGTGTATGTATGTATGTATGTATGTATGTACAGCCGTGGCCAAAAGTTTTGAGAATGACACAAATATTAATTTTTATAAAGTCTGCTGCCTCAGTTTTTATGATGGCAATTTGCATATTCTCCAGAATGTTATGAAGAGTGATCAGATGAATTGCAATTAATTTCAAAGTCCCTCTTTGCCATGAAAATGAACTTAATCCCAAAAAAACATGTCCACTGCATTTCAGCCCTTCCACAAAAGGACCAGCTGACATCATGTCAGTGATTCTCTCGTTAACACAGATGAGAGTGTTAACGAGGACAAGGCTGGAGATCACTGTCATGCTGATTGAGTTAGAATAACAGACTGGAAGCTTTAAAAGGAAGGTGGTGCTTGAAATTATTGTTCTTCCTCTGTTAACTATGGTTACCTGCAAGGAAACATGTGCAGCCATCATTGCTTTGCACAAAAAGGGATTCACAGGCAAGGATATTGCTGCTAGTAAGATTGCACCTAAATCAACCATTCATCGGATCATCAAGACCTTCAAGGAGAGAGGTTCAACTGTTGTGAAGAAGGCTTCAGGGCGCCCAAGAAAGTCCAGTAAGCGCCAGGACCGTCTCCTAAAGTTGATTCAGCTGCGGGATCGGGGCACCACCAGTGCAGAGGTTGCTCAGGAATGGCAGCAGGCAGGTGTGAGTGCGTCTGCACGCACAGTAAGGCGAAGACCTTTGGAGGATGGCCTGGTGTCAAGAAGGGCAGCAAAGAAGCCACTTCTCTCCAGGAAATACATCAGGGACAGACTGCTATTCTGCAAAGAGTACAGGGATTGGACTGCTGAGGACTGGGGTAATGTCATTTTCTCTGATGAATCCCCTTTCCGATTGTTTGGGGCATCTGGAAAAAAGCTTGTCCGGAGAAGAAAAGGTGAGCGCTACCATCAGTCCTGTGTCATGCCAACAGTAAAGCATCCTGAGACCACTCATGTGTGGGGTTGCTTCTCAGCCAAGGGAGTGGGCTCACTCACAATTTTGCCCAAGAACACAGCATGGTACAAAAACATCCTCAGAGAGCAACTTCTCCCAACCATCCAAGAACAGTTTGGTGACGAATAATGCCTTTTCCTGCATGATGGGGCACCTTGACACAAGGCAAAAGTGATAACGAAGTGGCTCGGGGAACAAAGCATCGACATGTTGGGTCCATGGCCAGGAAACTCCCTAGACCTTAATCCCATTGAGAATTTCTAGTCAATCCTCAAGAGGCGGGTGGACAAACAAAAACCCACAAACTCTGACAAACTCCAAGCATTGATTATGCAAGAATGGGCTGCCATCAGTCAGGATGTGGCCCAGAGGTTGATTGACAGCATGCCAGGGTGAATTGCAGAGGTTTTGAAAAAGAAGTGTCAACACTGCAAATATTGACTCTTTGAATAAACTTCATGTAATTGTCAATAAAAGCCACTGACACTTATGAAATGCTTGTGATTATACTTCAGTAACAGTTAGTAACATCTGACAAAAAGATCTAAGAACACTGAAGCAGTAGACTTTGTGAAAATTAATATTGTGTCATTCTCAAAACTTTTGGCCACGGCTGTACACATACATATACACACACACACATACATATGAATATATATATATATATATATATATGTGTGTGTGTGTGTGTGTGTGTATGAATGAGAAGGGGATCAAATCTGGTACAGAGGGAAGATTTGAATCCTTGCCTTTTGATCATGCGTCCTAAAAGAGGTGCAGGACTTACTCTGGTCTCTCGTTGATGGTTCCCAGTTTGGCCAGAAGGCGGAACAAGCGGCCATTCTGCACCTCCTGTGGAGGGAAAAAGAAACGGCAGTTAGAGCAGGGGTGTTTTAGGTTTTTAGGTAACACGTCACATTACACTTAGTACAATGTTGAGTGCGCCAGACTTAAAAACAACTCTACCCAGTGACCAATATCCAACACCTTCCTGTAAAATGTGTTCATTTATCTGCAAGGTATATTCTCAATGCACTAATAAACTGAATATAAACCACCAACAAAACATAACACACGACTTTCAAGGAAATGCATTTCCCAAATTATGGTTTTACCATCTGGTTAATTGCACAAGGATTCCCCTCAACTATTTCCACATTTTATAGTGTTAAAACTTGGAAGTGAAATGGTTGTAATGGGATCGTGCGTCAACTCTTTCACTTGCTAATGAAGAATTACACATCACTAGTAGATTGTTTTAGTAGCCGAGTTTATGACCTTGCCCTCTAATGGAATAACAGTTGATTTTTAAAAAGTATTTCAATTCAATTACAGTCCGCAAGAAGACCTTAGCGTAAAACACGGGATCGGCGCGGCGTGTTCGTCACCTAGGAGCTAAAAGCTTATACGTTCACACGGCTTTTCTACGTTCTCACTTATGACAGTTGCAAGCAACTCAGATTAGCGACAAGCAACGGAATACTTCCAAATGATACGAAAGTAACTTCCTCAGTCCAATCACATGATGCAGGATGTCACAACTCTCACACCTTTTAGCTGTGAAGAAAAATGGAAGAGAAACCTGTAGACGTCATTTTCGTCCTGTTTCGAACACAGCTAAAGAGAAATGCCGCCCAGGAGCACAGCAAGCCGAGTAAGTGTGAAACGGAAATGGTGAAAATGTCGTCTGCCAAAAAACTAGCCATTCTTAGGTCAGAATTTTTTTTTTGGGGTGTGCCAGCTTGGCCATCTGATTCAGGCGTGTAGCTGTGCAGGGAACACTGAAGGGAAGGGTTGTATTTTTCAAATTAATTTTTTACTTTATTTTATTCATTCATTCAGTCATTCATGGGTTTTGCGTGAATCCAACTAGCTTCAGCCAACTTCAACAATCTTAAAATGAATAAATGGAGAAAATTTTTAAAAAAAATTATTTTATTTATTTCACTATGGACCAGTAAAACCCTACTCATACATACAGCTGATCATTTGTCAAATTTTATAGCGCTCTTTGCAGTTTTCATGGTCAGTTGTTTTGAATACATTTCTTAAAAAAAATTTTAAAAAAATAAAAATAGCTGATGGGAACAACATGTGTACATGCGGGTGCTAAAGGCAGTGCCAAGTTACACGGCAGTTTCACACTCGGTTTTTCCTCAGTTATGGCCAGTACAGTACACAGCCTTAAAACTGCACCATGATCACACCTCCCCTCCCTTCCTCACTGCACACTGACCATGTACACACCCTCACACAAACATACCTAGCTTTCTTTCTTCGCCCTCTTGTAGTTAAATAAGACCAAATAAAATGCAGCTTGTCATGTTACAGAGAAACCTGAAAGGGTTACAGTTAGAGCTTTACCTCTGACTGATATGCAGTGTTGACACTGGAGACTCCTTCCATAAATGGTAAATAAACATCTTCACGAAAACATCCAGATCATCCATTACGTAAATTTTTAAAATTTGTTCATGTGGAGCTTCAACTGTACAAGTTCCTTTAAAATGAGTTGTTACTACAGAAACAATAACATTGATATAAACCTGTGATTGCAGCTGCACTACTGTCTGAGCAGCTGTTATATAAAATTAATCAACATCATCTGACCAATCAGAAGAGAGAATAAGATCACTGTGGGATAAACTGTAGTAAACAGATGTAAATATGCAGAAAAGGTTTTTAAGCCTTTTAAAGGGCTTGTTTTCTTCATACCTTGGCCAGATCTTCCTCAATGACGTCATTCCTCATCTGTGAAGCATCCAGTTGAGTGTAAAATCTGGCTCCGATCATGGGCATGATGTCATTGACGCTACGCAGGCGACTCTGCTCCGTAAGCAGGTACCTGGGGGCCCAGAGTCAAGAAACACACACTTCACGCAATGTTGCACACAGACTCCCATACACAGTCATTAAGTCCATAGCCTTTTTGATGATGTTTGAAATTTAAAATGTTAGTCCATGGTAAAAGTGTGTGTGGAGCTACGTGGTAAAGGGCTTTCGCACAGGATGAGGTTCTTGAGGTCGGATGAGTAGTTGATGGACACAAGCTCCATGGCTTTCTGCAGGTTCTCTCTCTGAATGCCAGCCAGAGAGTTGCAGGCCAGCGCCAACACCACCTTCCCCAGAGAGATCAGATCTGCTTGCTGTCTCACGCAAACACACACACACACACAGAGGGAGAGAGAGGTCAGAAGTCAGAAAGCAGGTGTGGTTCCATTTAATAGATTTCACAACACATGCTAGTAATAAAGCCCTTGAAGCACTGATGCATGTTGGTTTTACCTGGTACTGGGGCATGAGGGCCAAGTGGTTGGTCTGACTATTGTCAAATGTTAAGACATCAAACACTCCTACACAGTTCACCCGTAACCTAGGAAACAAGAAAGAGAGGGAAAAATACAACATTAATCGACAACTAATTTTAATAGGTAATATTCATCCATCCATTTTCCATACTGCTTATCCTACACAGGGTCATGGGGGGCATTGGAGCCTATCCCAGGGAACTCCGGGAACAAGGCGGGGAACGCCCTGGACACATTCACACACTACGGACATGCCAATCATTAAGCCACCTTGTGTGTGTGCGCATGTGAAGTGTGTGCGTAACTGTAGTTACACCTGAACTACATAAATGCATTAATCATCTCCAGCATGGTATTTCAGGAACAGAAAACGAAACCGAAATAAAACTTCTGCATTCACTTCATACCCAGACTAACACGTCTTAATCAAAGTGGGTTCTTCCGCTAACCGTGTGCACACGTGTGCATGAAATGTGTATGAAAGGTGCGGCAAATGTGTATGCGTATGCATGTGTGTCCAGCAGACCGCAAAAAAAAAACAAGCATTAAGGTCACCCTACAGCTGAGCAGAAACAAAAGTTTCGGAAAGAAAAAACAAAACAGCTGTTCCAGTGAAGCCCTCGACACTACACTGGAAACATCAAAACATCTGGACTTCTAGAGTATTTAAAGTGTAGCTTTGTGTTTCTGAGATGTTATCCATCTAATCTCTGCACTTAAAGTGGATGGTGTGTTAAAAGTAGTGCAGAAAATATTAAATACTAGCTAAAATATGTGAATATTTTTCATATTAAAAAAAAAAACAAAAAACAAACCTCTAGCCATGTACCTGACATGGCACGACACTCACAGAGCACTTTATTAGGAACGCTACACTATACTAATACTGAGTACGGCCTCCCTTTGCACTCAAAACAGCCTCATTTCTTCTGGCATGGATTCCACAAGATGTTGGAAACATTCCTTTGAGATTCTGGTCCATGTTGACATGACTGCACCACACAATTCCTGGACTGTTGACACAAGGCAGGTTGGGTCCATGGATTCATGCTGTTGGCACCACATTCTGACCATATCATCTGTGCAGCACAGCAGAAATCAAGACTCATCAGACCAGGCTACGACCCACCAATTCTGATGGTTGATGTGAACATTACCCGAAGCTGCTGGCCCGTATCTGCATGATTTTATGCATTGCACTGCTCCACAAGATTCACTAGAAAAATGCATGAATTAATTGGTGCACAGGTGTTCCTAATAAAGTGCTCAGTGAGTCTAGTTAAGTTTTCTAAATGCTAGATCAAAAAGTGAGACATTTATTTTAAAACAGAATGAGTAGTTTGCATGTATAAAAACTTTTTTTCACTAATCCGCTATTTAGTTTAATGATTGAAGGAAGGTAAATTAATTTGAATACTAATTGAAGTATGAATGTAATCAGTGTAAAAGTGGATGCAGGTAGTCACTGGTCATGCATTGTATGTATGTATGTATGTATGCATGCATGCGTGTCTGTGTGTGTGTGTGTGTGTGTGCGCGTACCGAGTCTTTCCAGTGATGAGGATCTTGCTGGGGTCCATGACCCTGCAGGCCAGACCGGCAGTGTGGATGGTGCGCAGGGCTGAACTCAGCTGCACGATGTAGGCCCAGATCAGAGACTCGGGCAGCAGACCGGCATGCTGCCGAGGAGGAGGAGGCTCGTGCGGACCTACACACACACACACACACACACACACACACACACACACACACACACACACACACACACACACACACACACACACACACACACACACACACACACACACACACACACACACACACACACACACACACACACACACACACACACACACACACACACACACACACACTTTATTAGAGGACCACTGCAGAGAGATAGGCTCATACCCCTGGGTGTACACTGTGGTTACCTTGTTGCGTACAAGGGCACAGTTAACAAACAAAACCATAACTTGTGAAAAGAAACGACAGAACATGATCACATGATACTGTACAAGGTGTGATGGAAAACGAGACTTGTTCCAAACCTATTTAAAAGCTGAACAGAGTATTGACTTCTGAGTATTGAGGGTTATAAGCCAACCACATGACCTCAAACTGCAGGGTGAAAGAGGCACGAACGCAGTAGACAGGAGTTAGCTGTATTTTTTTTTTTTTTTTGCAAAACAAAAAGGATCAGACGCAGTGTGGTACATTTGATGGTATGCTTGAGGCATTCCTTCAAATGTGTTCATGCTGCTGCTTCCACAATCATGAGCAAAAACGTCACCGTACACACTCAGACATCTTTTTCCCCCCATAGAAAATCGTTTTTCTTTGGCCACACAGACGTCTTGTGCAGTTACAATAAGCAATAACACACAACGGAATGTGGCGTTGTACACCAGAATTTTTTTTTATTTTTCTTTATAAAAAGCACAGTCCTTTTGTGTTCTGTGAGCATGGCTGATAGTAAACAGTGGCCAGTTTTTAACCGACTGCAAGGCATATGTTCGCATTCTGCAATATGCTATTTTTGTTATCGAATCTCCTTTTCCACTCTCGGGTTCCAGCACAGTTGGTGAATAGCGTGCAGAAACTGAGGAGTTCTGCTTCCTCCATCGCTCTTACTGTTGCAGGTACCGGACCCCACCTGGCACAGGAACGGTTTCAACCACCATTTCCTCTTTCCCCACTTTACTTACTTACACACACACACACACACACACACACACACACACACACACACACACACTGCTGCAGGCACGCTCTGAACATACTTGTATTCACAGTGTCTCCTCAGAAACACGAGAACAAACAGAGGTCTTCGGCAACAAAAACATCCGCACTGTCTCGTTCACGCTCATACAACGGAGCTGCTAGTGGAGGAATTTTAAAAAATAAATAAAAAACAGTTCTTGTGCAATATCCATACAACCTGAGCAACGACAACAAAAATAATAATGATAATTCACTCTAGTGGTTGGAGCTAAACATAATAAATAGGTCAACTGAGAGGTTGACTTATTCATTCAAACAGCAACTACAAAGATCAGCTAGGCTGTTGGTGGTCAACAGGCTTGTTTTTCATCTCTGGGTGTGGAACAAGAACTCACCCCACTTCCTCTTGGTGAAATAAGAGTCAGCCGTTGGGTCGTTGAAGTGCCTGCTGTACATGGTCTCGGCACCGGCGTGGAAGTCGTAAGAGAACACCAACGCTGTGAAAGCAAGTAAACAAATACTCAGCACCATTTTTCAAGCCATAGCAAGAACTAGCATTTAACAATAGAAACACTCATCGCAGAGTCTTCACTAGTGCGGGACCTGGTAGTGGTTTAGGGAACCAGCAAACTGGACCACGTGTACACCAGTTCACCCTGTTGTCAGATCACAAGTTCGAATCCTGCGGTAGGGAGTCCAATACAGTGTAATTGTTCTCTCTGCATGGGAGAAAATGCAGGACTCTCTCCCCGTCAATCACAGAGTTACTATCCAATCATGTATGCTGTGGCTGGCTTCATGTGTCTCGAAGGAAACGCATGCTAGCACATACCCTCACTGAAAATAAAAGCAAGTGTTTACCATCCAAAGTCAAATCAGCATCTATAAAAACATCAACAATTACACCCATTATGATGGAAACATGTATTCAGCTATTTATTGTGTGCGCACGTGTGGGTGGAGCTGTGCAAAAGAAATTTACGTTGCCATTACTAATATTTTCAAGCAATTGATTCATTTTCTTGATACTGATTTTGATGGACATGGGGGGGGAAAAAAACTGAACTGCTTGAACTACTGTCGCGGCAATGAAATGATGTCGCCTCCAAGAACCGTTTCTTGGCTCCAGATCATTTTGCTGCTGGAACCAGGAGGATGATTAAAGCAGGACCTTATTGGACATTTGTCCAAGAGCATTTCGAAAAGCATCGCAAAGTTAAAATCATCTTAACTAGGGGAGAGAGTGTGTTCAATGTGATGCTTGCTCTACCCTTTAACTATGAGCTTTGTAATGCGATGCTTTTGAGAATCTTGGCCCGGAACAGTTAGGAACTCGGGTCCAGCTCCAGCACCTTGTCAGTGGAAAAAGGGGTTTGCACACATCCTTACAGTGATCTCCAAAAGCCTTGGTGGTAAAGACTTCTCGCAGAGTGACAGCATTGGAGTGCTGGATCTTCTTCCACATGTCGACCAGCATCATGCACTTTGTGTTCACCAGCCTGAAGCCTGCAAACATTCGCACATGCTGTAATGCGTAATGCTCACATAAAAAATCATGCATTTAATCTGTATGGATATCTCGTGGTTCATAAGTATGTGGTTTATACGTCACATTTCGCACCATGTATCCTCCTGAGACAGTACGGCAGGTCATCTTTGCTGTTGACCGCCTTGTAACAGGACGTGATGTAACTGAAGTTGTTGGTTTTCTGGAGGCGGTTGGGGGGCAGAAGAGGCTCCAGGGGAAAGAGGCTATGGTAGCTGTCCACCTCAGACGGGACTCCTAATAAATATACATAAATAAATAAAAAGGAATTAAACACAAAACTGAAGCAGATATTTCCTTCAATTTCATATGTACACACAATGAAAATTTTTATGGTTCCAGTTCTGAAAAAAAAAAAAAAAAAAGTCTATATAAATTCCTTCTAGTGTGCCAGACAGCGGATGTGGTTGCATACAGACACCAGGTGAATCCAGACACACTGACCTCAGACAGCTAAGACAGCACCATTAACCACAGAGACGAGGATTAGGCAACATTCATAACACAAACACCACCAGTACATGCTCGCATTGTGCTTACCTGGGTTCTCAGACTGATCGATTTGGGCCATCGTTATCAAATGCCTGTTAATCAACTCCTGAGGAATAAGAGAGAGTACGATTTAGGATTTGGTCACTGGGTTAATATTAAAAAGGTTTATAATATCAAAACATGGTTTCTATGCTACTGAGATGATGCACATCTGAACAACTCTGTCAGCATATACTGTATTTGTCACCAGGACCTAATATTCTGTCTTAATTGTAAGATGATTTTTTTTTTATGACAGAATGCAGAATTAACAATGAAATGCCAAACTATTTAGTTCCCAAAGAGATTATATATCTTTATGTATAATCTATACATTTATGATTATAAATATGGTCTTAGACGGGTTTTTTTTTTTTTTTTTTTTTTAATAATACTTGTCTTCACAAAACTCTGAGATTCACCAGAGTACATCCTCTCAGCCTACTACTAGCTAGCAACAGCCTGTCATAGCTTGTGAGTATGGCCTATCCGGCATTTTGTAAATCTGGAATAAAACAACAACGTGTGCTGACCCAACGTGAATATCCCAACACATCCCAAAGTGTATTATTCTTCTTCTACCACAGCAATCTGCCAACAGACGATTTAGACGGGACTAAAATCCCAGAGATACTCTGATAATACTGACATTACTCTGCTTCCACATAAAATACCACAGTATGAATATGGCTTATATCTAATGAAATCCAGGAAAAGATAAAACCATGGGTAGTTTAATGGGATGTGAATTAAAAGTTGGAAGGAAGTGAAATTGTGAGAGCAAGGAACTTTGTCTTAAAGTTGCAAAAATTGAGGGGAACAAATATATATGTATACATAATACAAACTTCTATTCAAATGGAATTGCCACTGTTGGCAGCATTGTGGCAGTGTGTTAGTTGTTTAAGGAATAAATAAAAAGTCAGCCTCTGTAGAGTCTTGGCAAAACCTGAAATCATGCAGCTTTAACCAACCATAAATAATAAAGTATAAATAAAAACCAAACCAATAATAAAGTCTAGTGAAAAAATGCTGCCAGAGCGAATGCACAGTGACATCAGTCCATGTTACCGTTTTAAACCCAGTATTACTCTCTCCAAAGGGATTGTTTTCTGGTCATAGAGGCACCACAGCCATTAAAGCTCTGCTACAGGTAACGGCATGAAGAAAAGGTAAGCGGTGAATACCTGTCTGAGCTCGTCAGCCATAAAGAAGGATGGAGCGTTGGCTTTGGGCTGCATGTACACCACATGAGGTGCTGTTTGTGGGTAGATATGGTACGTTGGAAACACCTAACATGACAGCAAGCCAATTATTTATGTGCCAAAATTAATAATCATGAACATCACCAGAGCTTGAGACAGACAAAACCTTGAACCGTACCATTCCAGCCATGGGAGCAGGGGTGTTGTCGGTGTAAAAGTAGGTGGTTCCTCCTACAGTCTCCTTTTGGATGATGTGGGCGGCACCTCCTTGCTCCGACGCCGTGGTGGGCACCATGTAATTGGCTGGGTTGGGGTTAGGGGTGTGGCTACGGCGCCGTGGGGCGGGTGAGGTGTGGGGAGTGATTTTGGGCGAGTGGAGAGGAGACGACCCAGCAGACAAAGACATACCTGTGGAAGAAAAGCGTTAAAGATGGCGCTCCATAACATCTGTGTAAATCATTCTAGCATTAACGTGAGGAGTCGGGGAAAATCGAGAGAGAAATATTCACCGGGCGCGAGTCCCGCTGCGGCTGAGCCGCTCAGACCGGGATGGGGGAATAGCGGCGAGGGAAATGTCGGTACGGCCGCCTGAGACATCGTGGACATGCGTGGGGCTCCTTTAGGGATGAACTCTGTGGCAGCGGGATTAGGAGTCTGCATGAAAAAAAATCCCAGTCATACATTAACACAAGGTTTTATTTAGATAGCAGTTTCTGGATGGAGAATAACGCTGTTGTATACTAAATAAATGAAAAAATGACTTGGATTAGTCTGGGCTAGTCAGTATAGAATAAACCACTGCTTACTGTGCTGTTGTGGGAAATTAATCATCGATAGGATGGTGTGATGAAGCACATCAAGCCCAAAGCTAATTATTTTCCTGTAACAGCACATCCTAAAGTGTTTAACTGCAGTTATACACCAGAGATTTTCCAATGATTACACTTTTTATTTATTCCAGAACACATGGTAACATTTCAAGTTACATTTCATGTTTTGGAACATCCATGAAACCGGTTTGTGTTCTCACTTACGTTACAGGAGCTATAAACAGTCATCCCCTCACTAGCCTGTCTTTTTTTTTTCTCTCACTTGAACTTAAGTCCTGAAGACATCCCCATGGTGAAAAACTTACTGACTACCACAAAGTGCGAACACCGGAGACTCCTTCCGTAAATGTTAAATAAAACGTCTCCTCAAGACTTACAGTCCCCTCTGAAACTATTGGAATGGCAAGACCAATTCATTTGTTTGTGCTATACACTAAAGACACTAAACAACATAAAACAGCATTTTGTATCAGACTGTCCGGTTTATTGACTGTTGTTTTTGGGTTTTTCTTCACAGCTCTCACAACGTTTTGTCATCAGCAGTCGTTGATTTCCTTGGTCGACAGACTTGGCCGTCTGTTCCTCAGTACACCAGTGTTTTCATTCTTTTTCAGGAATTGTTGTTTTGGCTATGCCCGATGTTTGTGCAATGCCTCCGATTGATTTTCCCTCTTTTCTCAGCTTCAAAACGGCTTGCTTTTCTCCCACAGACAGCTCTCTGGTCTTCATGTTGGCTTATCCTTTTTCATAGGTGAAACAGAAGGCTAAAACCAAGAGTAGCTGTTCTGAGCTATTTATTATTTAAACAATCGATCTAACAGGACACACCTGGGTAACAAGAAACACCTGTCAGTCACATGCTCCAGTATTTTTGTTTGCCTAAAAATTTGGTGGTCTGATACAAAAGGTTTTATGTCGTGAACACATCTACATGAAAATACCAGGAAACAAAAACTGAAACCCAAATGTCTTCAGTCTACAGCAAGAACAAATTAACTGGCCTTGCCGTTCCAATAGTTTCCTAGGGGACTGTATAAGATGCACAGTCAAAATGTGAAGTGTCAAATTTAATACCTTATTCTCAACAGATTCATCACAATTTTTTTTAAAGCTTAAAAGAGTCAAACATTAATTCTAAGAAGGTACACCTATGAAAACTTTAGAAATACAAAAAAGTATTTAAAAACTTTAGAAATACTGTCCCCTAGACAGTAATTTTGAACTATGATATGACTCTTTTGGAATAATTCTATAATGTTGTATCCTTCTTCCTAACGCCTGTCAATTCAAATGTGTGTTCTCATTAGATTTCAGCTGATATTTGTAGTTTTTTTGTTTTGGGTTTTTTTATGTTACTGAGGTTTGGACAAAACCTTTTAAACTCAAGTTACATAACTATAAGAACTCAAACACATAATGCAGGTAACTGTGGGTTGTGAGTTCCAACATTAAGAAAATGACAAAATCTGCACACATCTTAAAAGACCCATCCTGCCAAACACAATCACGTGTTAAAAATGTTTACCTTTCTCCTCTGTGTTATGCTCAAAGCACCAAAGTCGCTAAACAGGGAGGATGTGGGGGAACTTACAGGATCTGCAAAAAGAAAGCATGCAGTGAGACACGTTTCAAAGCCAGTAAACAGTGTTACGGTCCAACGGCAAACAGCAGATTGCGGCTCACCATGAGCGCTGTGGCTGAAATTCTTGGCACCATCATTAAGCAGACTCGGGGAGCTGCTGCTGCTGGTCATCCTCTAAAAACACAAACACACTTAATAAGCATCAGTCTGATGTCTGTGTGTGTGCGCGCGTGTTCATACTGACAAGCACTTGAATTTTACATCCATCATAAGAAACTCAGATAACTGTAAATCCACTTGAACATGAATCAACATTACACATGCCATGACTTGTACATCATGATAATTCCTTAACCTTTTACCACAATTCACAAGAATGTGACAATATTGTACATTTTAACCTTGCTACATGTTTATCTGTACCACGTGTCTCTTCTATGAATGTCGTAGTGAAAATTTATCCCTCAACGCCACTTTAAATTTAAGACCTACTCTGTAGGGTCCAGTGGCGGGCGAGACGTCAGGAATTAAACGCTGTGTCATGAGGTTATAGGAAATTAATCCATGAATAGGGTGGTGTGATGAAGCCTTTACCGAGTTACTGTCATCACCATGAGGCTGATTATTTTCCTATAAAAGCACATCCTGAAGTGTTTCATTCCTCTTTTAACACAACACTTATGTAAGAATCTTGTATTCGAAGCTGCTGATTTACAATCGGGTTTAACGCCATGAACGAAGGGGGGGAAATCTGCACTCTTACTTTATTCTATGGGTATTTTAAGAGATAAACTTTCCCCTAATTAATGCTTAAAAAAAAAAATAATTCAGCAGAAAAGTGCAGTCTTGTAGTTTCTCTGAAAGTTCTGACACTGGTTCAAGTACGCGTGTATTTCCCCTTTTCAGACAGCTGGACATGCTGATGATGCTGGCCTTGATAAAACACAGCAGAACACTCAAAATGGAAATTATAATCGCCGAGCGGGAAAGGACGTGTACATATGCATCATGGGTAAAATGAGGTGTTTGTATCAGTGAAACTTCACAGCTGATTTTACAGATTAGTCTTTGTCCAGCTCCAAAATGATACGTATTGAAATGAAAATCTGATTCGACAGAAATCAAAACAGAATATCTAGCTTATGAATATAAGAGAGAGAGAGAGAGAGAGAGAGAGAGAGATAGAGATATAGTCCCCTCCGAAACCACTGGATCAGCAAGGCCAGTTCACCAAAGACATTCGGGTTTGAGATCAAAGGATGGATGTCAGACGAGAGTTTATTATTTTAGCTTTAATTTCCTGGTATTTACATCTAGATATGTTAAACAACATAAAACATAGAACCTTTTGTATCAGACCACCCAACTGCACCCAAGAGCAAAAGTATAGGAACAGAGTGCCCTTCACTAATATTGGCACCCTTGGTAAATACGAGCAAAGAAGGCTGTGAAAAATTGTCTATTGTTCAACCTTTTGATATTTTGTTCAAAACAATTTCACAAAAATACACTGCTCTCATGGATATCAAACAATTGCAAAGCTGGTTATCAACGTTCTCAGTCAACCCAGGTTTTAACTCTAAATTGAGGTTTACTCAGCGTGTGCGTGCATAAAAGCCTGACGTTTGCAGCAAACAGCCAATAGCGTTCAACATAGAAAAAAGCAGGTGTGTATATTTCCAGCTGAGGAGCAAGAAGTTATTATGCGAAAATATGAGGAATTTAAACCTACACTAAGCGCAAAAATCACACTGTTGCCCCAATGCCTTTATCAATTTTTTCAGTGTGGTAGGGCGCATTATCCTGCTGGAAGATGCCACTGCCATTAGACAATACTGTTGCCATGAAGGGGTGTACTTGGACTGCAACAATGTTTAGCTTGGTGGTATGCATCAAAGTAACATCCACATGAATGCCAGGACCCGAGGTTTCCCAGCAGAACATTGCCCAGAGCATCACACTACCACCGCCGGCTCACCTTCTTCACATAGTGCATCCTGGTCCCATCTCTTCCCCAGGTAAGCGACGCACACGCACCTTGCCATCCACATAATGTAAAAGAAAAGCGTGATTCATCAGACCAGGCCACTTTCTTCCACTGCTCCATGGTCCAGTTCTGATGCACACGTGCCCATCGTAGGTGCTTTCGGTGGTGGACAGGGGTCAGCATGGGCACTCTGAACGGTCTGCGGTTCTGACACCTTTCTATCATAGCCAGCATTAACTTTTTCAGCAATTTGTGCTACAGTAGCTCTTCTGCGGAATCGGACCAGACGGGTTAGCCTTCATGACCCACATGATTCAATGAACACTGAGCGCCCATGACCCTGTCACCGGTTTACCGGTTGTCCTTCCTTGGACCACTTTCGGTAGGTACTAACCACTGCATATCAGGAACACCCCACAAGACCTGCCGTTTTGGAGATGCTCTGACCCAATCGTCTAGCCATCATAATTTCGCCCTTGTCAAAGTCGCTCAGATCCTTTTGCTCGCCCATTTTTCCTTCTTCCAACACATCAACTTTAAGAACTGACTGTTCACTTGCTGCCTAATATATCCTACCGCTTGACCGGTGTCATCGTAACGAGATAATCAAATGCTATTTACGTCACCCGTCAGTGGTTTTAATGTTATGGCTGATCAGTGTATATTTCTAGACTCTTAACTTTGCCCTTACTGCATTACAGATCTTAAGTATGAGAAATAATTCAATAACATTTCAAACCAGGTTGCCAGGGGCTTTACAAGTATGTAAACAACATTTCAGTGAGAACATTGTGTATATATGAATGAACAGGAAGTATACACACCTGCATCATTGAGTATTTGGACTCTGCTGGACTTCCAAATCCATTGACTCCAATAAAGCTGCTGCTGAAATAGGAGTTGGTCAGATTTGCATCACTGAGCGCTCCACCGTCCATCCCAGCGACTGAAACGAGACGAGACACACAAACCACTTAAAGTCTAAAAAGGTCAATTGACTGCGATCTTACCTGTACTAGACTGTCCGCTCGGGCTGTTTTTGAAAAATATCAGATTTAGACTTGAACACATTTTGTACAGCAAACTTTTTTTTCTTTTTTAAATCAGCAGCCTGAAAGTGAAGAATATTCTGCTTCTACATCTAAAGGTGCAATTTCAGTCTTACAAAGAATCTGAAGGAAATCAGCAAACAATTTAATACTTAACTTTTAACGCTTTCAAGTCTATAGACGAGTCATGCATGTTTAATTGACAGACTATTTCTCGAGTGTTTCACAGTCATCAGCAAATCTAAAGCATCCAGATGACTACAGTAACATACAGTATGTGTGTTATGCACAGTAAGCAGTAATAATTGCATCATATACAGTACTGTGCAAAGGCACATGCAAAGAAATGCTGTAGAGCAAAGATGCCTTCAAAATAATGAAATTAAATGTTTCTACATTTAAAAAAAAAAAAAAAAGGTAATGAATGAAACAAAGTCAATATTTGGTGTAACAAAAAAATTTTTTAAATAAAAATAGTAGTCTCCGGTACAATTAGTGCAGTTTTATAAGGAAATGAGCTGGTAAGTTTTATTGAGCATCTTGCAGAACCAGCCACAGTTCTTCTGGAGACTTTGACTTTCACGCTCACTTCTTATTTTTGCAGCAAAACCCAGCAGCCTTCATTGTGTTTTTTTGAATGAAAAGTGTCTCTTACGAAATATGCTGCTTTCTTTAATGACATACAAACATTTTTCTGTAACATTTCATTTTGTGCTAGAAAACTAATGTTTGGGAATCTAAAATGTATTTGTACTGACTTGTTAATGTAGAAGTCATAAAATAAAAAAATCTATAACAAAGTTTGTACTAAAAAAATAGGGTGCCTAAAACTTTTGCACATGTTAACATGTTATATGTTATCATGTACAGTATGCAGAGATTATGCTTCTAGAAACAGCATAAAAAAAACAGAAATAAGCCCCAAGTGTATACTGGAAATAAACAAGAGAAATCACATAAATAAATAATTAAATAAATAAATAGATAGATAGAAAAGTTAAACCAGGCTTATCAATCATGGAGAAAAGTTTGTGTCTCTGCTTTGGGAAATTTCCTTTCTTTCTTTTTTTTTTTTTTTGAAACAACCTAAATTATTATGCAAGGATACTATCAAGTTCAACAGGACACTAATTGGTGAGTTAATAAAATGTGACCCTTCATGCTGGAAAGAGGGTTTAAGTCCTGGCTCTCAGATTCCGACATGCTATCATTTCTTTTTATTCGGAAGAAAATAATAATAATAATAATAATAATAATAATCACAAATATATCAAATATCCATCGAATTTCTTTTTAATATAAACAGAGTGAGTTTTCATGTTATTAGAAAGAGAAGAGAAGCAACAGCTCGATGGTAAACCTGCCAAACGATTCATCAGCCAATCAGCGCCCTGCTTGCCTCTGACGTCAACGGTTTGGTCAACTGACGCGCTAAGATTTCGCAGTCATTCTTAAAAACAAAACACCATCGTGTACACGAAATAATTCTATAATTATACATATTTCTGGGATTTTTTTTAATAAAGCCGTGACAGGTGTAGACACACTGCAGCAACTATTTAATAAGAACAGGTTCTCTGATGGTTATAAACACGAAGAAACACACACACACAACGGTTCTGCATCCGATGTTGCAATAGTCTTGACACTTTGTTCAATTGCGCGGTAAAAAAAAAAAAAAAAAAAAAAAAAAAAAAAAAAAAAAAAAAAAAAAAACCGGGGGGGGGGGGGGATCAAGTATAACTAAATTTTATCCTAAACAACAACAACAAAAATACAAACAACATTAGTTAATGTGCGTTTTATCATGTTTACATTTCAAAAAGCGATGACAATGACAGGTCGCGCAGTTTGATTCCGTGTGTGTGTGTGTGTGTGCACGCGCTACACAGCTAAACATGTAAAACAAATTTCATTCTTTGAATTTTCACGCATGCCTTCCCTGCGTTTTTAAAGCAAACTGCAGTGTATTGTTTCCCCTCATCGTTGTTTTGAGTAAGGGGGGAAACTAGGCCTTGCTGAATCCCCGGCCTCGATTTGTACAGCAGCCCGGCTGAGGCCCGTTAGGTCTCGTCACTACAGAAGGGCGCGTTATTAGGCCTCACTAGGTGTTTGTCCTTAATGCTCAAACTTACTGCTCAACAACTGGCCGTCCAGAGCCGCTCCTGCAGGCCCGAGAGCATCATTCTTTTTGGCGACACCAGCCGGAGCTCCGCTCGGACACGCCGCTACTGCGTTCCCAGCAAGCGGATACCCTGCTACAGCCCCCGCCGCGGTGCTCACTGCCCCGCCGGCGAGGGCTAAAGTCACCGGACTGCCGCTGCCTCCTCCTCCCCCGCCGTGCACAGCACTCCCCGCGGACGGATCCTCGTGCAAGAACTGGCAATCGTCGCCATAAAAGCAAGTCTTGTCTTTCGCGTAATAGCGGCAGAATTTCACCTTGACGCCCGGTATTCCGACACCGCCGAGCGGGGAAGCCGAGACCGGGAGTCCACTATTCATGGCACCGTTGATGCCGCCACCTCCGCCGCCGCCGGAAGACGCTCAAACATAGGGAGTCCTAAAACACTTTAATCCCAGCCAAACGCGTGAAAAAACGGCAACAACAACCAACCGTATCATCCAGACCGATCCATCAGACGGCCATCGCGCTTCGGAAATGATTGCTGTGCACGTTTAAATTTAAAAAGGGGGGAAAAGGGAAAAAAGTAAAAGAAAGAAAGCAGCTCGGCGCTGTTGTTCAGCTCGGATCACGCTGTTGTTGTTTTCGGGCTTCGTCCAGCTAGAGCACAAACCAGCGCCGCAGTGCATTGTGGGTAGCGCTGCAATTAGTGCCAGGGCTCAGTAGGGCTTCAATTAAAGCGCAAGCAAACAAACAAGCACATTTTCCGCAAGCATCGAGCCTATTAAAATGCAGGCCCATTATGAAATGCTGATCAGTTAAATATATTTGTATGTTTAAATTAATCCAAGCACAATTTAAATGCAGCTCTACAAATGGGCTACTACTAGAGGTGGACTTGGTTAAGACCTGTTTAAAATACCTGAGGTGTCTGTTTGTTTTTGAAACCTAATCTCAATCCACCACAGAAAATAATTTCACACGTAATTTGTACTGAGAAAATATCAAACCTGTTAGGTCAATGTTGTTGAATTGTATTCATTTTATACTCACAAAGTCATAAGAAAAATGATCAAATCTAACCTCAGCCCTAACTTTAACCATAACCTTAAGCTATTTTCAACCTCGAGTTGTATAAATTGTCAGGTCACATTTTGACAACTATAATATGAATTTAAAAATACAGCCATTACATTTTAACAATAGAGCATCTTACCAACGCTCTTATGGAGTTTTGAGCATCATTCATTCATCTTCAGTAACCACTTTATCCTGCTCAGGGTTCCTATCCAGGGAACGCTGGGCGCAGAGGGGGAATGGGACACTAGTGCATGACAGGGCTCCATGTACACACACACACACACACACACACACACACACACACACATACACACTCATTCACACCTAGGTGGGAATTTTGTACAACCAGTCCACCTACAGGTAGGAGGAAACTGGAGAACCCAGATAAAACCCACGCAGACATGTGGAGAACATATGAAATGCTACACAGACCGTGACCTGAGCTCAGGATTGAACCGGGGATTCTGGAGCTGCATCACTGTGCCATATCGCTGGAGCAATATTGTAAAACAAACAAAAAAAAATGTACAGTACTTCCATCTCTGAATGGAGAAATTATAAAGATTTAGAGTTTACGTAATCTATTCATTATGCCTAATTGTTTATCAACTCCCCACAACTGCTCTTAGACTTCCATTATGAATGAGTGTGGAGTAAAAAGTTTTCCTTTTTCTTTAGTACAGGGAAATGGGTGAAAATATTTGGACAGAGAGAACGTAAAAAATGTTTTTTTAAAAACGTGAAATTATTCATGTTAACTGATATTTTAGACATCTAATCCAAAACAGCAAGTGTAGAGTAAATGTAATGTAAATGTAAAAATACAGAAAACGTTCTGTAAATGGTTATCATTCCTCTTAAAACCCTGCCCTATTTAATTAAACACATATACAGAGAGAGAGAGAGAGAGAGACAGACAGAAAGTGAGTGAGAGGGTGATGAGAGGGTGGAAGAGAGGGACAGAAAGAAAGAGAGTGTAGGAGAGACAGTCTGAGAGAAAGTGAGTGAGATAGATAAGAGAGAGAGAGAGAGAGAGAGAGACATACAGAAGGAGTTAGAGAGAGACTCGTAGTGAGAGATAGGAACATGAAGAGAGTGAGAGAGAGAGTGAGAGTGAGAGAGAGAGACAGCTAGCCTGTCATATTAGACGTCATGTTTCACTGAAAGTCTTTGGGTGTCTCTTTTCTGTACAGCCTATTTTGTGGTTGAGTCGCTGCCTGTTAATGCTGTTATGCGCTCAGACGATGCAGTTAAGGCAAGACACGCTTTTGATGGGTAAGTAACCTAAAACTAAAAGTGTTTTTTTTTCTCTAATAAGCATAATTACTAGGCATGTGTCACTGATTAATTTCTTAATCTTCATGATGTTTAATGACAATTTTCTTTTCATTAGTAGTAGTGTTCGTAGTATTATGACAGATTATTGAATATTCATTAAAGAATGAATATTGATTAGTCTGGAATTTTATTGTATAATTGACATAAGATTGAGATCTTAAACTTCTGTTTTATCATAGTGTTTCTTCTATTGGAGTTCAGTGCACTCGTGTGCAGTGAGACGCTACAGGAGATGGACATGCGAGATGGGGACTGGCGTCGCCTGCCGTGTGTCTCTGAGAAAACTGTAAAAAATAAATAAATAAATAAATAAATAAATAAATCACAAAATTTTCTTTGTGATATTTACAGATATTATGATCAGGGCTCTTTAGCATTTGTGCCAATTTATGTTACCTTAATTATACAGTTAGACATATGTAGACATAGCTGGGTGGTTGGACACAACCACTTGAGGGACAAAAACGAGACAAAACAGAGAAGAAGCAGTAACTGTAAACTAAAGGTGGAAAGTTTGGGCTATTTTGAAAAGATGATACATTTAAAAATTTTGTAAATGATAGTATCTGCGGGTTGAGGATAAAAGCAGAACTGACATTTTATCCGTAAATGCAGAAGTGTGGAAGTTACCACAGCTGTCTTAAAATTACAATACCTTCTTCAGTTCTCCATGGCATTTATAGATAAGACTGAATGTTCTGTAGATTATTCTGTACTGATATGCTGTATGCATGAATTTTTTTTTTTTTTAAATAAGGTTTTTTTTGTATGTATATTATCTCATTGCAGATCGTGACGTGCAGATTGTCTGAAGTGTATCTTCAAGGTTCTCAGACAACTCTGCTGGAGGTGGTAGCTGGACAGACGGTTGAAGTTCATTTAACATCAAACAGTTCAACAGAAAATTCCACACGATGCTTCTGGGAAGAAAGGTGTGTGTAAGAATTGGGATTGACCTAATTAAACTCGAATGCATCTCTGGAATCTGGGCTACGCCGTAGTTTATTTATTATAGTTCTTCGTACTTCGTGTCTCACGACCTCGTGGTATCCGCTGTCATGTCCTGTCCATAGAGGGACGTCCAATTTGCTCTTGTTCGAGTCTTTCGAAAGAGGCACGGATGGCGTGTACACCGTGGTCTGTGGTGACAGCAAAGCTGCCATCATCTCCGTCCGCATTCATTCATCAGCAAGTGAGTGCAGTGATATATTCATTATTATATAATATAATATAAAGTACATGTGGAAAAATCTGTAGCAGGAAGATGCCGTAAATAAATAAATAAATAAATAGTCTTTAAATCATAATAAGAAAAGTTTCTTTTAATATCAAGAAATCGGTATACAGTAAATAATACTTACAAAAGAAATAATCAAATAAACAAATAAATGTGTTAAAATATTAAAGGGAAAAGTTTTTAAACATCTAGAAATCTAGTACACAGTAAAAATAAATCAATAAATACTTCATTTTTTAAAATGAAGAAAGTAAAGGTTTTTAAATATTTAGCAATTAGTACAAAGTCAACAAACAAATATTAGCCTTCGTATAACTCTGTTATATTTGTTTAATGAGCTATTGGGCTGTATAGGTATAAAGTAATGAATTTTTTTGTTTGTTTTTTGAAACATGGACTTTTACTTTAAAGTGTTACTTTCTTTAATGGCAGAAAAACATCTTTGTTTTGATTGGAAAAATGAATATTTGGAAATTTGCAATTTTCATTTTCCAAAACAAAGCCTATATATTAAAAATAAGGGTACCTAAACTTTTGCACAGCACTGTACTAATGTAGCATTTTTAGCACTGCCTGACTGAAAAAAAAATCCACTCTTCCCTCAATGCATTTACGTCATATGAATTTTCTTTCGTAATTTCTAGGGAGACCATCAGTGCCACAGCTCAGGGTCATTAGCGATGAAGATCACAGTGTAAATATTCATTGTGATTCTAAGGGAAATCCCAAACCAACAATCGTGTGGTATGAAAATGAAGAAGATATTAGGTAAGTTTAAAGCCTAATCATGATCACCATCCACAGAACAATCCACAGACAGCTTTGAGAAGGTTTTGTTTTGTTTTGTTTTTTCACTAGAAGTTGCCTGTAACACTGAAATGTTGTTTGTGGTGCTACAGCAGCAAGGCAAATGTTCAGTTGTTATGTGGTTTAGTGACAGAAGAAGTGCCTCTTGAATTAAAGTATTTAAAGTAGATTTAACATACTTTAACATATTTAAAGTATTTAAAGTACCCATATTAGAGAGAATGAATTATAAAGTCTCTTTCTGTTAATAATATATACTTCAGTGAGCAAAAAATGAATAAAAGACTGTATTCTGTTGAATAATATTGACTGACTATGATGACCTTAACTTCATATTTGTGGTGCATGGGAATATATTTTTAAATACTGTTTATTTGTTCTGTATAAGTTGTAGGGATGGATGATAAAGACAGTAACATAATGATAAAATATATCACAATACTTAATGATGTTTTTACGGATACATACATATCTTTATATCTATATTTATACTTTGGTTAAATAACAGAACCAGCAAACCAAAAACACTTGAGTACAGTAATAGTTGTATTTCATATGTACAAAAATAGATTATTTACAAGTGAAAAGTAGAGAAAATGATAAAAGGGTAAAAGAATATATTTTAACAGCAAATTAGCATGTTGTTATTTTAACAATGACAATGTAAGGTAATTCCCCTTAATACCTCAGAAAAGTGTACTGTAACATAATGTACCACAATATTGATATTATAAATTATATGTTGATATATATTGATTATTATGATGTTATATGCCGAATGACTACAATGACTGTTTAAAAGCTTTATTCAGTTCATTTCTGTCCATTTCTCGCTCAAAATAACAAAACAGCTTTGTTATGTATGGAATAAAAACCCTTCAGGGTGTGCTGTTATGGGAAAATGATCAACAACTGGTTGGTGCAGTGGAGCCCAATGAGAAGAGGAGTTACAACCTGTTACAAAGCCAGAGTTGATTATTTTTCAGTAACGTCCTGAAGCACATCCTTAAGTGTACTTTTTATCCATTTACTGGAACATTTAATGTTGTAGAAAGTCCACAAAACGAGTTTCTCTTATCACTTACGTTATAGCAGCTATAAACAGTCATTCTCTCGTCAGCCCCCCAAAAAATGTAAAGTTACAGCTTTACCTCTGTCTGTTTCAAAGCACTGACACTGGAGACTCCTTCCATCCTTGCAAACTTCACCATTTTACTCATTTAAAAATAGATTTATGTGGCGCATCCGTCCTGTATAAGCTCCGGAGACCATAATGAATTGTGAACACATACAATAGAATAATCATACATACAATGTGCTTTTTATGTTAACATTTAAAAGTTACATTGTGTCTTGTTATGTCTGTTGCATGGTAAAGCCAAGATTCAATGGAGATAAAAAGTACAGAAAAAGAAGTGACCGATAGCAAACTGAACAATTTGAGAGATCAAAGAACAAATATAAAGTGCTGTGCTACAAACTCACATGGAGAGGAATGCTCCTACGTTTATCTTTATGGTAAGATCATGATTCTGTAAAAAATGATAAATGGTGGATTTTAGTTATTTGTGTTGGAAATTGTACCACTGATTTTATTCATTGGAATAAAGCATTCTGGATACAAGTTTCTTTCCTTTATGTTTTAGACCTTGACAATGCCATGCCCGAAAGTGAGGCTCCTCAGATTCTGCTGCGTGCTGGCCAGTCTCTCTCGCTCCATTGTAAAAAAAATGGAGCTCAGTCAATCGACAACCCGAAGTGGTACTTCAACAACCACACAGAGGTACTGGGAACACTGGACGATGTAAATGTATGAAAATGGGATTATAGCTACAGTGCCTTACATACAATAAGTATTCACCCCTCTTGAACTCATGAACACCTGGACACAAAGTGGATGGAGGACTAAACTTGGTTTTATAAGGTCATTGACTTTTGTTAGACGGCCTCCTTTAGTCGCAGTTGTACCATATTCTGTCCGTTTTTTAACAATGGATTTAATATTACTCTGTGGGATGTTAATTTTTATTTATTTTTATTTTTTACCAAACCGTGATTGATACTTTTCCACAACTTTGTCCTGGACGTGTTTTGATAGCTCCTTTACGAGTTCTGTTTGTTTAGGTCTGTTCACTAACAAACTCTGGGTTCTTCCAGAAACAAGTGTATTTATATCGAGATCACATGACACTTTAATTGAATTCATTCAATTTATTATGTCACTTCTAATGGGAACTAATTCAGGGCATTCACTTCCCTCAGTTCCAGAATGCAACACTACAAAATGTAAAAAAATTCAAGCGGGTGAATACTTATGCTAGCCATTGTATGTTTTTCTATGTGTCTGATATTTCTGTTTTTCTTTGGCATAACATAGCTCACAGGAGTACTGTCAGAGTATTATACCACAAAGTCGAAGTATTATTCCATTGCCTCGGTTAGTGAGAAAGACAGTGGAGAGTATTGTTGCAAGAGCAATCACCAGCAAACAAAAACCATAAAGGTTCAGGTCCTCGGTAAGAAAAAGAGTATTTTCTTCAATAAAATAAAAAAGAACTTTCTGTAGATACAGTTGAGAGCAAGAGTTTGCAACAACTATCATTTTTTATGGTAAAAAGTGTAAAAGTGCACATCTGTTTAATCATTTGTCTAAAAAAAAAATAAATAAATAAAAATTCCAAGATGTTAGAAATGAAATGTGAATGTATCCTGCACCAAAAACAAACAAAAATCATGTGGAAAAAAGTAGAACAAAACCTTCTTGGTCTCTAGACCTTATCTGAGCAGGAAAAGGAAAGTGTATGACATATATTTAAGAACCCAATGTGGGTGAATATTACAAATAAGAGGAAGCCGCAGTTCTTTAGAGGATGTAGAGGCAGTTGTAATGGTACATTTTGGACGAAATGCTGAACAAAATGTTGGAAATTATTAGAGAAATCTTTGAGCAGATATCATTTTGGATTTCTTTTCACAAATTTTACATCATTGACCATTTTTTTTACCTGTAATCATGAAGAAACATCTCTCAATAAACTAGGGTGTGCAAACTTTTGCCATCGACTGCAGCTTCAATTATGAGTCATTTCTGATGATCTGTTATGACATGACAATGTATAATCTGAGCTGAATGGTGATTAAACAGGTCAAAAATGATCAAGAACATGTCAAAAAGCATTAATGTGCGTACTCTGGTGCTCATTTTCTCTCCGTAGAAAATGACTCTCTTGAGATGTTGAAGCTTAACAAAGACACCACAATTCAAACTTTGCCATCGATGACAAATTTGTATTTTTAAAAAAAAATGAGACATGATTTATCCATTTATATTTACATTTAATATTAGGTGATACAAAGTAGTTCCTGTTATGCATAAGTTATAGTTGTACCAGTCTCTCTTTTTTCTCTCTTGAAGTTAATAAGACAAAATTTTTTCCAAACTGAAGACTTTCCCATGAAGAAACAAAACTCAACAAACTAAACGACATGTTAAATATAATTTCATTTCGGTCTTCGTTTTTTTCCTAAGGGTGTGCAAACTTTTGCACTTGACTATACATTGAAACTATGGAATGGCTTTTGATCTGCAATGGCATTAAATATATTTTTATGAGTCTGATGGTGATTAAACATGTCAAAAGGTCTGAACACGTTTCTCTCCGTAGAAAACGACTTGCTTGAGATACTGAAGCTGAAGAAAAATGTCACAATTCTGGACAAAGACAAGGCAAATTTCTGCGTCCACACTGAGGTGCTCTCTCACCCAAAAGTGCAGTGTCAGTGGATCACCCCAAGCGGCACCGTAGTGCAGTGCAAAGCAACTCAGTACCTCTGGGGTAAAAGGTATGCCTTTCGAGCAGTCCTTTAAATCCGGGTGTGTTTAATGTACAGTTTATTATCTCACATTTCTATCCTTTCCTTGTAGCACTTTTACGTTGTGTAACCCAGAACCAGGCGAATATCAAATCCGACTGAGGGCTGGTAGAAAGGTTGTCACGGAAAGTTTGTCCTTCTGTGTGACAGGTGAGTCGTTTACGGTGTTAAAGCAGGAAGATATGAAAATGAGGGGTTCAGGGATATCCTGCTCCTTAAGATTATTATTTTTTAGGTTTCAAAATCTACAAGCACTGGTTTTGTTGTTTCAAGAGTTAAAATAAATGAGAAAAAAAACTTGTGATTTATAACATTCACGTCAATAAAACACCGCTGAATTGAACTGAATTGTAAAACACTCCATGGCATGCTGTTATAGGAAACTAATCAACAACTGAGATGTGTGATAAAGCAGAAATACCGTTACTGTTATTTTCCTATAACAGCATATCACAAAATGTTTTATTCCTCTCATGTCACAGCCACTTACAGTTACATTTAATGTTGTGTAGAATTCCTGTTATCACTTACGTTAAAGCAGCTATAAACAGTCGTTCTCGTGTTTAATCTTTTAAAGTTAAGATGGGGAAAAAAAATGCAGCTTGTCATGTGACCGGGAAACCGCAAAGCACAACCTCCTAAACACAAAAATGTAATGTTACAGCAGATACAAAGCCTGAACTTTTTTTTTTTAATCAATGCTAAATGAACGTCTACTTACAGAAAACATCACCATATCAAGTAATTATTAAGTGTTTATCACTGGTCGTCAATCTTAATAATCACCAAAAACTGATTCATTTATGCATGAAAGTATTAAACATATATAATATGTTATATATAATCATATAATAATCATATAAAATCATATAATCATATATAATCATATAATATTATTATATTAAATATAGTTGATTAAAAAAAATTCACAGTTTAAAGTGACTATGTATTTACAGAAGAATTCTGTAAATAATACATCCTTTTACAGATACTCCTAAGTTTCTGCTACTCCAAGACCTGACCCAAGTCACCTGTATGACCAAAAGTGTCCTTCCTGTAAACGTTTCCTGGATGACCTGTCCATCAAATGCTGAGTGAGTCACTGCTTTAATACGGGCGTTTCAGAGGTCGTCTGTGTTTTAAGCATGAAACCATTATTAATAATTACTGTATCTCATCTCTCATCTCATCTAAGCTTTAGGGACCCTTCAGAGTGGAAAGAAATGTATACTGATACTCCCGAGTACTCCGACTCTGAGCAGTTCTGCCAGAAGAACATCGCCGTCTCTCGGCCTTTGAGCGATGTGAATGATCACTTTGTGAAATGCTGCAATAATAATAATTATAATTATAATCAAGTTTCATACTGCAGTGAGCAAATCCTTGTGAAAATATGTAAGTTTCTGCCACACATCTACACACACATTTAGATTAGATTTCAGTGCTGGCAGATTTATTCAGTTTATTCTGTGTTTCAGCTTCAGCAAACTCTTTATTCCTGGTGGTGACATGCAGCCTGCTTGTCTTTGCCCTCATGCTGGTCAGCGTCCTCCTGTTTCATTTCATCCACAAAAAAGTAAAGCTCCTCTTCCTCACTCCTACATATATATGATCAAGAAACTCATAATGACCTACTGTATAAGTAAAGGTCACCCTTTACAACACTCTTCTGTCTTTATAATCCCAACAGAAACCTAGTTATAAGACACAGATCCAGATGATTCAGATGGTGGGACCCTCTGATAACGAATACATCTACATCGACTTCAAAGATTTTAAATATAACCAGAAATTGGAGTTTCCTCGTGAGAATCTGGAACTGGGTATGGGATTTTGAATGACCTTAAAGGAAAACTTGAGGGTTTTCAACCTAACCGCTATGCATCTCTACTACAAACAAGTTGTTCAGCACAAAATGAACAGAAAACATTTACTCCTAACTCACTTATAATACGAGTACTACAGGCAATTGTTGTGCTCAATCCACAAGTAATATGCAAGGACTAAAACACTTGGGGGCATGCTGTCATAGGAAAATAATCAACAATGGGTTGCTGTGATGAAGCAGAGTCACTGTTACCACCCCGAAGCTCATTATTTTCCTACAACAGCATGTCCTAAAGTGTTTTATTCCTCTTATACCACAGCAAATTGCCAACACAATTTTTTTTTTTTTTAAAGACATTAATAAGACAATTAAAGCAGTTTCACGTGTTAACAAGCAACTCCTGTGTCCTGAAGATGAGGCAGAAAGTTATAACTTTACCTCTGGCTGTTACAAAGCACTGACACTGGAGACTCCTTCCATAAATGTTAAATAAACCTATCATTACAGAAAATTTCACCACAACAGTTATTACATGCAAGTGGAGTGTCCACAAGTCATTTTGGCATAACCATAACCCCTTCCCTCTGGGGGGAAAAAAAAGATTCCCATTTTTGAACGTAAGAATTATAAAGATTGAAAGATTTATGACTCTGATTCATGAAGTCATTTTACAGGATATTGATGAGACTTTTTTGTCTATAGTCATTACACATACACTATAGAGGTTAGGTTGTATAATGAAGTATTCCTTTAAGAATGATATGATATGATTGTGTGCTAATGAAGTACCTGTGCAGTAAGGCTGAATGGTTTGCTTTCTTCAGGGAAAGAGCTTGGCTCTGGAGCTTTTGGCATGGTCATGCAGGCTACAGCATATGGGATCAGCAAGCCTGGAGTGTCCATGCAAGTTGCAGTGAAAATGCTAAAAGGTGGGTCATGGGTGTCTCTGGACATTTCTTTTATCAGGCTTGCATTAATCTGATGTTCAAGATAGATATAATGATATAATAGATAGAGATGATGAACCTGATACATACTCTAGACCAGTGGTCATAGCCTAGGTCAGGTCTAGAAGATTCAAAATGTTTGTTCCTCAAGTGTTCTTTGGACGGTTATCAAGCAGAGAAGGCACTGATCCGACACCCAGGACTGGTATCAGATCCGATACCTGCTAAAAATGGTGGATTGGATATCATAGAATAAAGTTACAATAAATTTGATCCGATCCTGTACAAATAGAAAAGATTTGATAGTATTTTTTTTTAATTAGGATTGATTTTTATTATATTATTATACTGTATGTATTCTTGCTAGTATTTTTAAGTGTTTTAGTTTTTTTTTTATTTTAAAGTAGTTTAGTTTAGCTTAGTAGTTTTTAAAGAACAAAATGTCAGACAGGTATCGAAATAGCTCATACTCAAGGTTTCAGTATCAGTATCGTGCCATCTCTGTTAACAAGTCTAGCTATCTAAAAGAGTTCTACTTAAAACAGTAAGAGGAACACACAAAGGAACAAACTGAAGAATCCTTTTTTGAAGGGTGTATTATTATTATTATTATTATTATTATTATTATTATTATTATTATTATTATTATTGAATAAACAACAACAACAACAACAACAACAACAATAATAATAATAATAATAATAATAATAATAATAATAATAATAATAATAATAATGCTTTGTTTGTCATATTATCAAGGAAGTAATACACACTGGTCTCTCGAGTGTGTTAGATATCCCTCAAGTCCCTTAAACAATTACTTGTCTGAATAAATAAAGAAAATGGATGCTAAGAATTGAACTCTTTTTTTTTAATGTCGGTGTGTTTTGTGTAGAGAAGCACCAAGCAGTGGAGAAAGAAGCCTTGATGTCTGAACTGAAGATGTTAACTTATATTGGACATCACATCAACATCGTGAACCTGCTGGGAGCCTGCACCGGCACAGGTACAGAAACCACACAATGAATAAGTGCTCCTGCCATGTCTGTTTACCTTTACGTGCTATAAACTTAAATCAAATAGCAATTACCTCAAGGTCATTTGATTGACAGGTCCCATTTACCTGATCTTTCAATTCTGCCGTTATGGAGACCTCCTGAATTACCTGAAGAACAACAGAGAGCACTTCTACAAGTCCTTAACAGACGCTTTCAACAAGGACAGATTCAGCAGCCTGTACAACAGCTACCAGCGGAAGAGAAACTCCAGGTTTTTCTGGTGACCTTTTGAATAAAGAAGCTTAGGAGACAGTGATGTTTGTTTGAGGAAATGTGACTGAATTTACTGTATATGATAACTCTTGTGTTACAGATCATGGTCTTATCTTTGTGTGTGTCTGCAGTGACTTTGTTCAGTCTGGTGATAACCTGTACGTGCCCATGGCCCCGGTGAACAAGGAACAGGAGGCGCTGCTCAGCTCCTCGGACATTAATGAGGGTAATGCAGCTTACCCTCCTTTTAGCACCGAATCTACCCGTTGTATCTGTCAATTGTGAATTCATGGACAAACTACTTCATTATAACTGCTTTAGGTGCCAATCCCACACCAGACAACATCCTTCCCATTTTTTCTATATTTTATCTTTACAGCTTTGAATTATGTTTTCTCTATCAATCGCATCCGTAGCACATGTAATGACCACAGACCAAAAAATAAATAAAAATTTACAGCCAGTTTCCCTGAACTGAGCAACGAACTGAAAACCTGTTCACTCCAATCTCACTTATAATGGACTCTATTCAAACTTCATTTTAAAATAATGTGACTTTACTGTTTATCTAAGATCTTTTACTTTTATTTCTTACACACACCAGTTCTTACGCAGTTTTTTTTAATCAAACCTTTTACCACAGCGCTGTTGAATTCTCAGTCTGATTGGTCAGAAGAGAAAGTGTTGATCAATTTTATAAAACAGCAGCTCTGATAGTAGTGCCGGCTGCGAATCACCGAGTTACATGAATACATTATCGTTTCTATAGTAACAGCTCATTCACCTTCACGAGGACATGTATAGTGGACACTCCATATAATTGAAGGCTTATAAACAGATCAAAATGTGTTGTTATTTTACCAAGAAAATGTATAACTGTTTATATGATTAAGCTTTCTGCAAGGAGATGTATATTTAAATTTTAAGGAAGGAGTCTCCAGTGTCAGCACTTTGTAACAGTCCTAAAGTTTTTCTTTGAAGTTTTTCTCTTTCGCACTAGCATGAAAAGCTGCGGGGTTTTTTTTTTGTTTGTTTTTTTTGTATTATTAACTTCATGAGAGAGAAAAAAAAAGCGAGGCTTGTGAGGGAACGACTGTTTATAGCTGCTATAACATGATATAACAATATTAAATGCAACTATAAATGGATAAAAAGTATCTTTCATTAATAATTAAAACTTGGAATCGTTTAGCAAATTGCTGTACTATAAAGAGGAAAATAACACTGTTATGGGAAAATAATTAACAGTAACACTGCTTTGCGTCAGGCTGCATCACACCACTCCGCCGTTGATTACTTTCCTATAATAGCACACCCCCAAAAGTTTTATTTTTTTTACTTCTAACACTCGAGCGATAGCGTGAAGAAAAATCTGATAACCCACACTTCCGTGAAGACATTGTAGTGTCCAATCCGACCTACCAAACTATGTTTAACCTTGGCGAAACCACAACTTAGTCTAAAAGGACAAACTGTGCAGATTTAGAGATTAGTTGACTAAAGTGTTTATAGAAAAGGGAAAAAAAGTGTTTTCTATACATATTTATTCATGGAATTTAACAAATGGCCTTACAGTTCTATAATACATTTTCAAAGAGTTTTCTTCTGTGTACAAGGAAGTGTGTTGAAATTATTCATGGTAATCTCACATACACTACAGACGTGGTTGACAGACATTAGGTTGCATGGACAGTATTTCCTTTAACACCTTTAACATTATTTTTCATGTACTGTCTAGAGATGAGTGTGAATTATTTGCACTAATTTGTTTTTGGAAATGGATTAGCGTTTTTTTGTTTGCTTGTTTGTTTGTTTACATCATGGTCCTACTCTAGATATTGTTTCTGATTCTTATTAAAAAATCATTATCATTCTACTTAAAGATATATTTGAAAATGAAGACGAGGAGGACCTTCAGACTCTGACCTATGAAGATCTCCTGAGCTTCTCCTACCAAGTGGCCAAGGGAATGGAGTTCCTTTCCTCTAAAAACGTAAGCTGCAGGTTGTTGGTCACAACATCCTGAATAACAGGATCTTTTACTTTTATTTCTGCTTTTGGCACTTTCCGTGTAGCTACTGTTTGGCCATCAAAAATGATCAAACTGAACTCTTAATACAGTTTAGATATCTCCATTAAGACATTTCAAAGATTTCAAACACATGGTTGCTTTTGTCTGTGTTTATTTTCTTATTGTGTTTCAAGTGCGTTCTTCATTTTATGTTGTTATGTTTCTAAACCAGCTGAACTTTTCATCTAGCTCAGCTGAACTTGGCTGCAAGCCTGGCTTTAATAATAAATTATTAGCATGCCGATTTCTTTCCTGTTTTCAGAACTCAAACCATCACCCACCACACAGTTTAAGGTAGAGTCTGATCTGCAGTTTAGTACACTGATAGTGATTTAGCACCTTGCTTTACAGCAAATATCGTGCTGTAGCCTATGGACTCAACATCGTCTTCCAGGAAACCTGACTAAGTCTGTGAAATCTGACATTTTGTCGTCAACGTGATCGATCCAGTGTAAATATAATCTTATCTGCTCAGTATTTATAATAATCATTCAGGCTGGAAAAGCAGGTTTATACAGAAGTGCTGAGAACGTTTATGTTTTAAATGGGACTTTAGTGATGTGCTAACAAATTCGACCCAAACACATTTATGGCATTTGCCAGACGCCCTTATCCAGAGCAACTTACATTTATGTCATTTATACAACTGAGCAGTTGAGGGTTAAGGGCCTTGCTCAAGGGCCCACAGTGGCAGCTTGGCAGTGCTGGGGTTTGAACTCACAACTGTCTGATCAGTAGTCCAATGTCTTAACCACTGAGTTACCACTGCCCCTGATCTGATTTATACACTGATCTGTATAAACAAAATCAGCATCCAGGAGGAGTTACCATTTTAAATAATAAACTCCACTGACCCCCTGAGTACAGATTTCTTTTATAAACATAATTAGGCTCATTACTTAAATGTGAACAATAGTTTTGTTTTGTTTTGTTTTTAAGAGACATGGGGCTTTTTATTCCTGAACTTTTCACCAATAGAACATAAGGCTTATTTGTTTGAGTTATTGAGGTTTGGATTTGACCCATACAATTCAAGTGATCAGTCAAACAGACTAAAACCTGCACTATATGGTCATAAGTTTGTGGACACCTGAGCATCCCATTCCAGATTTAGTCCTGCTTTGCTGTTATAATAAGCTCCACTCTTCTGGGGAGGCTCTCCACTAGATTTTGGAGCGTGGCTGTGGGGATTTGTGTTCATTCACACATTCCACAAGAGCATTAGTGAGGTCAGGCACTGATGTCAGGTGAGGAGGTCTGGAGTGCAGTTGGTGTTCCAGTTCATCTCAAAGGTGTTCAGTGGGGTTGAGGTCAGTGTTCTGTGCAAGACACTCGAGTTCTTCCAGTCCAACCTTAACACACCAGGTCTTCATGGAGCTCGCTTTGTGCACAGGGGCATTGTCATGCTGGAACAGGTTTGGGCCTCTTGCTTCCAGTGAAGGGAAATTGTAATGCTACAGCATACAGAGACAATTTCTATACAATTGTGTGCTTCCAACTTTTTGGAAACAGTTTCCAGAAGGCCCACATGTCGGTGTGATTGTCAGGTGTCAACATACTTATCAAAGGACCCCTGGCTATGCTTCTGTACTGTGAATAATACTGCATCTCTTTCCCAGTGCATCCATCGAGACCTGGCAGCCAGAAACATTTTAGTGACCCGAAGCAGACTGGTGAAGATCGGTGACTTTGGTCTGGCGCGAGATATTGAAAATGACTCTAACTATGTGGTGAGAGGAAACGTAAGTAGTTCCACAGGGCATTGATTTGACATTTTTGACACTTTGCTACAAAACAGTGGATTCATTTGGGTAAAGTGGAATATATCATTCTTAAACGTTGATTTTGTTGCTTCTGGGGATTTCTGTATTACTTTTATTACTAGATTTGCATTTATTACAATATAAACGAACAGGCGAGCAAACGAGAGTTAAGGTCCTTATAACAGGAACTAACTTGTTTTGCAGACTATAAACAGATACAAATTATGCCATGTCATTCTTTAATAAATAAATAAAAAGGTTCATCACTTGCAAATTACTGTGGTATAAAAGAGGAACAAAACACTTTGGGATGTGCCTTAAATGTAAATGATTCAGTCAGTGTTTTACTTGTTGCTTATTCATTGTATTTAAAACTTCCAATCTACTCCATACCAATCTTTTTTGTGCAAGAACTGTCTTAGTCTCACTCTTCCTACAGTTCAAGAAAAAAAAAAAGAATTCAAACAAATGAGATCGACATAGCTGGATTTTGTTATGTTTCATACAAATGGATTCGTAGGAAAATATACAACTTCCATCTGTAACTTTAACTGTAGTACCTTTTCACCTTTAATTTCGTGAGTTTAATTACACTTTCAGTCACAGTAAGATTGATTAAGATTTTGACACTGCACACTTTCACTTAATCCTCACTTTTACATCGTTCATTAAAGGCTCGTTTACCGGTGAAGTGGATGGCCCCAGAGAGTATTTTTAAAGGGATGTACACCATGCAGAGTGACGTCTGGTCCTATGGCATCCTGCTCTGGGAGATCTTCTCTCTGGGTGCGCCTAAACAGTTTGTCACATGTTCACAAGACCATGCATGAAGCTACAGCTAATAAACAGAACATATTTAAAGATAAATCTGATGATGTAAATGATAACGTAATACTCAGTATTCCATTGATGTTTGCGCTCTCGTTTAATCAGGTGTGACTCCGTATCCTGGTATAAAAGTGGATAACACCTTCTATGCCATGATCGAGAGAGGGTTTCAGATGGAGCGCCCGTATTATGCCTCTGAGGCTGTGTAAGTCTGAGTCTGTAGACTGAGTCTATCTAAATAGTCTGAGACTATTTAGATTTGTTTGAATATGATGTGGTGCAATATGATAGATTCAGGTACATGCTGACCTGCTCTACCATTAGACTTTACTTTTTTATTTATAATAAGTAAAATAATTTATTTTTGGGGCTTTTTGTAGATGGCAAATGTGTTATCTTAATATAATACATGTTAGACAACATAATACGCTGTGTTTCTTATTCACTTATAAATCATACTTGTAGAGTAGTTATTTTACTATAAGTGATTTGTTTTACTTGCTTAATTAAACTTTTTCAGATAATTATTCTAATCTAACACGATGCCATAGCTAACAGAGAAATTAAGTAGCTGTTCGCTAATGATATTAGTCTAGTAATAGTTGCTATCTAGTAACACTAGATGATTCATGACTTCTCACTGAGACTGACAGGCAAACAGGCCACGCCTCCTCTTGGGACTAATAAGTACAGAGGCCACACCTACTTACAGGGACCGACAGGCAAACAAGCCTCCTCACTGGGACTATCAAGTAAACAGGCCACGCCTCCTTACTCTGACTGACAGGCAAACAACCCACGCCTCCTCACTGGGATGACAAATACAGAGGCCACACGTCCTTTACAGGGACTTACAGGCAAACAAGCCTCCTCACTGGGACTGACACAAACAGGCCACACCTCCTTACTCAGACTGACAGACAAAAAGGCCACACCTCCTCACTGGGATGACAAGTACAGAGGCCACACCCCCTTACAGGGACTGATAAGTAAACATGCCAAGACTCCTTACAGAGACTGATGGGCAGAGGTCACACCTCCTCACTGAGACTGACAGGCTGACAGGCACACAGGCCACACCTCCTTCACATTTTTCTCACATTCTCCTTTAGGTATAAGGTGATGTGCCGCTGTTGGGCTCTGGAACCCAAAGCCCGACCCTGTTTCTCCAAACTCGTGGCTTTCATGGAGTACCAGCTGAGTGATTTTGAAGAACGGGTACTTACATGTTTAATTAAGTCAAAGCTCACTTGCAATGTAACTTATCTTATCGCCTAACTCCACTGATGGGTTTGATGTGTTCCTGCAGCTCTACTATAATGTCAAAGGGCAGAAAAACGGTGAGACTGTGTACCAAAATGCTCCAGTGACTTCAGAACCTCCTGAAATAGTAAAGGAAGATGCACATCAGTCATCAGTGACGGATTCGTCCTGCGACACTGAAACCACACAGTTACAGAATAATATGGAAATAATTACTTACCATTAAAAAACGCTTAAGGCTACACTCAGTACAGTAACCGTCAGAGCTGGGCGATATGGCTAAAATATCAGATCACGGTTCTCACAAGCATTTCTACAATACACAATATTTTTCATGATATACTGTATAGGTTTGCTCACAAACTGCCAGCAATACAGTAAGTTTTGCATTTTAAAAAATGGTCGATGATTATATAATGTCTACAAAAATACATTTATTGTATTTAATAGTTTTTAACAAATTTATTTTAAAAAAACATTTAAAAATCTATAAAAAAATTTTAAAAAACACTAAAAAGGAGAAAAACATTTAACATATACATATCATTATAGATTTTATATAATATCATTTTTTCTATTTTAGAACTTTAAAGATTAAGTACAAACTTAATATCAAATCACATGCTTCCATTCAGTTTGTAATTTCATTTATTTAATTTTTTTTATAAATTAAAAAAATATATATCATAATAGCCAATATGTCTTAGAAATATCGTAGGTATTGTGACCTAATTTATCATGATATAGATATTATGTCATCATATCACCCAGCCCTATTTACAGCATTATAAAATTCAATGTGCTTTTCTCTCTTTTTTGCACTACAGTGCACGTCAAAATCTTTTGAACCCCCAGGGTTCACATTTTGATTAACACGGTTTGTGTAATCTTAATATTTTGTATTTATTACATATTTTTATGCATGTATATTCAGGGCATTTGATGATATCTTCTTGGTTTTGGATAATCATTTTGGCAGTTATTACTTTATAGTGTTCTGCACTAGCATAGTCTGTCTTAATTTGTAATTAATCAAATTAATGTGTACAATTTGTAAATTTGCTCAGTGTCATTTCAGTAAATCGATTAATTCAATAAGTGTTGAGAATCGTCGACTGGAGATTTACTTTACTTCATAGTGTTTTGGGCTTTTAGCTTTAACGCACCTGAAGATCAGGGTGAACATTTATTCTGTGTCCAAAAATTAACGTCCTAGAATGAACGTCCTCGTCAGTGTTTTTGCTAGAACAACTATACATTTTAAGAACTGTTTTAAACAAGACGTCAACAAGTTTAAAGTGTTTATAGTGTAGTCCTACATACCCTACACCCAGGTCACTATATAGTTCACCATTTAATGTTTCTTAGCCATTGTACGAAAGCATAGAGCATTCAGGAAATCCCACAATGCACTGCAATAGCCTAGCGTCCAAAACGATTTACCCTAGGAGATATGAAATACCCAAAAATAATGTCCTTTGATGTTTACAGACAATAGGAAGGGTGTTAGTTCAGACACAGGGGGACTTTGTGAATGTGTTAATACCCATAATGCACCATGAGCATACGATTGTGATGTACAATGCCAAGACACATCCCTGTTCTTCCCTTAAATGTACAGTATGTTCTTTTACATTTCCTAAATGACACTTAGGGGTCATCAACCAGTCCGTATGCATGCACAGAGGTCCATGGAGAAACTTGTCTGTGACAATCACTTTTAACAAAAGAAACTATGATGAAAAGCATGCTTGGATTCAATATCTGAAATTGGGAGAGTTCTGAAGTTGGCCACAAAAACAAGGCACGAGACTGAAACAGAAGTTACACACTTTCTCACGGTCAGGACAGACAAATGTGTCAACACACAAAAAACTCCAAAACATAGCAAAACGTGATTTTATTCCTTTAGTGGAAGAAAAATGTGTCTTTAGAGTGGAGGAGTTCATTTATATGGTCTAAGTATGGGTGATTCCATGATTAGGATGCCATTTAGCCATTGTAACATGAAAATTAAGCTTTTTCCCCCCCCCCAACACTGAATCTAAGAAAACATACATTTAACTATTTAAAAACCATTTACTTACCCATTCCAGACAACAATATCTAATTTTATTGGGTTAAATGAGCATAGGTTTAACAACAATACACAATACTAGCAGCCTGTCAGGGGCCAGGACTCAAACTCAGTGAGCTGGTGTGAGAGTCAAATGCTCTTCCAGCGAGCCACAGGAGAGAGCTCTGAAGTGTTTAATAAAAAAGTCAGAAATCCAAAAAATGAAAGAGGTTATTCAGTAGGTAAATTCCAGGAAATAACCCATCATAAAATTCACAGGACAAAAATCTCCTCAAAGACATAAACCAACAACATGACACGAAAGGTCACAAAAAGGTTTCACTAATTCAACAGGCAAGAAAAACAGAGAAACTTGTATAAAATACAAAGCGAGGAAATTAAGAAACAAGGCGACTTAAATAGACCCAAGGGCATGAGACACAGATGAAAGCAATATTACTAATCACAGACAGCCAGGAAAACAACAAGACGGAACAATGGGGACCTCTGGTGGCCAAAAATACAACATAGCAAGTCCAAAGACCTGACAGTATCCATGCTAATGGTATGAGAACATTTATATGATTGAATTTTTTTTTTTTAATTAGAGGTTGATATTAATAAATATTAAAGTAAATAAAAGATATACATCTAAACTGAACCAAAAAGTAACACTCCAAATAACAAATAAAAATAGAGGTATTCAAAATGAATCAAAAAACACTTCAAATGACACAACAAAATTTGTCAGCGATTGTTTTTATTTCACCTCTAGAGGCCGCTCTCGTACTGTATAATGACAGCGGACCCTTCTCAGTCGCTGTCGCAATGGATGCAACCGGGAAAACTACAGGTGTGGATAGCTCCAGCAATCGGTTATTGGTGCCGAGTAATCGGCAAAACCAATCATTTGGTCGACCTCTATTATAAATTAATCATTTTCTTTCTGTCTATAATTTGGGTAGAAAGGGTTGTACTTTCAAAGTGACCTCTTCATGATCTTCAGGAAATTCAAATGATGTAACATCCTGTCGAATATGTGACTTTTGGAATTTCATAGGGGTGAAAGTGTTCATGTACTTTTCATAACTTATAATGCAGGACTCGTGGAAAAGGATGTTTCAAGAATGATTCACACATTAATGCAAAAAAAAATATGATTTTTTAAAAATGTATTTTAATTATAATTTCAAGGGAAGGTTTAGTTGTAGTGGTGGTTTATGCTGTTTTCTGAATTTTGTATTTAGAAGTTATTTAGGCTCCTCAGTTGTCGAATCATCTGTTATGAAGAACATAAAGTACTTGGTTTCTCTCTACAAAAATATCTGTCCAATAGTGGTCTATAATCTTTTAACGCAGCAGCCCAGGAATTAATTAGACTTGGTCCTCATTCTGTTCAAATGTGTGACAGTGAAGCAAATCTAGTGCTGGATTTTCATTAATTCAATGCTTCTCATCTTGGGTGTTGACTTTCAGAGAGATCTGAAGTAAAAACATGTCCATAAAAACATATATAAGCTTCTGCCTCCCTCTACTGGCTACACAGTCACAAATCCATCTACAATTCCATTCACTGAAGAAATATGCACCACAGAACATTAGCTAAGAACAAAGGTCACATTAAAGAAAAGCTGAGCAAATCAAAAACGTGAAGAAATAAGAAAACACGTACAGTATGTTGTGCTTCCTTGTAGAGAAACCTGAACAGATTTCAATATCATGCTCATTGTGGCCCTTTTTAGATTTTTCATTTATGGTGACAATATCATAAAAACAATAGCTTCTATCATTAGAGAAACTGGAGATCAATTACAGTACTGTGCAAAAATTTTAGGCACATGCAAAGAAATGCTGTAGAGCAAAGATGCCTTCAAAATAATGAAATTAAATGTTTCTACATTTACAAAACAAATACAGTAAAGAGCAGTAAACAGTAGTAAATGAAGCAAAGTCAATATTTGGTGTGACAAAAAAATAAAAATAAAAATAGTAGTCTCCAGTACAATGTGTGCAGTTTTATAAGGAAATGAGCTGGTAAGTTTTATTGAGCATCTTGCAGAACCAGACACAGTTCTTCTGGAGACTTTGACTTTCGCATTCGCTTCTTATTTTTGCAGCAAAACCCAGCAGCCTTCATTGTGTTTTTTTTTTGTCTGAAAAGTGTCTCTTAGGTAATATGCTGCTTTCTTTAATGACATAGAAAAATGTTTGTGTAACGTTTAATTTTGTGCTAGAAAACTAATGTTTGGGAATCTAAAATGTTTTTACTTGATAATGTAGAAGTCATAAAATAAAAAAAAATCTATAAAGTTTGTACTAAATAGGGTGCCTAAAACTGATTTGATGCCAGGCATGGACTATTACGGGGGGGCTTAGTGGTTAGGACATTTGTCTCGCACCTCCGGGGTTGGGGGCTCGAATCTCACCTCTGGTTTCCTCCCTCAGTCCAAACACATGAGTTGTAGGTTGATTGGCATTCCCAAATTGTCTGTGGTGTGTGTGAGATTGTGTGCCCTGCGATTGGTTGGCACCCTGTCCAGAGTGTCTCTGTGATAGGCTCCAGGCTCCCACACCACCATGTGTAGGATAACTGGTATGGAAAATGAATGGATGGATTTTTAGTGACTATTCTTCCATGACTTGTCTACACTTTGTGTCGCTCCCTGATGGAATTGTCTTCGTATTTGTATTTTCAGATTTTATTTCAGTGAGATCAGCACAGTAGTCCCTATGTCATATAAAATACCTTATCATGCACCGTTTCACTGATGTATAACTCACTCACACAAACATTACAACTTACACATTTGTAATTATTTTATTGTTGCAGGACTTCAACACGGTCACACAAGCGGTGCACGAGAGACGTGCGATGCCCCGATTATATTACACAGCGGCCTTATGGGAGAATACAGTTTAAAACAGAACTGAAGAACAACACAAGCAACCACCAGAGCTCCGACCAATAAATAGTAACTCTGTTTAATTCATCACATCTCTCAAATCGTCTGTACAGAGAACACTGGAATAATAATTACACCAGAAAGGAATCTACAACTAGCAATCTCAAAAACAAAACAAAACAAAAACAACAACACTAGAGGGTGAGGCAGTAGAGTGGAGTGAAGTACGAAAAACACTTCTGGAACACTCACAGAAACACAAACACGACCGACTACAACACGCACACACAAAATGGAGGAGGTTCCTGACGACAAAACAGTTTCTTCTACTCCTGCTCCATGAAAGAAAGGCTGAAAAGAAAGAAGTGGAATGTTGCTGGATGGAGCGAAGACAGGGAGAGAAAGACAGCTGAGTTCAGCTGACGTGGACGCGGAAAGGGACCTAGTCCTCCAGAGAACGGAAAGCGTTCTGCATGTCCTCGAGCAGCTGCGCGTAATCGGCTTTAATCTTCGCCTCGCCCTCCTTCACAGGGTCCTGAGAGGAAGAGAAAGCAGTGACCAATGTGATTAACATTTGTTTCATCCTTCCCGGTAGCCTATTTACGACCAATATGGCGAAAATATCTCATCTTGATACTTGAAAATATCACAATATTTAAAAAAAAATAAAAAATTTTTCATGTTACAGAGAAACCGGAACGACTTTCCCATTGTATAAAACTTACTATTAAAGCACTGACACTGGACACTCCTTAGATAGATGTTAAATACATGTCTCTTTACAAAAAACTTCACCATATCATAGATTATAGCACATTAATACTGTATAAACCTGTGATTTGCAGCTGCATTGCTGTCAGAGCTGCTGGTATGGAAACTTAATCAACACCTTCCAACCAATCAGATTTGAGAATTCAACAGCGCTGTGGTATTAAGGTTAATAAAACACAATCAATGTTTCATTTCTGATTTTATATCAGGACATGATGGGGTTGATCAGGACATTATCTTGGGTTGGTTTTTACATGGCCGCTTGTGAGGATAGAACTGGAAACGAGTATAAACGTTAACGATAATGATAAAAGTTCACCTTAAATTTCATGGAGCTGATCTTGTAGAGGATCTCGCCCATGTGCTCACGGATCATGGCCCAGGTGATCTTGTTATCGCTCTGGGCTGTGGTCTCCACTGCGTGCCGGGCCATGTCGTAAAAGGCAATCATGTTCGACAGGATGCCCACTGTCTTATAGAACGGACAGAACCTGGAGATAATGCAGACGTAATTTGGGTTGATTTGAGCATCTACATCAACTAAAGTAATCGTTCGATGTAAACGTCGCTTTATGTAAACATACAAACCTGTCATAAGGCGTGTAACCGTTCTGCTGCAGGAAATCATCCTTAATCAGCTTGGCGACTTCAAGGGTGATCTTATCTGTCTCAGCCAAGGAAGCCTGGTGTAAAAAAAAAAAAAAAAAAAAAGGACATGAAATAAAATACATTTTATGCCTTTATGTACTGTCCAAACTATGTGTTTTCTATTAGCGACCAAAAGTCCTACATTTTTTATTACCAGCTCATGATTGGTAGCACCAGGAAGTAATGGTACTTAGGGTGATAAAAAGAAATTATTATGCATATCACATTATTGTTTGGGACTCAAAAGGATGAGACCGTTTTTATTTCTGCAAGAATTTTCCAACAGTTCCAAATGAAGTAGCTTGGTTTTCCACCAAAGCACACAAAAAGCAGAATGGCTAAACCTGTCCTTCACTACATATTCATTAAGACAAGGCTGTTGCAAGCATCTGGACAATCATCACTTTTTTTGTACTAATTTTTTTCTGGTTAAAAACACCAATCCATTCTTTAATCCAGGTTTTTCCATAGCACATGCGCACACGGTGCACCGAAACCCCATTTTAGTCATTTCTCCTGTTTCTGAATGTGCAGGTAAAAGATTTTCCATAACGTTTAAAACATAACATCACACTCATAATTTAAGACAAACTTCCTCACCTTGCCAACAAGCTGTACAATCTCAGCCAGGTCCTCTTCCTCCTGCAGAATCTCTTTAGCTTTGGTGCGCAGCGGCACAAACTCGGGGAAGTGCTTGTCGTAGTATTCATCCAGCGCTCGCGTGTACTTACTGTAGCTGATCAGCCAGTTTACAGACGGGAAATGCTTCCTCTGGGCCAGTTTCTTATCTAGACCCCAGAACACCTGACAGGAAAAAAAACAAAAAAAACATAGAAGAGCGTTTATGAAAGTAAAATTGCACTACTGTAGTGAATGAATGAGAAAAGGAGCATGTTGAGCTCTTACCTGTACAATACCCAGCGTAGCAGAGGTCACAGGATCGGAGAAATCTCCACCAGGGGGCGACACACTGCAGAAAAAACCAAATACTCGTCATCAATCTCCTAATAACCGCAGCTGGACTAGTTATCATTTCTGGCTGTACACTATAAAGTCATAAAACATCTCATTTATATGAATAGAAGACCATAAGCAATAGTGTTGCTGATAAAAGTCAAAGTTAACAGCTTTGAGAGAACCACTTACGCTCCCACGATGCTAACACTGCCTTCCCTCTCAGGATTACCGAGACATTTCACACGGCCGGCACGCTCATAAAATGAGGCCAGACGAGCCCCCAGATAGGCAGGGTAACCACTATCTGTTTTACACACACACACACACACACACACACACACACACACACACACACACACACACACACACACACAGTCAGTGAAATAGCGATGCATCTGCAAGAGTGACAATTTTTAAATTAATGCTTTAATGGTTGTCGTACAGGATTTCACAGTTTTTTTGTAATTGTTTCAGCCAAAAATGCTCGATTTTGCTGCTGCTTTTTTCAAAATTTGTGATGCAACTTGCAGAGTTTGTGCTTTTTTTTGTGGAAAACTACTAGAATTGGCAAAACTGTAATTGCACGAAATAGTTTTGCATGCTCTTTCACAGTGATGTTTGTTGGTAAATGAGACCTTTTTGTACTGATGTTCAACGCACGTGAATCGAAGAGGGCTTTGGCTGAATGCGTATTGTGATGACGTCACATGACGCGTCTCGGCCAAAATCTGCGGAAAGTCTGCGGTAAATTTGGAAAATTGCAAGCTCCTCCGAATATTGCGGAGTTTGTTTGCTTTTGTGTTCATTTCCGCGACCACAAAATCATGAAATCCTGGAGGGACTGGGTCATAATGCAAAGACTTATATTATTGCAACACTGTTTAGCTATGAAATTATTTCCTTTTCTTCTTTTTTTTAATTAAATAGGGAAAAAAATGATAAAACATTAGACCTGGCATCAAAACAGGGAAATAACAATAAATAATATAATCCTGTAAGAAATGGAGCAGGCTCAAATAAAATTATATAATACCTACAGGTAATCATAAATAAATAAATAGCCTATTTATTTATGTTATTTAGTATTTGCTTAACTGTCTGTTCCTATTGTTTTTTTTGCACATCTTTTTAAGCAAAGTGACACACTTTAAATGCATAAAAAGCTGCTATATCATTTAAGCCATCATCATCATCATCATCATCATCTCACCAGCAGGCATCTCGGCCAGACGACCAGAGATCTCCCTGAGAGCCTCGGCCCATCGAGACGTGGAGTCAGCCATCATGCTCACGTTGTAACCCATATCCCTGAAGTACTCCGACAGAGTGATTCCTGAAGCATGGACGAATAAAATAATCACATGTTAAGACAAAATAAAAGTGACATGCTAAACCAAAGCTTTGAAGACACGCCTGATGGGCCGGTACCTGTGTAAATGGACGCCTCTCGAGCAGCCACGGGCATGTTGGAGGTGTTGGCCACCAGAGCTGTTCTCTTCATGATGCTTTCCACCTTCCCGTCCACCTCCATGGTGAGCTGTAGGACAAACCAGAGCACTGTCCATCATACTGAACTCCACTCAGTGTAATCAGTTTAATGCCACGTCCAGAGTGAGGTTATGGTGCGCCGTTTCTCACCTCAGGGAAATCTCGCAGTACTTCTGACATCTCGTTACCTCGCTCTCCACAGCCCACGTAGATGATGACGTCGCTGTTGGAGTATTTGGACAAGGACTGAGAGATCACGGTTTTGCCACATCCAAAAGCCCCTGGGATGGCTGTAGTCCCTCCTTGTACACACCTGTCAATATAATAGAAATAAACACACACACACACACACACACACACACACACACACACACACACACACACACACACACACACAAATATTTATTTAATTAAATATGAACCCCACCCAAAAAAAAAAACCCCGGGGGCAAAAACAGAGCCATAGAAATGGCAGCAGAAAGTGTGAATTCTGGCTCTGACAGTTCCTCAGCCTCAGCTATATCACTCCAGTTCATAACTGATCTCAACTAGAGATGTAGGACTGTTTTGTTTTTATTTACTCCCACATTTATTATATTAGTTTCTACCTGCCCACGATATTTTCTAACAAATTTAGCTGGTTCTATCTCCCAAAATATAAATAAACTAGTAGACTAATTTAAAACACAGTGACCCTTAGGCAGTTACGAAGGATGAATGAATGAATGAATGAATGATCAGTGTAAATGCTTCACACAGCGCCTCATGTTAATGCTAATGAACGTGGACTTTCTATGTCACGTGAGCTTCTTATCCGATCGCTCGCATAAAAGTTAAAAACCTCCCATTCGTGCAAATCTGATGCGTCCTTCAGGATCCCTGCCCCAGTGCCCAATGTACACCTCTAGATGCCCTGTGAACCTTTCAGTCAAGCTTTCTGGAAAACAAATATATATATATATATATATATATATGTGTGTGTTTATCTTTTCGTTCCAAATAATTTATTTTGTTTCATCCATAATATACATATAGGTACATCAGTGATTCTCAAAATGGGCTCCTTAATGCATAGAGGGTTTTTTTTTTGGGGGTTTTTTTTTGAAAAGCTTAAGGGGGTGAATGCTTATGCAAGGCGCCATATCTATGAACAAAATAAAGGCACTGACGGGAAAAGGGCATCCAACACTCGCTGGCCGGTTAGCAGAGGATGATTAGCAGGCAGCTTCTCAGTAACGGGTCGGACCTGGCGCACAGGCCAAACCTGCACCATGGTGAACTTCTCCTTCACCCCCTCAAACTCCAGCTCCAGCACCACATCCTATAAACACACACACATGTACACACACACACTTTTGTCTCACGTATATACTCCACACATTGTATATTTATTTTATGGTCTAAACAAAACAGCCACGCAGCTCACCGAGACATCATAGTTGCCAGGGGGTGCCACATAGGTGACGGTACCACGGTTTTTGGGTGGCAGCAAGATTTTGTGTTTAATGAGAGAGTTCTCGTACACAAGACCATAGATGTCTCCTCCGGTTATGTGACTCCCGACCTGACACAGAAAAGTGAAGAAAGAATTTGTTGGAACTGCTAGCAAAGATTTTTCTTTTCAATCCTAAGCTGAATTGTGGCAAATCATCAAATCATTGTAGTAACACAAAGTGTCCCAAATATGCATTATACTGAAGTTGCTTCCAGCATTCTGACAGTCAAATCTGTTCAAACCTGTTTTTACTCCCCATTTGACGTTTCAACCTGATCTGAGCTGCGTTTCCTGAAATTATCATTAAGTTAAGATCAGCGCCATGACGGAATGATGATCTCTGTGCACTAAAACCCTTTTATTTAAGCAGGACAGACAACTTAGACCGTGTTTAATCGCTAATGGCTTAGCGGAACTAACGGGGAGCCTATAGCTCAGTGTAAAAGTCAACTTCTACCCTGAGAATTAAAGAAATAAGAAGGAGGAAAAAAATGAAGAGCTTATTCTTCTATTGTCTTTGGTATGTGATTATTAAGTCTTGCTGTATTTGGTTAAGACATAGACCCACTGGCTACATAACAAATATGACCTTCAGTTCTTTTTTTTCTTTTTTTTTTTTTTACATTTTTTACAGTGTATTAGCATTGAAACAAGAATATTAAACAAAAGTGTCATCATTCACTCTTAGATCCTAACAGGACTCTATTAAAGGCAAGCGCAAATCAGCTTAAGTGGGTGCGCAACACGACTCTGAATGTGCTGAAGTTTCATTGCGCAAATATTGATAGAACCTTTGGACTTAAGTCACCAGCTCTGGATACGGCCCTGATTAGAGCGATCTTGATTGGCATTTTTGAGTTAGATCCAATAAAGCACAAAATCACATCAATTCTCAGTTCACTTACACATATTTTTTTCTTGGATTTTCTAATATTACAGTATTTAATCCATTTGTTGACGTTTAATCAAAATTTATTAACTTTTTTTTTTTTATTATTATTTATTATTATTATTATTAAACGGGCACTATGCTTTAAAATCACCCTAAACTTTACAAAATTCTTATGATTAAATTCTTTTGGAGAAATCCGTTTGTTAATTTATTATTCAGTCATAAATTTCATAGTGTATTATCTTCTAATATGCAAATGCAGGCCGTGACATTTACAGAACGTGAATTAAGCGAAAACTTATCACGCGGTTTTACGAGGGGGGGTGGGCTGGGATGTGTAGTGCTGGGGGTGTGTCCGATTTGCATATTCATATATACGGATTTCTTGATGAGGGTAAAGTGGTAAGCTCTTCTGTGGAACGGTCACATCAAGCAACTTATTATACATTTTGAGTGACTGTCAACCGAAAAAGATCGATTGAAAGTTGTTTAACCTTTTTTTTTTTTTTTTAATTCTGAAAATCCACTCTTTCATTTGCTTTCCAGAACACATACCCGTAAACTCTTGCAGGGCGAGAACTCCCATTTGATGTCGCGGTTGAGGGCGCCGATGTTCACTCCTCGAGGGATGTAAATGCTCTTGGTCAGGTCGTTGATGTCCTTCAGCGGACGCTGGATACCGTCAAAGATGGATCCCATGATGCCGGGTCCCAGTTCGACAGAGAGGGGCTTCCCTGTACGCAGGACCGGGTCACCGACAGACACGCCAGCTGAACATAGCTCAGGAAAACTATCCAACGTGCTGAAGAATTTATTTTGAGATACGAGCCATGTTCATTAAGTTTCAGTGATTGGCAGTTGGGTACAAGGTTCCCGCCCCTCCTTTAAAAGGTCTCCCAATCATCATGAGAAGAAGTCATGCATCCAGGAACAACGAATGAAGAGTGGACTGTTTGATAAACCATGTGAATTTTTTTTCCTTTTTCTGTGCAAATTGCACAGAACTATAGACACTTTGGTAAAATTTATTTCCTAAAGATCATGCGAGGAAGAAAATTTTTTAATTCCTGTAAAATGGAGGTCAATTGGAGCAGCTCTGAGATACCTACAAGACCACGTGAAGGATACAGGTTTCTTCGTACACCTGAATGGTGGCCATGTCTCCCTCTAGCCGGATGATTTCTCCCACCAGCTCACAGTGGCCCACACGCACCAACTCATACATCGCCGCCCCAGCCATGCTGGAAGCCGTCACCACTGAGGGATGAACACACAGATACACACGAGGTGTTTGCATGCATACGCTTAGTATAAATGCTGACGAACTGATAAATTTACTATATATACAATAGAAATAGAATATACAGGAAAGGGTTGGGGGGGGGGGAAGCAAGTCACTGTAAATTTTTCTGAATACATTTTGCAGATGGGAGATGAAAAGTGAGGCAAAGCAAAATGTTTTGTTTACTAACCAGGTCCGGAGACACCGTGCACATATCCAAACTGTCCCTCTCGCTCCTCATCTCGGATCTTGGGCAGCTTGGAGAAGTCCATGTTAGAGGTGCGTGTCTGAAGACAGAGAGTGATATCAGACTACAAACTATAAGGAGAACTTTCTGTACTGCGTGATACGGTGACAAATCTGTGATCCCGCATTTTGTCATTACTTCCTTTGCCAAGTGAGCCACTCCATAACCGACACGGATCGGTTCAAAAACACCGTTATGTTTTGCCAGACTAGTGGCTTGAGTCCAAATGTTTCCTATGAAAATGATAAATGACCCATAACCTTTCAATCATATCCAGCATTTTCATTTGTTTTGATAATATCAATATCTGTTTATTATCAGTCCTGGATTATGTAAGACGTCTGACATATAAGTTACTATTACGTATTACAACACGTACTATACTTACGTACTATAACGTATAAGAGTGCACTGATATAAACCTGAGAACTATCGTTAGAGCTGCTGTTTATTATAAAGAAAATTAATAAACACGAGAACACGACTGTGATATGAAAGTGTATAATAAATACACGGTTGCTCAGAATTGGAAAATAAAAACCACATTCCAAAAAAAAAAAAAATTTCACTGATTTCACAATGCTGAGCCGCTTCAGCACGACAATCCGACACGGTCGTTGCTAAACCTACAGACCGAATGTAAAAGAATTTATTTCCCATAAATACAGTATTATGTAATAATAAAGTATCCACAAAATCTATGAACGCAGCTGGCTTTTAGACGATGGTTTTGACCTACAGTTTCAATTCAAAATTCATCAGGGAGGTTTTATGGCTGTTCATCAGTTAGGTTTTTAGTGACAGTTAAGATTTAGTTCATATGTACAGAGCGGTTACAAAGCAGGGTCACATGAGCACAGCTTGTGTGACTGACTAAGGAAAAGAGGAAGGGGGTGTAAAATAGATGCTTGAGTAATTCTGGCAAGTCTGTGTGGATGTGCCACTTCAGCACGAGGGGCTGGAAGGAGAAATGGTACAACATGACTACGTATAACGTCTTGTACATTCTGCTTTTTCTGTCTCAAGTAGCCCTTTCTTCTCCTCCTCCGACCTCCAAAGCATTATCCAGAACATTCTTTGCCATTTCTGCGTCTCCGAAACAAATTAACGGTGACGTTTTCTAATGTAGTTTCTTCATCGTTCTTCAACCAACAACAAATTTATTTTGATCTAACCTGCCAGAAACGTATCTTTCCTCAGGTTCCAGAAAGAGTTGTAACTACAGCCTGTGAACACACCCACTGATTTATTTACTTGCTCATATTTATTTGTTAATTTGATATCCAAATAGAGCTAAAGATTATAAAAGTGTGAAGGAATTTCCAGTATTACAAACCCCAGACGTTCAGGAATGATTCAAACAAACGTGGCCCTGAGTAACGTCAGCGCACGAATGTGTGTGTCAGTGCAATACTCTACTGAGCAATTTCCAACATGCAAAAGCGAATTCTCATACAAATACCGATGAATAAACTGGTAAAGTAAAGTATTACAGCATTTACAAACAGTTTATTGCAGTGTGTATATACACAGTACACATGACTGATCCTGACAACAGCAGCTTTATTCTCTAATAAGCGTAATAATTATTTGTAATATTCCTGTTTTATGGTGCAATGTCATTTCTGAGGTAACTTCTCTGGCACAGGTAGAGTTCTGTATAATTCTATAGAGAGATATCTTCCCCGCGGACAAAAACAAAAACAATAGAAACCATCACAGAAATTCTATCGGTTTCCACTACCATAACAAACTGTCAGCTGTTAACCATTAAAACCATTACTGGTCCTTAATGGTTTCCAGTAGCCATAACATGCCACCAATAGAAGGCAACAAATTAACAGTAGAGACCCACAGGGACCATTACAGTTTCCATTACAGTCTCCATTATATATATATATATATATATATATATATATATATATATATATATATATATATATATATATATATATATATATATATAAATATAGATAGATAGATAGATAGATAGATAGATAGATAGATATATAATAGAAGTCCCATTATAACCATTAAAACCATTACAAATTCTATGAGGGTTTCTATAGTGTTTTTTTTCCAGTAGGGTTATCCAGTCCCTCCAGGATTTCCAGGAATCAAGCAAACTCCACAATATTCTGAAGAGCTTGCAGTTTTTCTAAATTACCGCACGTTTCGCAGATTTGGGCCAAGACGTGTCATGTGACGTCATCACAACGTGCATTCACCAAAAGCCCTCTTCGACTCACGTGCGTCGCACATGAGTACAGCTAAAAGGTCTCATTTACCAACAAACATCACTGTGAAAGACCGCGCAGAACTATTTCCTGCGATTGCGATTTTGCCAATTCAAGTAGTTTCCCACGAAAAAAACTCCACAAACTTTGAAGAAGAAAAAAAAAAACGCCGCAAAAATCAAGCCTTTTTGGCCGCAACAATCATAAAAAATACTCTGCTCTCATGGATATCAAACAACTGCAAACACAACACGGGTTTATCATCTCTGTTAAATATATGTGTGCAACAATTATTGGCACCCCTATGAATTCATATGGGAAAAATATATTTGAAGTATATTTTACTTTCTTTTTAAGTACACCTGGGTGACTAGGAACAAGAAATTGTTCAACCATGACTTCCTGTTTCACAGGAGTATAAATATGAGATAACACAGGTCAAATGTGGATTTTTATACTATTATACTGCATCTGCTTTGGAAAACCAAGTAAAATGTTAATGACAATAAATAAATAAATAAAAATGACTGTCAGGGTAAATATGAAAGAGGAAGGTGGAGAACATCATGTGATGTGGAGGACTCTGAGCTCAGAGCTGGAGTTAGAAACAATCTATCAAGCCACATAGAAACGCTGATAAACGATTGAAATTGAGAAAATGTATTTATTCATTTATTTTTTTTAAAGTATAATAAATGTAGTTTAAAAAACGTATAATAAATGTGTAATAAATGTGTGCACAGAGATCAGGGGATCTGCAGTCACGTGACCATGACAGGCTGCATGATGTGCATGAATTTCATACAAGAAAACACACTTTAATGCTTTTTTTTATTTTAATATCCGTTTAATATAATATAAGCGTTTAAATGTATTTTATTCATTTATTAAATTAAACATTTTAAGCATCCGATTCAGTCTGGTTTGCTTGGATGGACTCTGTATACGGGTGGGGTTCGTTTGTTTTTTGTTTTTAAATTATTGCACAAAATAGAAAATATTAAAATAGATGATAGAATTGATGAACAGAAATTTTAGAAATGAAATGGCGTCAAAATTCACGCGCAGCCTGTATATTGCCAAGGTTACAGACGGGACAAATGAGCATCACGTAAACAGACAAGCAGAATACAAAATATTTAAAAAATGAATACTTCTAAATTGTAAAACGTGTGAACAATCTAAACCGTAATTATTTACTAGGGGAATTTGCCCTTCTTAATGAATCGAGAGAGAATGCAATGAATTTAGCTTAGCTGCCTACGCTAGCTACCTGGGATCTAATGACACAGGCCAAAATAACAACACGACTTTTAAATAAATTTAAAATAAAATCTGTCGCAGCTTAAACACGGATGGAACATAAATATCAAATTACCTGAAATGATGTGAAGGTTCGGAGAGAGTTTCTGATTCGAGCTGCGGTGGAAAAAAAGGATGAGAAATAACACGACTAGGAGCACAGATCAGCTGACTTCATTCACTCGACGGTGCTTGCGAAACAGGAACCGGCCTATACAGCGCCCTCTAGTGTAAGCAAATGTGAATACGGATATACACAGCGCCCTCTAGTGTAAGCAAATGTGAATACGGATATACACAGCGCCCTCTAGTGTAAGCAAATGTGAATACGGATATACACAGCGCCCTCTAGTGTGAGAGAAACGTAAATATGGATGTATGCAGCGCCCTCTAGTGTGAGTGGGTGTATATACAAAAAAAAGTGTAAGAATATTACAATTTATACATACATGTTCAAAAGCATAGATCGTAGAAGAGAAAACAGCATAGAAGCATAGAAGAGAAAACAAAACATAATTACACACACAAAATCGTTTTGACAAAAAATTTCTCAAAGCATTTTTGTAAAAAAAAATGCAATAACGTTCAATTTTAATAAATAATTCAAGTCTAAAAGTATATTTATATGCTATTACTCTTTCGGTGTAGGTTTTCATACATGATCAAACCAAATGAAAGTTATTTTCGACACTAAACTAATTTCTTAGTTCAAGCATTTTAGCCTAAAACAAGTCATATCAATTAGAAAGAAAACCACAGCATAGAAATACATAGAAATGTAAAATTCCATAGAAGTCACCTTTAATGACAGAAAGACGATAGGGACTCTTAATTTGTTAGGTAAAATTGGCAATTGGCGTCACTTCTTGTGCCCATACCCTGTCTTTGCTTGTTGTTGCTGCTCCTCGGAGCTGCGTTATTTCTCCTAACTGTTTTCGTTAAACCCCGCCTCTTATGCTGGGATTGGTTACTAAATCATACCACAAGGACTATTGAGTTTTTAGCCAATAGTAGCTCAGATGTTAAGACGCATCAAGCCAATCGTATCAAAGAAGGCGGAGTTTGTCATAATATGAGTGTGGAAAAAACACCCTGGTGAGCGAACTGACAGCAGCAGCGTTTGCTAGTCTGTTAGCAACCTACATGTGGAGGGAACAGCAGCGAGAGTTGCTCGTACCCCAAAGTTAGCACCAATTTCTCTTTCTTTTGTATTGGGACAACATTACGACGACCTCGGTGAATTTTTAAGCCACGAATAAGTTGAGATAAAGATGAAAGGGTGAGTAACGGCGTGTGGATTTATCCACCTTTAAGCCGTCACAGGAAAAAAAAAAGTTTTTCTCCCTTCGTCTATTTTTTTTCAGCAGGGGAGGGCGGGGGAGTTGCTAGCGATGCTAATGCTAATGCTAACGCTAACTTACCTGCGAAAGAATTTGCCAACCCAAGAGCGCTAACCGCAGCTCGGTTTAAAACTGGACGCTCTGTCAGACTTAACACTAATCTGTTTCAGTCACATAAATAAACAACTTACACCTGAGTATAAGTCGGAGGTCGTGCAGTACTAAAAGCTTAGCTTAGCTTAGTGTCGAAAGTAAGTGTGAAAAATGTTGAGTCAGACTATGAAAAGCTAGCGGTTAGCATGGCACATATCCTAACCATGGCAGTTATTTAGCAGTGATTTTTAGACTTCACAGAGGCTTAAATGTGTTTATTATGAATAATAATGAGCAAAACAGCTAGTACATAATGTACATAATAAGATAGCTAGGATGGCTAGCCGAGTGTGAAGCTAACGCTAAACACTCATTATTCGGTCAGTGATACTAGGAAGAGCTCTGTGTGTGTGTGTGTGTGAGTGTGTGTTAGATGAGTAACTGGGTAGTTAGCAAGATAAATTAACATATATGTTAATGAGGTATGCGTTTCTTAAACTCACTGACACACAAATTTGTAAATGAGAGATGAGACATTTAGCGAGCTGTTCACTGAAATCAATAAGAACTAATATTTGTTTGATAATGTTTGATTAGGTTAAACGTTGTGCAAGCCTAATTTTACTTTAAACGTACACCTGAAGGGGAAAAGGGCGTGTCTGTTTTTCAAATTTAGTAAAAAACGCTTCTCTGTTCTGATTGGCTGTGACCCCGTAGAGCTTTTTTGTTATTCAGTGTTTATGTAAATATATGCAAATTTACGCCAGTCGGTATGGGATAAACTAACTAAAGCTGTTTCTTTGCACTGTTCAGTTACAGTGATCTTTTAAGATTGTTTCTTGGCGGATTCGTGACTAAGTTTATAGCAGACTGTGCGATAACGTTATCGCTGCCCGATTTTACAACAAAGACCCTCTGACGATAGACCTGCGATTAAACCGTATTTGTTGGTGGCTTTTAGATTAGCGTCGTAGCAGAGCTCACGCTCCGAGCTGGTTTTTGAAGATAAAGCAGACTTTATACTACAATTTCGCAGTCTCGGATCGTTTAAAAAAAAAAAAAAAAAAAAAAAAAAAATTCTTTGGATGCGAGTTACAGTTGCCGGCAGCTGACGTCGTGTCCGAAGACAGTCGATGACAAAGTCCTGGCAGGGTGTGAGCGCTGATACGACGATCGTCTAAAAAGCCACCGATAGGAGGACGGCACAGGATCGTGCAGAGCTCGCTGGACGGCTACACATGCGCTAGTTGTGATGCTGATGGAAAGAAAAAAATTTTTACGTCAAGCTCAATTTGATTCATGTTTGTGTTTACGCAACTCTGTTTTCTGCAAGAGCTGGTTTTCTGGATCGATGACGTAAACAAAATGTAGTAATTTTCTTTAAGGTCTTTCTGTAGAAAAACTTCAGCATACATATCACCTTAGGGCTGGCCGATATATCGATATAATATCAATATTGTGATAAATGATTACGCGATACACTTTTCTTGGTATGGTGATTTATTGTTTACGTTTTTACTAATTATATGGTACTGAATGGATGCCGTTGATCTGACAATTTTTTTTAACATAATCTTATTTGTATTTGTAGGCATTAAAGAAAAGTATTGAAAACTCAGTTTAACATTCTACTGTTTTGCAGACAGTTTGTTAGCTAAATTTTATATCGCTATACGTATCGTAGAACTGCTCTCAAGTATCGTGATATGATATTTTTGTCATATCGCCCAGCCCTATATAATCTGACATGGAGAACACATGCTATTTCTCAGAATTCAGGCAAGATGTTGTTGGTATCTCGGACAGTGTGACGAGTAATAATCTTAAACGAACGCCGAAATCACTGAGTGTTAAACCGGCTTCAGGACGGCAAGACAAGTGTTTGCTGGTTCTGCCTTGCTTAAGGACAAATTATGCTCTGGATATAAAAGGCCCACGTGGCTGTAGGCTTTCATTCCATCAAAGCAGGAGCCACACCTGACTCCACATGTTTAATCAATGGATCTTGGTCTTTATTTGACTGTTATGTTTGGCTCCTATTTGTGTGAAATGAAATCCTGCAGATACACAAGTTTTTCGCAGAAGGTTTTGCTTCTCAGGGTTTGCGAGAGAGAGAGAGAGAGAGTACTTGTCGCTCTCGTTACCCTATCTATACCCCCAGCTGTAGAAGCGACCTAAAACTGCAGCTGTGTCGTTTTAAGCACGCAGTCGCCCTATAAATACTGCTGTCACTTGTCACTGGTGTCAAGTGAAGGCAACAAATAAACCTCATGGCTATGATGAAGCAATGCTTGGTTTTGTTTGGCAACCCGCATAAGGTAATAACCAAATGCACCAAATTTAAATACTGTGTCTGAGAGAGTTTTGGTGCTAATATCTACCCCAGTACTTTTGAAGCATCATCTTCAAAAATGTTGTTCTGTAATGACGAGCAAACAACCCCCGTTGAGCATTCTGCTTTTGTTCCAGTAGCCGGATCGAGCTGGGGGACGTCACCCCCCACAACATTAAACAGCTGAAGCGTCTCAATCAAGTCATCTTCCCTGTCAGTTACAACGACAAGTTCTACAAAGATGTACTGGAAGTAGGAGAGCTCGCGAAGCTAGGTAAGGCACCGAGCTAACGGGTCACAGACATGTTTAGATTTTTCAAACAAATCCGTACCCGCTACGTTTGTAGTGTAAGCGGGAGTATTACAAACAAGGATTTTGACACATTTCCCTGTACTCGGAAAAGGACTCCAGACTCACTTTTAAAGCGTAAAAACGTAAGAAACTGTCCCGAGTCATTTACGTCAGGCGTTTATTTAAAAATACAATCTGATGGTTGTACAAAGTGACATTAATCTTTAACAACACTATCAAACTGGATAGCGGGCACAATAACTGCAATACAACATCGTCCACCATCTTGTTTGTTTTGAGTTGAATAGGTCACATAACTACGTCACATGACTAAAAATGCGTCATTGTTTTTGAATATCTCCGTTTTTCAGTCCACACTACAACGCGTAAACTTGGGAGAGCGTTTTCGAAAAGCTCTGTTTCCGTTGGACAAAAACGCCATCTCGGTGTGGACGGAAGACCAAAGTGTAGTGAAAAAGATCCGTTTTCAAATTTATCCGGATTAATATGGACGTAGCCTAAGAACGGTTTTGTTTGGTTTAAAAACACATCTGTTACACTAATCACTTTTATCTCATTTATACCTGAACATTTTGTGCATCTTTTTCTCCACTCATTTTCTCCGGTCAGACAGACAGACTGAAATCTAAAAACTATGCTACACGTTAATCTGCAATATCCACCATTTAAAAAAGCATAACATCATTCATTAATAAATTAAAAATCATAATTGTTGGCAATAAAACACTTTGAGAAAATAATCAACTTCGAGAGGCTAACAGTGATGCCGCTTCATCACGCCAACCTGTCGTTGATTATTTTCCTTTAACTGAATGACACAGTGTTTTATTTCTTGCACAGATGCTTTTGCACCAGATGCACCATCAGTCATGCTTCTTTTATTTTGCAGCGTACTTCAATGACATCGCCGTGGGAGCCGTGTGCTGTCGGGTGGATCACTCCCAGAACCAGAAGAGATTGTACATCATGACACTCGGCTGCCTCGCACCCTACCGCAGACTGGGCATTGGTACAGTTTTTCCACACAAAGCAGGACAAGATTGAACTTTAAAAGCCTTGAGCCATAGTAGGAGTCATTATATTTCAGAAAAGCAGATTTTTCTTATTACCTTGTTTTTAGTGAAATACTAAAAACAATTCGTCAATTCATCAGTTAACATTTTGAAGGAAAATTTTCAGTGTTGTGTTTTTGATCTTTGAAATTTCTTAACTGTCTTTTTTGTTTAAAGGAACAAAGATGCTGAACCATGTGCTGAACATCTGTGAGAAGGATGGCACTTTTGACAACATCTACCTGTAAGTTATGACATAAAACCATCACATTATTTTCGTGTAACAGCACAGCGCCTCGTGTTTTTATTCCTTACTGCATGACAGCGTGTGCTCAGGCGGGCGTGGCCTCCAGAAGTTTGCGTAAATACCTAATGATCCATATTAGATCAAGAGTGTCCGAGTGTCATCCAGAACATGTTCTTTATTGGAATCGATAATAACTTTCTCTGACTTTTTGTATGTTAGCATGGTCAATATCACAAACTTATTTGCATTTAAATATCGCAAATTAGAAATTGATCATTTCTTGTCGTTTTTTTTTTTTTTTTTTTTTCTTCCTAAAACTTTTCTAAAACTTTGTTTGTTTTCAGTTTTACACAGAAACAAATCCCAGCTTTTCGGTGTGGTCTCAGACTTTTGGATATTTTCCATCAAAGTGAGATCTTTCAAGCATCCAAAGTCGTCCCGCACGGCCAATTTAATCATTTATGGAGAGAGCATAAACTTTATTTGTACTCGCCAGCCTGCACTCATTTTACTACTTATACGAGGGAAAAATAATAATTTAAAAAAATAATAAAACTAGTGTTATAAAACTTACAGCATTTCTCCTTTAATCCCCTTCAAACTGCTCTCCTGGAAACATTTCCTGTAGTCATATTGTCATCATGTCTATAGCCTCCTGTGTTTTACAGCGATTTACTCTCATTGGCTAGTGAGATTTGGATTGACAGCTCCCTGACCTGGACCTAGAGACCTAGAGTGGTGCGGATTGTGAAGAGCGTTCTGGATGCGATTCTCTGTATAGTTACAGTGTTTGTACTTTGTAGTGGAAATTACTTACTTCAGTATAATAGTTCGTAATTAATACCACTATGTTTTTCGAGATGAGCTGCACCGTCGTCATCATCGACGTCATCCTCCTCCTCCTCGGCTGGACATTCGAGCTGTCGATCCAACTCTCACTAGCCAGTGAGAGTAAATTGCTGTTAAGCCCCGCCCACACATGAGGTTTGTGCCAGAATGGCGAACGTAAACTTGCGGAGCATAAACTGAAAGTTTGAAAGCATAAACGAGAACTCTGGCAGCGCATTCATAAACCCCGATCAGCGAAAAGGAAGCTTAGAAAACTGTTAACAGAGAATGATGTTTATTTGAAGACCATGTTAAATTTTTGCTGCTGAGTTCACTGTTTTCAGTTTCAGAGTGTTTTTCTTCTTTCTCATTTGTATATTTTTGTTTGTTTCTTGAAAATTTACGTTCAATACTTCTGGCACAAATTTAATTCCATATTACAGGAGAGTCGTACAGGCTATAAACTCATGTGATTACTCAAGACTGCAAATTAAGTTGGCCTTGAGGAAACAAAACAAAAGGTAGTAAGTAGGAAGTGAAACTGCGAGAATGGAAAATTTACAGCCACGCTGTAGCGTCGTTCTGAGGAGTTTACTGGAGCTGTTTATGATTTCACCACATCATAACTTCAGTTCAGTGACCGCTTGAATCTGTGGCTCTGTTCTGATCACGTAAATAAGGAATAAATGGTGATCTTTATCGCTTGTTGCTGTGGATATAGTTATACTGTATGGACATAATTTGTCAATACAGTAAAGGTTGAGTGATTAACACAGTATACACCTCTGTCCAGTAATAATCCTTTTTTTTTTCAATCCCTTTCTCCCTCAGTCATGTTCAGATCAGCAACGAGTCTGCGATCGACTTCTACCAGAAGTTTGGTTTTGAGATCATTGAAACAAAAAAGAACTATTACAAGAGGATAGAGCCGGCAGATGCCCACGTTCTCCAGAAGAGCCTGCGGAGCCCGTGTGAGCCCCCAGCAGGAGACCTGCAGAAGGCTGAGTAGGAGCCGGAGCACGCTGGAGAGATGGATCTCGGCCCGTATTCACGAAGTGGAACTGTGACCGATGCCCCAGGGCCTGTAGATACACCACTTTTTTTTCGGAGGGCAATTTAAAGAGAAAAACGAGTCCATGACAAATTGCTGAATTTTTATTTTTCCAAAAACAAAACTCAGTCCCCTTCAGTTTGCATTCTCTCTCTGTTTTTTCTTTCTTTCCTCATTTAGAGAGTTGAAATTAGACAAGTTTTTTTTTTTTTTTTTCCCCAGGCAGAATACATAAGTGCTCCTAAAAGCTGCTTACTTGTTACAGAGTAGACATGGTGAAGGTTAACTATGTAAGCATACCGTTTGCATTTTGTTTTAAATCATTAATGGCAAGGGGACACAACGTTGTTGCTTGAACAAGGCGATAGACCTTTTAAAAATAGGACTGTTGTTTTCGGCAAAAGGTGGTCCTGCCTGGCAGCATTGGACGTCACGCTACAGATCGTCTCAGTGACCTCCGGACCTCCCATCACCTCGCCACCTGAGCCCGGGGACGCAGATGTGTTCGGTTTTTACAGGCAGAATGCTGGGGTGGTGTATTGCATGTGATGCCGTGTCTCTTCGCGGTGCGAGTCTCTCCAATCTGCCTCGCACAGGATCATCTCGCCCCCTCGAGCCGGCACGAACATGGTCAAACGGTTTGAGAGTGAGAGATTGGGTGTGGGAGTGTAGGAGGAGACTCCACTCCTGTTTCTGAATGTCTTTGCTTCTCTGCCCATTATTTAAAGTCCCCTTAATTTTTTTTTGTTTTGTTTTGTTTTGCATAATTGCTGGTTGGCTCATGGCTTTTCCTGGGGTGCTGTTGGTGCTTCAGATTGGAGAAAAGACTGTAAAGTGCCAGTTATGGAGAGGAGGTGTGCTGTTGGTACAGTTACCACAGAATATGAGACACTTTTAATGTAGCACGTGCCTTTTCTACACATACTCACATTCCACGTGCAAGAAATTGATTTTAATTTATTTTGAGATTTTCCCAAGAACAAACGTTCCAGAAACGGAAAAAACTGGACCACAACAACCTGAAATACACTTTTATTTATCGATTGAACAAACCACATTGATGTGAATTCACATGGTTAATTTAATGGTCCACGTGATTGTAAAATATTTGGGTAACGCAAAGGAAAACTGCAACAGTTATCATCTTACTTGAATGGTTTCAGTCTGAATTTTTTTGACAACACAAATTGCATTTCATAATATTCCTAAGTGTTCATTAATATTAATGTCAGCAGTCTCCTCTTCGGCAAACTGGCAGCTAAAAACCTACCCACGACATGTCGCTATCATTTCAGTGATGTTCACTGACAACAACAAAAAAAAAACATCCGTTTTTTACTGTACTGTGGGATTGGCGTGGTTTGGTTATAGAGGTTCCTTATGCTGAACTTGGATTTGCAGGCCAGACCCCAGGGGAAGCCTTGACACTGCATGCCAAGAGGGATGTGCCCTCTCCATTGTAGTACAAGCATGTTTTCTTTCTTTATTTGGAGAATTTTGTCTTTTCTGGAGCTCTATATTGTAAAACTTTTAAAACCTCTAAATAAAATACTATTTGCATTATTTGCCAGAACATGCTCTTATCATGCTGCAAAAATTCAGAGATGTGTGGATTGGGGCTGGGCGATATGACAGTATTCATACTAACATGACAATACAATATCAATATCGTGATAAATGATATACACACAATATACTTTTTATTTTACCCTGAGAGATTGTGAGATCCCTGAGAGATTACTGTTACTTTTTATAACGTTTTTGAAATGTTTTTCTATAACAATTCTAATCTCTTGATTTTAAGCACTTGTTTTGATGTTAGTTTTTGTATTGCTTTGGATCTTTAAAATGGTAAAATATTAATATTTTTTACAGAATATTTTCCGTCCTCCTTTTCAGTGTAAATTTATTTTTGTTGACAGTATATAAGTATCTATCGTTATACGCATCGTGTCTTCACATATTATAATGACATTTTTTTGACATATCGCCCACCCTGATGTGGATTTAATTTTGTACGGGATGAATATAATTCCGCTGTTTTTCCTTTGTATATGTATATTTTTATTTTAAAGCAAGCATTTATTAACTTTTTTTATCACCTCATAGTTTATTAATTAATATCACATCAACGGACAATAATCAACTGGAAAGGAAAAGGCACACGTTCTTACATGTAAGCATTATTTTAGAGAAAAAAAACCCACGCCTCTTGGTCATCTCTTTATTGGTCAGTATTGGTTCCTTGTATGTGATTGGTGGATATTTTAATCTGCCCCACCTACCAATGTTCGTTTAGATTTTTATGCCTCATAGTCTATTCATAGTTTATTCATTAATATCACATTAACGGACAATAATCAACCGGAAAAGAACAAGCACACGTTCTTACATTTACGCATTATTTATTTAAAAAAATAAATAAATAAATAAAAAGCCACGGTACGTGGTCATTCCTGCTTCTTATTGGTCAATATCGGCTCCTTCGATTTGATTGGTGGATGTTTTAATTTACCCCGCCCACCAACGTTCATTAAGATTTTTTTTTTAACCGCATAGTTTATTAACTGATATCACATTAACAAACAATGAACTGGAAAAGAAAAGGTACACGTTCCTACCTTTACATACGATTTTAGAGAAAGCGACGCCCCTTGGTCACCTCCCTATTCGTTATTGGTCAATATCGGCTACTTCTATGTGATTGGTGGATGTTTTAATTTACCCCGCCCATCAAGTTTGTGCCTGGCATTGGGAAAATGAAGTAAATCGAAAAGGATCAACAAAGTTTTCACCGGGACAGTTTTCTGTGGTGCAAAAATGCTGAAGCTGTCGGTAGGTTTTATTATTTTATGATCAATATCGATATCGAGGAATGGAGATAATTAGGCAGTCGATCATTTTGGTTGTGAAGTAATAACCCAATAAGCTAGCCATGTAGCTAATAGCTAGCATTAGCTCCGAGTCGGTAGCTAGTTGTTTTTAGCTCTAATGCTAGCTCGCGTTACGCTTGTGGCAGCGGTGATGACCTGAGTAGCTGATTATAAAAGTGAATAAAGGCGTTATAAGCGTTATTTTCCGCATTGTAGTGGCTGTATAGTCGCGTATTTATGACTGGAGCCGACAGTCTTGTCCGTAAAGTCAGCAAGAGCATATTTAGCGTATTCGCTAGCAAGCTAGAATAGCTGTCAGTGTTAATTAGTATATATAATTAATATTTAAGAATTAGTTGTTATTTGTCAGTTAACTGCTTTTAACGGTAACTAAGCAGAAACAACAACGTGCCCACGATTTCCTTGCACTATTTTTTTCGACCCGACCTTATATTTTATATATATAAGGTGTAACTTCAGGTGTAACTCGCTATTTCAGAATCAGAGTAAATAATTCTCCAAATGTACAGAGCACAGGAATTCAACTTAACTCAGATCATATAATGTGCAAAGATATTAAACGTGCAGATATGAAATACAGTACAATAAACACAGTAAATACACAACACCAATAGAAAGTCCACACTGAAAACTGTGTGGTAAAGAGTAGGTCAGTTCTGCCTGCGTGTCATACAGTAGATGGCTTGGTGAGAGGAGAGGTGTGGTACTGGTTCTGATGGAGCGGTACCGTTTACCGGAGGAGAGTTTCTGAAACAGATTGCTCCCTGGAATAGGATCAGGCTCATACGTGCACGTGAGCTTATGTCCAACTGAGGCAAATCACATTTTCTGAGACTTCTCAGGTGTTTGAATAGGTTCTCCGTGCACATGCAGGGTGGTTTTTAAAGAGTTTTTCACACTTTTTCACCATTCTGATGTTTGATCTTAACATCAAGTTCTTGACCTGTACCTGCATATAGCTAATAGTTATAGTTATGGCATATAGTGAAAGCATAGTACAAAAGATCAACAGCTGTACAAGCAAAGTGCTTCTAAGAAGGAATGTTTGACTGAGCTTGTGATGTATTGAAATGAGATGAGTATGGATTCACCGATCCCACTTGATTCATTTTCGTTGTGATACTGAAATCAGACCCGTGTTTTGGACTGATACTCAGATTTTGCTCACTCTTACTTACTCACAGACACATGCTTTCATGAAGAACACAGCTCTGTGATTGCTGAGTTTAAGCTGGCATACATAATACTCCTTTGCCCACTGCTGGAAGGTAGGTTTGTTTATTTAAAGACTGCTTTATAGTTAGTACACTATTGTGCATTGTTAAAAGGTGTTTCTGTAGGTATGTGTGCTTCTTTTCGTATTTTCTCTTAAGGCTGCAGTGCGTGCCACAATGCCAGAAATAATACAGAATCAGCCGGAAACTACCCAGAAACCCACACGGTAAGGATTTGCTCTTAATCTTCTACATAAGATATGAGACTATATAAAACTGAACATTTTATGTTAATGATTTTGGTCAATTCATACCATTGGTAGCAGTTCTTTTTATAACATTTTACAATTATTGATATTTTGACAAAAAGATATTTGCATTATTAAAGTTTTATGGCTGACAGATGTACACAGACAGGTGACATATTAAAGGGGAAAAAACATGGTTCTGTTATGCTATCAAAGGCATTTCGCTGTTGCAGTTTGGCTCCACTTAGAGGGAAGTGTGACTGCAAATCAATTCTGCACTTCCTCTAACTGATCACCTTTATTATGTGATAAAATGTTTCTATCCTGATTGGCGTGGTCTCGTCCAGAATACCCCCACCCCCATCCACAGGGCGCAGGGGCTCAGTGAATGTTTTGAGAAGTCTGAAAATGATATTTGCTACAACCTTCACATTCACTAGATCTGAATCCAACTGAACACCTACGGTAGATTTTGGAACGACCTTTAATTTGTCACTCATCTGTGAAAGAATTATGCATGTGTGCTTACTTTATTATTACCACCGCAGAACTTTTCATGTATTGTGAATTATTGAATTCTAGTGCGGTATTAAATGTATTTGTTTTGTTTGATGTCAGGAGGAAAAAAAACAAAGAGACACACAATGCAGGTAAGAAGGCAGTAGTAATAAGTGTATAATATCTTAAGTGTATATATAATAATGTAATATTTTACTGATGGATATTGCTTGAGTCTGCACACAATATAGTGATTTCCAATACGTATTTGATCATTTATTTGTAGGCACTTTAGTCATTGGATTAGAAAATTCTGACAAATATTATGAAACAGGACTGTCAATGTTTTTACAGTTCATGCCATCTTGATGTTTTTTTCTTTGTTCCCCAACGTTCAATGTACAATAAACACCCATGTGTCATTTAGTCGAAAGACACCGCAAAGAGAAGATCAATGCCGGTATCAAACGAATTGGAGATCTCTTGCCTTGCTCTCAAGCCTTAAAACAGGTAATGCACTGTGCAAAATAAATGGAATTATAGTACAATAAGCTTGCACTCTAAACTCTTTATTTATTTATTTTTAGAGCAAGAATATGATTCTAGGGGAAGCCTTTCGTTACATCACTGAGCTAAAGCAACAGAATGATGAATTGCTGCTCAACGGAGGAGACAAAATACAAGGTAAGAGGTTTCTTCTGATCTGGTTGGTAGGTTGTTAACTGCGCCTTAAGATTTCCAGGATTTGGGGCTCTCGAGTGGTGTACTAGCATACCTTTTGTTCTGTTTTTGATGGATTGTGATTTTGAAGGCCAACAGTGCCATAGCCATCTAGTAAGTCAGTGCTTAATTGGAATATAGAGTGTTACTGATATAATTTGTGAATAGATGCTCTACGTGACTTTTGCTATAATCTATGTTGCCCATTTCTCTACAGCGGAAGAGATAAAACGCTTACGACAGCAGGTGGAGGACTTAAGAAAGGAAAGTGCTCATTACATTGAGCTCCTCAAAGCAAATGGGATCAACTTTCTGGATGACCCCACTATCCACTGGAAGGGCAAGCAGCGCTGTGCTAAAGTAGCCAAAATAACACCAACTCACTTGATGTCAAAGGGAATAATTGTGTACTCTAATGAGAATTTGGCTTGTTCAGCAAGTAAAATGTCTACTCCTTCAAATCCTGTTTCTCACCTGGATAAGCAGCCAGTAAATGCTTTAGCCATCCAGCCGTCTTGCAATGTTCAGATGGGTCCAGGTCAAGCACTTGGTGTCCCAAATGGACCACAGATCAATGAGATAACAGTCACCTCTACTACATCTTCACACATTCCACTAGCGACTCTTATTCCTGCTGTGTCCAAGCCCTGTCTTGCAGTGGTGGAGCAGTATGCTGCTGTGGCACCTGTTGCTCCAAAATTGCCCCCTCCCGGGAATTATGTTACTCTTCAAGGCATATGTCCCAAGCTTGCAGTCACTGCTCCTAGTCCTCAAGAATCTCAGCCAGCCAAGCCTATACCAACTCTTGCATCTTCCACCAGTTGCACAATGCCTGTCCGACTTCAGCCTGTATTTGGTCTATCCTCCTTGCCTCAAACTGTGGTCAGTAACACACTTGTTTCTGATGCTTCTTCAGTGCTGCCACAGGATACCGAAAGCATGTGTCTTGCTCAAACATTACCAGGCAACTCTGCTCATCTTAGGACCAGTGCAGCTAGCAGCACACAGACTACATGGACAACACTACAGCTTACTGGCAACACGGTACAGCCCGTCTGTCGAGCTTTGGCAACAGAAGCCAGTAATTCTGGGCATAATATTCCACAACTGTCAGTATGTCCTGTCGTGGCAAATCCCCAAGTCCATCCCATTCCTGTCCAAGTGCAAACACAAGTTCCTATGCAACTGCAAGCCCCCAAACCAACATGCATCCCTGTTCGGCCTAACCCTCCCCAGTTGTTACCAGCTGTGCTCCCCTGTCCTCAAACACCTGTTGTTACTCAGTCATCACTTTTATCCCAGACCCCTGTGGTACTTCATCAACCACCTCTTGTACCCCAGACAGGGTTACTAACTCAGTCACAAACCATTGTAGCTCAATCCACAATTTTACCCAAACCTGTATCTCCATCAACTCAGTCCCACACATATCCAGCTATACAACCCAAGCCTCAAATCCATCATGCCATGCCACCTCAGCATGAACTACAAGCCTCTATGCCATCTCAGCCCCAAGCCCAGCCAGCTATAATACCCCAGCCCCAGTCTGCCATTGTGCCTCCTGTTCAGCAAACACTTGTTCCCCAGACTCAAGCCACCACACTGCCAGTACTCCAGACAATGCAGGTTGTGCAAATGAATTCAGATGGAACCCCAGTAATTGGGACGTCCCTGCCTCAAAACAATCCAAATGTTGTTATTTTGCAGCAGGCCAGTACATGTCCAGCCCCACAAGTAATTAGAGAGGATGTGACCAATCAGGCGGCATGCCAGCACATTGTTATAATCCAGACACCAACAATGCCGCCTGCTCAACAGAACCATCAAACTAACATTGTGCCATCTGCAGTTCCCACTTTGGCTAATCAAATAACCACCTCCAGCAACCCCTGTCCCACTACTGCTCAAGCTAAACAGCTGGTTCATATCCTTCCACGTCCTTCAGCACAGGTTCAGACACAGGCACCCCAGACTATCACTGTGAATGGACAGATTTACGTCTTACAGTCAGTGAAATCGGCAGACACGGGGAGCCCTCAGGTTAGTCAAAGTGCTACACAAATCATCCAGCCCACCTGTGAGGAACCTAACACCAATGTTGCATTGAATTGTTTGGGTGCCCTCACTAGCCTTAGCCAAAGCATTTCACAAGTCTCCAATCAAAGCATTTCACAGGTCTCCATTCAGAACAATGTACAACTGCAAATTACTCCACCTTTAGACACTACAGTGCAGTCTTCTCTGTCTAAGCTGGTTTCAGGAGTCAGCACATCCACTGAGACTGTTCTATCCCCTGTTGTACCCGTGTCATCATCAGTAAGTTGTGCAGTTAACATTCTGCCAAAGAAGGCCAGTGTAGCATCTGTAAACCAACCCAAACAGATGTCGGTTAAAAGGGCCAGACCAATCAAGAGAAAAGAACCTAATCAGAAGAGAAGCATGTGCCGAATTGCTGCAAAGCAAGCAAACAGTATGTCATCTCAATCAAATGTTGAACAAGGACATTCATCCACTATAACAGATATTCACTTTATGAATTCTACCAGTGAGGATATGAGCCACAAAACCAGTACTGTAAGTACATCCATGGTCACCAGTGTTACTTCAACATGCAATAATCCTACAGCCATTTGTGTCAGTTCAAATAGTAAATTAATTCACAGTCCTGCCAATCTGGCAACAAACACAAGTGTTACTTCCCTAGTGGACAGTGAAGTAGCTCAAAGTCATGGAAAAAGTGTTGATGCAACTCCCCCATCTTACAGTAAAACAGTTAGCACCCGTAATTCTGTTACTCCCCTTGAGGATAGTTCAGTAGTCCATGCCAGCAGTGAACCCGTTTTAACCAATAATATTGACCTTCAACAAAATGAATCAACAGTTAGTGTTCTCTCTTCTCAGTGTAGCACATTGATCAGAGGTGTTACTTCTTCCACAAAATCAATGACGAACGATAACTCTTCATCCACTACACTTATTTCTCAAGATAAATCAACAGTCAACAATTGTACTACTAGTTGCATACGAACAGAATCAAGTCCTACTTTAGTTCAGAACAATACCACACTCACAAGTGTCAGTTCTTCAGAAAATAATTTGAAGGTTTCCTCTGTTGAAACTGCACTTCTCCAACCTCAGAGCATACCTTCAGGCACAAGTGCTGATCCAACAAAGAGTCTAGAAACAGGATCCCTCTTCGAGAAGGTTCCACAAGTTCAAACAGAGCCTGCAATAGTCAAACCTGCAGACACTTCACAGATGCAGACACCTTTTGGTTTGCACTCCACATCATCAACTTGTTCAGATACAACACCACCAGTTCTACACCAGGAATCCAGGAATTTGAACACATTCAACAAGCTTCTTAAACATTCAGAAGTTAATATGTCTGTGACAACTGCTAGTCAGATTCATTCTGCTAGTATCAAACTTAGTCAGTCAAATTCAAGCAAAGAACTCAGCAGAGGTGAACATTCAAGTGCTAACACAGAGAATATATCTGAGGCAGATTCTTTCTTGCAAAAAGAAACTGTTCTTTCACAGGAGGTATCAACAATGGGAAATGAATCATATGATTCCTCGCTAGTGGCAGATAGACAGACCGATTCACCAACAGCAGGAGCTTCAAGTAACAGAGGCTTTTCAGTTGCATCACTGCTTCCAACAGGTCAGAATATTACTGCAACTCCTAATACATTTGGATCTTTTAGTTTCACCTCTGAGCAGGCAGAAATCTTAGCAATGGCTGCAAGAGCTATATTTGAGCAAGAAAGCCCAGGAAGGAAGAGTGATAGCTGCAGTGGTGATAACCCATCAAGTACAACTGCCACCAGATGGGAACTCCCAAAAACACCACAAACTCCCATAATCAAAGAAAGGGTCAGTCAACAGTTAAAGCAGGCAAATCAAGGTGACATAACGGTGTCAAAGACTCCATCACTAGTTGAGGTTTCTGGCATTAGTACATCTGGTGTCCGGCTTCCAGTGAACACAGCTTATTCTCAGTCACAAGTTAGCACTCTCACTAGTCTAAATGTTAATAATCTCATCAGGCCAAGCTCTGTCCAGTCTTACCCAGGGTCTCCAAACCTTGGTCAGCAAGTATCTCTTCCATCACCAGGGGGAGCAGCAATTCTAGTGTCTCAGACATCATCTCAGGTCACCCAAAGCTGCTCTGGCCCAGCACAAGTTAATGAATATACACCTTTGAAAAGTGCACTCATGAGAACTCACATAGGTGCTGGGATATCTGAACATCATCAAAAGGATATGCCAAAACGGTCCGCCCAAGAGGACCTTGTTCTTCCCATAAACAAGCGCTCAAAACCATGCCCATCTGGTAGTATTGCTCGGATAGATGTTAAGGGGACAGAACATGTCCAAGCAATGTCTGGACAAATGCCCCCAAATTCCTCATCAGTTATGACTGGGAACCATTCTGATGGAGGAGGTGCCCTGTTTTCAGGAAATACTTTTATGACCACTGTGCTTCGCCCATCTGAAGGACACTGCCCTCCTCAACTGGCACCACATGAACAAAATCAACCTAGTGTGCTGCACCTACAACAGGGACACATACAGCATGGCACACCACAGTCTGGACAGATCTTGGGAGGAAGCCATTATCTCAAACATCAACACCACCAAGAACAACAGAGACACCTCTACCAACTTCAGCATCACCTTACACAACCAGACACCCAGATCCACAGTCTTCAACAGAGGACTCTGCTACAAGATCAGAATGTCCATAAAAAGAGAGTCGTGCGAGGTGGTCAGACAGGACCTCCGGTTAATTTGCAGAAGCAGCATCACTTGGAGAAGAATGGCGTACAGCATCAAGCACCACAGCAGTCTCAGCAGCACCAACAGCAAGCTCAGCAGCACCAACAGCAGCAGCAACAATCCCAGCAGCACCAACATCAGCAGCAGCAACACCAGCAACAAAAACCACAGCAGCTTCAACAACAGCAGCAACAAATGCAGCAACAAGGTTCACACTCAAGGCATCAACATCTTCAGCAACAACTTCAGCAACAACAACACTTCAGTAGACAGGAAAAGAATTGTGAGGGTCAACAGGCAGGCCCCAGGTCTCATCAGAACAACCATTTGAGTCAGCAAGACCGCCAGCCAGGACAGGATCATGGAGCTATGCAAAGGTTAATGGGTTCTCGCACTTTAGAGCAGCAACTAACTTCACAGGCTAGTAATCCTGTTTCTCGTTCTTCAGACCTTGCTTGTACTACATCACGACAGGAGCGTCATCGGCTGTCTAGTTATTCTGCTGAGGCGCTTATTGGGAAGACTTCAAGTGCTGGTGACCAACGTATGGGACTTCATACATTGCAGACCGCTCGGGGCAATTCACAGGATCAGTCTGAATTACAAGGTTATGTTGACTCCTCACATGGGAAAGGAAATATTAGTCATAATCCTCAAGGCAGACTAGCCCAAGAACACTCGGGGGCTCCAGACATTCAGCGGATATCAGAGCGTTTACCTTTCAAGACTCTTGGTAATGGGCCTCAAGTAAACAACTTTGAAGTGCAAGTGTCTCGCAGTGGAGATATGACCAGTAAATCTGTGGCTCCAGCTCAGAGGGGTCCTCAGCCACAAACCGGATTTAGAATGGGGGCTGGTTCTTCTGGTGATGGACGTAGTCGTGGTACATATGGGACACATCCTTCAGCACAGGGGCTACAAACCGGAGCAGTGTTGCCACGTGAGCAGGACTCATGCCATCAGAGCTTTATGCAAAGTCTATTGGCTCCACATCTTCCTGAACAAACTGGGCACCAGAGGGCTGCACAAGGCTGTCCCCCAGTGAGTATAGAGTACAACTGTGTGACTGGAGTTTCTCCTGGGGAACTTCAGGCTAAAGTCTCAAGCCCTAACTTGCACCCTACACAGACAGCTCCTCCCATGCATCTTGGGGACAACAATAAAGGGCACATTTCTCAGGTTAGTGGAAATTTACATGGTTCGTCTGTAAGATCAGTTCTGCCCCATCCTCCATCAACACCGCACAGTAGCTCGGATACAGGTCGTGCTCAAGGCTCTTCCAGGTCACTTTCAGCTGTCAGTCAAAGAGCCCATCATATCGGACCAGATCCACAAAGCTCAAAAATCCGCCCAGGAGATCGGCCAAGGTCTGGCAACTTGAGACCTGTAAACACATTTGAGCCTGAAAGTCCATTGCCACTTCCATCAGGTGGGGGAGTACTGCTTGGACGGCCACAGACAGGTGGTGAATCTCGGCGCAGAAGTATTGTGCGTTTTATGCCGGATGGTGCACAGGTTGGCAGTGACAGCAACTTGGTTTCAGATCAGCATCTCACCCAGAACTTTGGCTTTTCCTTTATTGGTGAGGGAGGTATGAACCCTCCACCTCCGATTAATGCAAATTCATCTTTCATTCCCCCAGTCACACAGCCCAGTGCCTCACGTACCCCTGCTCTCCTTCCTGTAGAGCCTCAGAACACTCTCCCTTCTTTCTACCCCTCGTATTCTCCTGCTGCTCATCCAAGCATTCCAAATGAGATTCCTATACAGTATTTTTCTAACCAGATATTTACAAGTCCAAGTGCTGATAAGAGTAGCACTACTCCGCTAAACAACCGCTTTGGATCTATTCTTTCTCCACCCCGTCCTGTGGGCTTTGCACAGCCGAGCTATCCGCTGCTGACTGATATAACACCAATGCCCATCGCAAACTCCTCAGGCATTACTCCTCATTTATCCAACTTTAACCTGACTTCTCTGTTCCCTGAAATAGCCTCAGCGATGCCCCCTGATGGTTCCTCAATGCCAATGTCCCCTTTACTGTCACTTGCAAATACTTCCTCCTCAGACTCTAACAAACAATCTAATCGTCCAGCTCACAACATCAGCCACATTCTTGGGCATGATGGGACATCTGCTGTTTAAAGTTGCAGTAGCAAAGATATTAAATATTGGCCTCATGCAGTACGATCTAAATGTAAATCATAGTGTCTGTTGAATGAAATTACCTTAACTTTGGAAAATATGGTTTACTGCGGCATGACACATTAAAATGTTTTCCTACATTTCTGCTAAAAGCCTATGCATAGAGCAGCTCTAATTTTATTCCTGTGTTTGCTAGTAACATGAATAACAACTGAGGTGTCAATACATACATGACTATAGCAGTTACTACCTGACATGATGCCACAATAAATACACCTTTTTTTTTTTTTGAATGGTCATAAGCCTTCACTGATTGTGGTGTATGGATTTAAATGACTTGGGAGTTTCCAAGTTTTCCCCATCTCTTACAGAGACTAAAGAGTTTTTTTTTTGTTTGTTTGTTTTTTGTTTTTTAACTGATTAATAGAATGCAAGTTAAAATATTTTTACTTATTTATGGAAAAATGTTTTGTAGATATTTGTAAATATACAAAGGTGATTATTAAAATGGTTTTGTTTTGTAAATTGTGTTGTCTTTTATTGGTTTGGCTGCACCTTTATAAAAATGTGAATATTTTTGTGCAAAGCAAATGCAATTGTATTGTTTTCACCAGTAAATAATAATAACACAGAGATAGTATGTATGTATAGTTTATTCATTTTGTCACCCATTTATTTGCATGTTAAAATATTTGATTTAGGAAGCTAAATAAATTGAGTACATTTTCTTAGCAATTAGAATGCAATGGTTAGTTATAATAAACCTGCCATGCATATAAGCACACTAAAAACTTACCATGGGTAATTCATGCACGCTTTTCTTACTGGTGCTATATTTTTCAAGCTGCACAATATTTATTGTTTACAGAATTTAGAAGTGGAAAGACATTTCACAGTTTTAACAAATTGAACTGTAGTACTTTGCCAACTTATATGAGGGATAAGAAAATTATTTGGCTATTGAAAGGTTTTGGTTTTAAAACTAAGCCAAATAAATGTACATTTTCTTCAGAATCACAGCAGTATTTAATTGCAGAAAGTTTAGTATTTGTCATTTGTGAAGTATTTGTCTAAATCAGTTAGCCCTCTTTATCGCAATATATGATTTAGTATGACCTTCTGACATTCAGAGGACACTCAGCATAGTTTTAATCTTGCTGGAATATTCAAAGTGTCTAATGAAAACACTGGAGACTGTAACTGTCTTTTAACATGTGAACAGTTTGTGCAATGCTAAAGGGACATTGTGAACTGTTGAAATATGAAATGAAGCGTTCACTGTCATTTCTTCAGCTTTATTTACATGCAGTAATGCTGTATGTCATGTAACCACAACAGCCAGGTACACTTCGAAAATTTCCTTCATATCTTTTCATGCTTCAGCACTTGGTGTGAAGGTAATACTGATACAGTAGCATTCCCAATCTTTGTAAAGTCTAGTGGAAACTCGAAATATGATTTTCAGTTTTCAGAATTTTAGGGAGATTTAAAAGAGCTAAATATAAGATTCTTCCACCATGCTTTTATATATTCAGTTCAATTTAATTTCAAATACCTTTGTGTGATTTATGTATAAGAATAAAATAATTAAGTACTGTATGGCATTTTAATTAAAAAGGTGTATATACACCTCAGCTACTGCAGTCAACTGTTACCCTTAGCTTATTTTTGTTTACAAACTGGTCGAATGTGATTAATGATTAGTCAGTTAAGAGTAAACTGGACGAATAGACAGCAAAATGAGACTGGAACTGAAAGCTTATGTGTAGCTCCATAAATCTGAAAATCTGAAAATCAGTATTTGAAGGTAGTTGTGTTCATTCCAGGGTTCCCATTCGCTTCCTAAAAACATGTAGTCAATATTACTGAAGGCAGAGTGTTTATACATTGCATACATTTGTTAATACTTTGTTAATGATGAAATACATATTTTTTTTTTAGTGATACATCTACAAAACATTTGAACAATGGACCAAGAAGCTGAGCACCACCAGTAATGCGGAGTCTCTCAAGTCCCACATAATGAGAATTTTTTTTGGCAGAACCACTTTTTTTCTGAACAACACATGAGCGACGTATACGCTGATAAATACTGTTTTAAATAGTCTTTCATAAACAAGTCTTATGCTCAAGATCTTCACGTTAAAGCATTCTTTACAGCATAATGTTGAGGGTCTTTAAACACTATAAGGCATGAATCATAGTGTTAACATTTCCAATAGCAAAACAGGTAATACAGCTTCAACAAGGAACATCCTTTATCCTGGTGGTGACAAAGCAAACACGGTAATACACTTTTCTCTCATATAAACAATCCATATATACAACATAAAACTATTTACATGAGCATAAATATATAAATATAGTATCTCTGATACAAAAATAAATACTGTCTCTCTTCTGTTTTTGTGGTGTTTTTTTGTTTTCTTCTATGTCCTCCGCACCCCCTTTTTTTTCCTTTTCATCCATCATGTAGTACTCGCTCCTCTAGCTGGTTTTCACACTGGATCTTGACAACTTCCTGTCGTGTTGCATCGTCAACTGACATCGTCACGCCAACAGCCTCTGATGCTGGTAACAGTGACAAGTCTGGAGAAAATATCAATGATAGATCAATAATCATAGTTTGTTCGTCCTGCTTTAGTAAGGTGCACAGCCAAGCCACCTGCTGGAATGTAATGATGGTAATTCACTAACCTAAACACTGGGTTACATGGTTCTCCTGCACGTGTTCAGGATGATCAGGGCTCAGGAGCTCCATGGTAGCGTCGTCTGGCTCGCAGCAGCCATCGTCTTCCACGTGTCCGGGAACACTGTGGACAGCCGACACACGTTAGTCAGAGTCTAAATCGTCTAGTGATTCATCCTCGAGTTGCAATTGAAAAAAGTCATAGGACCCATTATTCACAGATGAATCCCGGTTCTAAGCCTGGTTCAGAACCACTAAAACTTGTTTGCATTAATGATTCTTACCCCACGGAGTAGTGATAAGCATGGGCATGTCCATTGGAAAGTCTTTGAGGCAAAAATATGCCATTTTCCATTTCACGATCTGCATCCTCCTGTAATAGAGACAAAATTTCACGTCTGGCAAACAGTAGGTTATTTATTCAATTCAGTTGATTTTTTATCAACACTAGTCTCAGTGGGAGTTTAATTTTGTTTCTGATCCACCCTGCTTTAAGGTGAGTAATGTTTCACTTTGCTGTACATGCTGAATGTGTACCTGGTGTAGTCCAGGAAGGCGGAGTGTGTGATGTTTCCCGTTGGCGGTGTACTCTCCTTTGGATGCGTACATGGTAGGGCCGGGGGTCAGATGGGAGTCTAAAGGGCAGTGCCCTACTAAAGTCATGCCCTGCATCGGCACCATGGTGTACTGGCAGGATGACAGCGGTGCAGAAACAGCTGGAAAGCACAAATCTGTCGTTTGCTCTGAAATACAAACACGTCAGGAATTAACCGCAGAGCTCGGCTATATCTAAAAATCATATAAGCTTCAAATAAAATATACTTATATTCCTTAAAGAAAACAAAATAACCTGCTCGGAGACGTTAATAGTTAACATTAAGCTTTAAAGAATAACTGATCAGGGGCACACTCACTCTGTTTGGCCCAGGCTCTCCACAGACAAAATGGAATGAAGGCTACGATGATGAAAACGAGGGCTCCCAGCACCACTACTCCCACTATGAGGTATGGTAAATCACTGGGGCGTGGCACAGGGCCTCCCAAGTCCGGCCGGTGGGACGAAGTCTCTGGAGTCGTGTGCTTCTGATTGGGTCGGGCTGAAAGTCCAAATGAAAATCTTTAGAAAACAGCTATGATAATGGTACTGTAGCATTGTATACCAAGCCTGTGTGTGTGTGAGTGATGAGTAATGAGAGCATTAGGAACTCGCCTTTCGTTTCTAAGATGACCACATTTCCATACTCGCTCCCACCTCCCTCGTTAAAACACTGCATCTTAATGTCGTACGCGGTTTCAGGCTGCAGGCTAGTAATGGCGTGCCAGTATCGGTCTCCTGAAAAACACAGCACAGAGTTTAAGCTATTTACCCCACAAACACGCCACACTGCCGGCTAAGACGAGTGTCTAATCTATTCAGATGACTCACCCTCCACGACATCTTTCTTATAGTCACTGTCATTATCACTGTCAGTGGGTCGGTAATAGATGTAGAAGCCATAGATGGGGGTGTTATTCAACGGTGTGTACTGAGGAGAGAAAAAGGCATTTCTTTAGTAACTGATGGGGACTGATGTTGGGAGAAAAACAAAAAGCAAACATCATATCCAAATCTCCTCAATAGTATACTAAAGTTAAAGTTAAACCAGTTCAAACATAATTTATAATATATAATATATATATTTATAATTTATAATATATATATATATATATATATATATATATATATATAGTGTCACGTCTCTGTGTCTGCAGATTACAACTAAAAAATCTGAATTTCAGAAGCATTAATACTTGAGGCCTTTTATTTGTAAAATTTAATAATAGACATGTTTTTAAGAGTTTTTAATAGTCTGCAGAAATATGGTGTAGCATGAGAGTCTACTCACAGTCCACTTAAGGATGATGGTGGTCTCATTGATGGCTTCAGAGTAGGTGATGTAGGGCCCATCGACGGGCCGGGGGTTGGTCTGGTTGCTGCCCATCACTGTGTAGGCTTTGGAGGGTGCACTTGGAGGACTTGCTCCCAACACATTCACCGCCAAAACTCGGAACTTATATGAGGTCCCTGAAATGCATAAACAACCAAGCAAAGACTTGTTAAAGCTAAAATCAGACGTCCACAAAGCCACAAAATGTATGGAACCTTATTTTCAAAGAATACACTTTATATACAGTGGGGGAAAAAAGTATTTGATCCCCTGCTGATTTTGTACGTTTGCCCACTGACAAAGAAATGATCAGTCTATGATTTTAATAGTAGGTGTATTTTAACAGTGAGAGACAGAATAACAACAAAAAAATCCAGAAAAACGCATTTCAAAAAAGTTAGAAATTGATTTGCATTTTAATGAGGGAAATAAGTATTTGACCCCTTCGACTTAGTACTTGGTGGCAAAACCCTTGTTGGCAATCACAGAGGTCAGAGGTTTCTTGTCGTTG
>CM042539.1:7928754-7933754 GCA_023630585.1 Cranoglanis bouderius
GGTCACACAAAATATTGACACTTTGGGCCCAATTTGGACATTTTCACTTAGGGGTGTACTCACTTTTGTTGCCAGCGGTTTAGACATTAATGGCTGTGTGTTGAGTTATTTTGAGGGGACAGCAAATTTACACTGTTATACAAGCTGTACACTCACTACTTTACATTGTAGCAAAGTGTCATTTCTTCAGTGTTGTCCCGTGAAAAGATATAATAAATTATTTATAAAAATGTGAGGTGTGTACTCACTTTTGTGAGATACTATATACATACATATATATATATATATATATATATATATATATATATATATATATATATATATATATATATATATATATATATATATATATATATATATATATACTATAGACTTAGTGGTACGTACCAGCAGGCACAGTGAGTAGACGTGTGGCGGCCTGGGCTCCACCCACCCAGTTCTCAGCCATGCACTGGTAGACTCCATCGTCCTGCTGGCCCACGTTGAACACACGCAGCATGTGTGAGGAGAGGCGGTGACGTGATGATGGAGTGATGGGTTGCGCGTTATGGAGCCAAACCACGCTGGGCACCGGATTTCCCCGAACCTGACAGCTGAACCTCACCGTGTCGCCCCACGCTGGCTCCTGCTGCAGCAGCTCCACCCGCACCTGAGGGGGTTCTGAGAGAGAATACAGGAAAGTAAGTAGGCTGTGTGAAGGAGCTGCAGTATATAGATGTGCATCTTGCCAGGAATTATAATATACAGTATTTGCTATTTTCAGAGATTTTGTGTCATTGTGTGTGAATGTGATTCTATGGCTTTCTCTCCTCCATACTTTCTCCTTCTCTCACTCTCTCTCTCTCTCTCTCTCTCTCTCTCTCTCGCACTTGATGGTTGGCTGCTAATGAAACAGCAAGCGCTCATTAGGGCAGCAAACCTAGTTTAATCAATCACATCTGGAAAGAGACGAGCCCACAAAAACAACCTCAGTCTTGGCTACTCCAATTCTGCCCACACTCACACACACACACTGCTCTCAGCTTTCAAAATGGCATCAGTTATTAAACAGATACAACATGCTATCCAGGCGTAATGCTAGTCCAAACCCCTTAAACTTCTGCCAGTGTTGCTCTGTGAGAACTAAAAATGTAAAATAGTCTTTGCAAGCTTAGTGGATAACAGAAATGCGTAACTAATGCAAACAGTGTGTCCGGTCAGCACGCACACCCCGTGTTGTCCCTGCATGACCTGAGCGCTCACCGATCACTTGGACGTCATAGAGAACGGTTGCCGTATCAGGAGAGCCCATGCCGTTGTGGGCGTGGCAGGCGTACGTGCCCGAGTCTCCGTCACTCACGGCGTCAATTAGCAGGTTGCTGAGCAGGAAGCGAGTGTTGTTTTGAGGGTTTAGTTCTCGACCGTCTTTCGCCCAGGTGACCTGAGGGGTCGGGGTGCCGCTGGCTACACACTCCAGAACCAGTCTGTGGCCTTTACGCACCGCCATGGTGCGGGACGCCGGCGGGTAGATGATCCTCGCTGCCTCGGACGTCGAACCTGCACAAAAGAGACACGGCTTAGTGACCACCACTGCTGAGAGTGTGACTCTTTTGGCATTAATAAGGATGTACGAGATGTTTTAAAACATTCAAATCTGTGCATGCTTACTACAAGATGAGAATTTTTGGGTAAACAATCAATGGCTAATTTTTAAATCTTTACAAATTAAAAATGTCTTATTTATAGCAATAAACAAGTCACTAATGGTTAAATGTTAAAATTAAGTATTGTCTCCATTCAGGCATGTTAACTGCTAATCCAGACCTTCCTAAACAAAGAATTTTATGAAGCTGGATCATTTATTTGAATACTGATTTAGGGCTTTGCTGGTAAAAAAAAGGTTAATATTTTTTCTTTAATGTATTTTTTTTTACCATTGGTCTGTACCATTGTGTTTTGTCCATAACACTAATAGTGGTAGAACAGTGTAAGAACAGGAGTGTTTTTTTTGTGTGTGCACTCACGGCGTATGCGCAGGCGGTCAGTAGAGGTGGAGGTCTTGATCTCCTGCGTGACTGGATTGTAGGCAGCACATTTGTAAGGCCCTTCATCCTCCTGCGTGGCGTTGGCGATCTGCAGGTTCCCCGATGGCATGATGAGGTAATTCCCTATAGTGACAGACAGGGGGCAGAGGTTATCACTTCACCAACACAGTCAGCAAACACAAACAAACTGCATTAAAGACTCTTCTAACCACAAAGTCTCTCTCTTTTTTTTTTTTTATCTGATAGTGGATTAGGGTCTGACTAATTTAGAAAACTAATACTACAAAAATGTGTAATACAAAATAAAAAATTTAGTAAAAAAAAAGGGAAAAAAGTACAATTGAATGCAAACTAAAAATAGTGACTCTGAAACTAGCAGAAACAAAATAAAATCTAGACATACATTTCTTTTCATTGTCACTTTCCATTTTCCTGTTTTACATGCTATATTTGATTGCTCTTTCTACTTTTACTGTCTTACATTTGGCCAGATAAAGTACTTGTCGGATCAGACGCAATTTATGATATGTCGCAAAAAATGACAATTACTAAAACTAAAATAGAAGTCATCTGTAAAAAAAAATAATAATGCAACTATAACAGGAAATTAATGCAATTATAACAGAAACCTTCTGTAAAAAAAAATCTCAAAAATTAGAGAGAAAATCAGTAAAACTAAAAACCAACTATAAAAAATGATTCTTAAAATTTTTTGAACATTAATAAATCTAAACAGAAACCATCTCCACATAAGTCATAAAAATGCACTAACAAGAACTAAAAAATCACAAAAAACTGACACTAATTTAAAAATGAACTACTGTAACACCACTGTCTTTTCCTGTCTCTGTTTTAAAAGCAGTAACAATAACAGTCCATGAAAGATGTAAAGACCACCAGGGGGCGCCATCAATTCTGTAAAAGACCGGAGAACTCAGCTAACAGAGAAGCCACAGCTGCCAGAGGGTCGCATACCAGATATAGCACGAGAGGAAGATTTACAGATGACATAAATAATTGTAGAAAAAAATTAAACAAAAGTATTCCCATGTTTCAACTTATTCTTGATAAGTGTTCTTATCTGTGTGTAAGTGATATCAGAGTGCAGATAGAACAGCCGGCATTCCAGCAAAATCAGGTTCTCGAGATGAGACGAGCGATAGTGAGGTAGGAATGAGAGAGAACCGATGGAACGTTACAGAGATTTTGAAGTCTTTACCTTTAGATGTTTCGAGCCACTCCTGCTTGACGCTGTAGCGAACCTGCGCTTGGGGCTGGCTCTCGGGTAGATGACACTCGATCACCGCTGTGTTCCCTTCGTCAACCTCAATCTCCTGCTGGTCATCAGGCTCAAAGTCTCGCAGCTCTATACACACACACACACACACACACATCAGGTAAGTACCAACACAACATATTTATGTCCAGCACAGCACTACAGAAATAAACACAGAGATAAATGAGTAAAATAGACAAATATAAGGAGCATTGAAAGGAAAACTCTACAGTCAAACACATTAGATATGTTCACATTGAAATAGTTGTGATGTGAATGAGTGATTACTGATTCTGGTGCTATTTTGTTGGTTGGTGATGCATTTTTGTTATTCGTGTGAGCAGACAGAAGACAGCAGAACTCATTTTCCAGTGACATTCATCATTATACTAATGAGAAATCCAGCGTTAAAGTAATGGAGATCCATTCTGGAAGTCCCAGAATGCAATGCGGCTATACGACGCTGAGTTATGGCGGAGACTCGGCTCAGCTAGTTAGCAATCTACGAGATGATGGGCGTGATGGCATTGCACGAGAATTGAAGCTGAAGTGTTTGAGCAGAGTGCACAGATAAGGAGAACAGACCAAAGGACTAAAGTGCCGCTGCATCATTCTCTTTAGGTAGAGATGAAGCGAGGGCTAAATCCCACTACAGCGCTATCAGCAAGTAACACTGAGGGCAACGTAGGGAAACCGTTAACTAAAGTGAAAATAGACCAATCACATTCAATTAAAAATGAAGGTACAAGTCCTTTCCTTGAAGTAGCAGAAAATGATATTCTCTAAATAGGAAACCGGAGCGTTACTGCGTGTCTTTCGGAGCTTTTAGTAGGATATCAAATGGGCAGACACCCAATAGCCTTAAGACACAGAGTCGGAAAGTCTGCTTGCTCTGACCTCTCGTTTGCCCATGAGCTAAAATGAGGTCAGAGGCCAAAGGTGACCTTCCTCTTGAGTTTCAACAAAAGAAAACCAGCCTGGACTGCAATGCAACACAACTAACCCTGTGAGTGCGTGTGAATTTCTTCCTTTAGAGTATAAGGAGAAAAAAAATCCTGTTCTAACAATCAAAAAATTTTCCAAAATTGTTGATTTCTCCTCTAATGAAAACAGGCCGGTTCCATTGTTCTGAGGTTATACGAACTCTTGTTTTTCATTGGGTTTTTATTGCATTCTTTGGCAATTCTGAAGTCTCTCAGTCATGTGGAACTATGATGAGTCAGGGTGGAATTGTGTAAGGTTTCGAGTCCAAAACATAACTCAAGACTGGAAGAACGGAAACAGAACTAGCCGAGTGCTCGGCTTGCCTGGCTATAGTTCTCAGCGCTTTCTTCAGTAGTTCTCCTAATATGCATTCGTACTGGTGATATAACATCGATGCATATGGTTGTTTGAAATAAAATAACACGCTCGTGTTCCGAAACTTTGGTATAATAAATTGCTAGTGCTTGTACACACACGCACTCACACACGCACACACACACGCACACACACATGCACACACACATGCACACACACATGCACACACACATGCACACACACACACACACACACCCCATTCCAAAGGAGATGAGCATCCCAGGATGTGTTCAGACTGGGTGCAGGCTGAGGGGGAAGCTGGAGAAAGGCGGTGTGACGCTCCGTTTGCTAAATCAATCAGGGCCTTTTTATAGCTCCCCCCCTGCCTGCCTCCCGAATTC